>JASVEL010008196.1:0-156356 GCA_032618575.1 Nicotiana noctiflora | reverse complement strand
ATTAACGAGGCGGTCCGTGAGGAGGTAGAAAAACTACTGACTAACGGTTCCATCAGAGAATCAAAATACCCGTAATGGATCGCCAACGTGGTTATGGTTAAGAAGAAAAGCGGAAAGTGGAGGATGTGCGTGGACTTCACCGACCTGAACAAGGCCTGCCCCAAGGACTCCTTCCCCCGCCCCACATCGACCAGTTGATCGATGCTACAGCAGGGCATGAACTCCTAAGCTTCTTGGACGCCTACTCTGGGTATAACCAAATCCTGATGGCAGAAGAGGACCAGGAGAAAACCACCTTCATCATCCACCAGGGCACTTACTACTACAGAGTGATGCCCTTCGGGTTGAAAAACGCGGGGGCAACTTATCAAAGGTTGGTCACCAAAATGTTCAGCAAACAACTCGGTAAGACTATGGAGGTCTACATCGATGATATGCTGGTTAAATCAGCAAGAAAGGAGGACCATATCGATCACCTGCGAGATCCTGAATAGCTACGGAATGAAGTTGAACCCCGAAAAATGCGCTTTTGGTGTAGCATCTGGGCAGTTCCTTGGTTTCCTCGTATTGCAAAGGGGGATCGAGGTCAACCTAGACCAAATCAAGGCGATCGCCTCAATACCAGAAGCGCAAACCAGCAAAAAATAGGTTCAGAAGTTGACAGGCCGAATAGCCGCCCTCTCCTGCTTCATCTCCCGGTCTTCGGACCGATGCCACAAATTCTTTAATGTGCTGAGGAAGGATAACGGTTTCCACTGGAACGATGAATGCGTCAAGGCCATCAAAAAATTGAAATCGTACCTAACATCTCCGCCACTGCTGGTAAAGGCGGAACCAAACGAGCCACTACTTATATATATGGCCGTCTTCGAGGTGGCAGTTAGCGCAGTGCTTGTCCGCGAGCAAAAAGGTACGCAATCGCCCATCTATTACATCAGTAAAACACTAGTGGACACCGAAACTCGGTACCCGCACCTTGAGAAGCTGGCACTGGCTTTGGTCACGGCTTCCCGAAAGCTGAGACCTTACTTCCAATGCCACCCTATCCGGGTGGTGACCACCTTCCCCCTAAGAAGCATCCTGCATAAGCCCGAACTGTCGGGCCGTCTCGCTAGATGGGCCATAGAGCTCAGCGAGCACGACATCACGTATGTCCCCAGAACAGCCATAAAATCGCAGGTCCTCGCCGATTTCATAGCCGACTTCAGCGCCGATCTCTCGCCTGAGGCCGAGAAGGAGGCCCTGCAAACGGCCCCTATCTTGAACCCCTGGATACTCCACACCGACGGGGCCGCGAATGCCTCGGGATCGGGATTGGGACTCGTCCTCGAGGTCCCCACGAGCGAGGTTATTGACCAGTCCATACGATGTCCTGAGATGACTAACAACGAAGCAGAGTACGAAGCCGTTATTGCAGGTTTGAAACTAGCCGCCAGGTACGAAGCCTGCCGATTGGTCCTATATTGTGACTCACAACTTGTGATAAACCAAGTTGCTGGGGCCTACCAGATTAAGGAGCAGAGGTTACAGGAATATCAGGTTGATGTCTGTAGACTGACGGCCCGATTCGACGAATGTCGCTTCGAGCAAGTACGCAGGGTGCATAATGCCAAAGCCGACGGATTGGCCAAACTGGCCGCAGCAGCCACAAATCTAAGCAAAGAAAGCACCGTCACCCCCATGCATTTCGCCATCGATCATAGCGAGGTATTCTCTCTACCCCTAACATGGGACTGGCGAAACCAGTTCCTTTCATACTTGCAGGAAGGGAAACAACCGCACGATAAAAAAGAAGCTAGAAAGCTTCCCACACAAGCCGCCCGATATTGCCTGATGAGCGGCGACCTTTACAAAAGAACTTTTGGAGGGCCCCTGGCCAAATGTTTGGGACCCAACCAGACAGTTCCGGTACTGGAAGAAGTCCACGAGGGTCATTATGGCGCCCATACAGGAAACAGAGCACTCGCGCGGTGCTTGATACGGGTCGGTTATTACTGGCCCACAATGAAAAAAGACGCACCGGACTACGTCCGGCGATGCGAGAAGTGCCAAAAGTTCGCCCCCATGATACACCAGCCGGGAGAACCTCTCCACTCAGTTACTTCCCCATGGCCATTCATTAAATGGGGAATGGATATAGTTGGACCGCTGCCTCCCGGACGAGGAAAGGTACGCTTTTTATTAGTTTTAACTGACTATTTTTCTAAGTGGGTAGAAGCAGGCGCCTACGACCAAATCCGCGAACAAGAGCTCATAGCCTTCATCTGGAAGAACATCATCTGTCGGTTTGGCATTCCCAAGGAAATAACATGCGACAACGGACGACGGTTCATAGGACAAAAGACAACAGACTTTTTCGACAAATGGCACATCAAGAGGATACTCTCAACGCTATATCATCCAGCCGCCAACGGCCATGCGGAATCGTCCAACAAAACTATATTAAATATTCTGAAGAAGCAACTTGAGGACGCCAAGGGACTGTGGCCTGAGCTGCTACTGGAAGTGTTGTGGGCACACAAAACCACTCCCAAGTCCTCCACGGGAGAAACCCCCTACTCATTGGTCTATGGGACCGACGCTGTCATACCAGTCGAAGTCGGCAAACCAAGCCTCAGATATTCGCAGACGAGAGGAGATGAGAATGATGCAAGCCGACTACAAGACCCAGACGAGATCGAAGAAAGGAGAGAAATGTCCCACATCAGGCTGGTGGCGCAAAAACAACAGATCGAGAGGTACTATAACCAGAGGGCGAAAATCCGCCCGCTCAAGGCGAGCGACTATGTGCTAAAAGCCAAGACACTAGCATCGAAGGATCCCAACGAAGGAAAACTGGGAACCAATTGGAACGGGCCCTACAAAATCATCGCAGCAGCGGATAAAAGTGCTTTCAAACTTGAAACCATGGATGGAAAGATACTCCAGAACTGGAATATCTCACACCTTAAGCACTTCCACTTCTAAGAGACACCCCCCGAGTCGTACTCTTTTTCCCTCCTCCGGGTTTTGTCCCAATTGGGTTTTCCCGGAGAGGTTTTTAATAAGGCGACAAGGGAGATATCCGAAATCGCTTGTATGATGTGCTAAGCGCACCGTTCGGCAGAATAGCACATCACAGGGACTAGGGCTATGGGCATGTTGTAAAGTCTACGGCCATCTCCAATAAATGAAGGGCTATGGCCACATTGTAAGGCTACGGCCATCTCCAATAAATAAAGGGCTATGGCTACATTGTAAGGCTACGGCCATCTCCAATAAATGAAGGGCTACGGCCATGTTGTAAGGCTACGACCATCTCCAATAAATGAAGGGCTATGGCCACGTTGTAAGGCTACGGCCATCTGCAATAAATAAAGGGCTACGACCACGATTGTATGAAGGGCTACGGCCACCTCCGATAAATGGAGGGCTACGGCCACAATTGTAGGAAAGGCTACGGCTATCTCCGGTAAATGGAAGGGCTACGGCCACAATTGTATGAAAGGCTACGGCCACCTCCGATAAATGGAAGGGCTACGACCATAATTGTATGAAAGGCTACGGCCACCTTCGATAAACGGAAGGGCTACGGCCATGAATGTATGAAAGGCTACGGCCACCTTCAACAAATAATAGGCTAAGGCCCAAAAACGTCTAAAGGAGAAGGCTACGGCCCTCTCCGGAGGAAATAAAAGGATAAGGCCCAAAAGCGTCCAAAAGAGAAGGCTACGGCCCTCTCCAGACGAAATAATCAGCTAAGGCCCAAAAGTGTCTAAAGGAGAAGGCTAAGGCCCTCTCCGGACGAAATAAAAGGCTAAGGCCCAAAAGCGTCCAAAAGGGAATGCTACGGCCCTCTCTAGATGAAATAATCAGCTAAGGCCCAAAAGCGTCTAAAGGAGAAGGCTACGGCCCTCTCCGGATGAAATAAAAGGCTAAGGCCCAAAAGCATCTAAAAGGGAAGGCTACGGCCATCTCCAGACGAAATAATCATCTAAGGCCCAAAAGCGTCTAAAAGAGAAGGCTACGGCCCTCTCCCGATGAAATAAAAGGCTAAGGCCCAAAAGCGTCCAAAATGGAAGGCTACGACCCTCTCCAGACGAAATAATCAGCTAAGGCACAAAAACGTCTAAAGGAGAAGGCTACGGCCCTCTCCGGACGAAATAAAAGTCTAAGGCCTAAAGACATCTGAAGGAGAAGGCCACGACCCCTCCAGATGAAGCAAAATGGCCAAGGCCTAGAACGTTCAAAAAGGAAGGCTGCGGCCTCCTCCAGGAAAATCGAAAGCTTAAGGCGTCGACATTTGAGAAGTATCGACATGACCTCTCTAAATGAAGGACCAAAAGGACGGCCACGTAAAACGTATAAATCCGGCCTCACCCCAATTCAAACTTAGGCTGAATGCCCTAGAAGCCAGATTGAGGGCGCACCTCGTCTAAAAAGAATTCAAGCAGAAGGCCCACCCCCGCCATACGAATCGAAGGCTAAGGCCGATCCCGACAATACAATAAAAAGAAGGAAAGAAAAAGAAGAAAAGAGATGGCCGCAATTAATCAGAAAGAGACATTTCATTAATACTTCACACATTTACAAGAAAATACAAAAATTGCTAACTACAAAATGAAACCTATTCAACTATTAAGGCCGCCACCGCCTCCTGCAGCCCCATTGGCACCGTCCTCGCCGTCGTCCCGCCAAATCCTCTCAATCCAGGACCCGGTGCACAGCTGGTCCACATCAGCGAAGGAGCTTCCCGACTAGGCCGGAGAGTCAGGGTCATAGCCGCAGCCCTCACGAGCCACCCTAACCAGCCGATGCTGCTCATCAACCTCCACCTGGCTAGCCCTGCCGGCGGCATGAAGCTCCTCGAATACCGTCCGCCTAGCCTCGGCATACACCAGCATATCCTGAGCCTCACGAGGGGCGTCCCCAACTGGGACGACTGCCGTCTGGGCCAAGGCCGCCTAAAACTTGGTTGACAAAGTCTCGACCTTAGCACGAAGCTCGGTCGCCTCCATTACGGCCACACGGCCCATATCCACTTCCTCCCCCCGCTGCTGGAGGAGAATCTCTAGCTCGGCATTCCGAGCCACGGCGGCCAACAGATCGGCGTCCGCCTTCTCGAGCTGCTCTGTTTGTTTGTGCAGCTGCTCCTCCAGCGACTGAATGGACTCTCGAAGGAGGCGGAACTCAGGGGCGTCCGAGAAGCAGTCCGAAAGCGTCTTATGCTTCTCACGGGCCTCCTTATACTTCTCTGACACCTTTCGGAGGGTAGCCAACTTCTTTCGATCCCTCCGGCTCCGCTCCACCTCCAGGATGAGAGTCTGCAAAGAATAAAAGGCGAAATGAAAACCTCGAAACAAAAAGGAAAGAGGGAGAGAAGGGAAAGTACACTTCGAACCATACCCGCAAGGCGGCACCAGCAATGCGACGGGACAGGACGCGGTCGCTCACTGACTTCAGCGACTCAGCCTCGGCATCGCCACATAACAAGGAGAAGTCCTTCACGGCCTGCCCACTTTCCTCTAACAGGTTATAACCCATCGGTATCAAAAGCTAACGCAACTGACCCTGTTCCGCGGCCGCCTCCAGTGCGTCCGCCTCGGCTTCGCCCTGTAGCGGCACTTTTTCCTGCTCAGCAGCAACAGAAGGGATGCCCTCGCTATCGGCAGGCGGGGCGTCATCATCCTCCGTATGGGCACTTAAAACCGCGGCCCTCCCCGGACGAATGGCGTCGCCCAAAAGGACTGGCCTCGAATCCGGGCGACGGGCCTCATGTCTCTTCCGCCCGGGGTCTACAACCACCCCTTTCCGGTAAGTAGCCGGCACCTCTTGCGCTCAGCCGGCTTGTCTTGCGCAGGGGCCCCCTCCTCAGCAGAAGGGGGCGGAGCTCTGTATCCGCTCCAAGTGCCGGGATAGTAGACGGCCTAGGGGCAGAACTAAAGGGTGCCGGGAGCGTCCGATAATAGGGACTCCCTAACAGCCCGCTTATAGTCCGGGTCGGCAACCTCGGCCGCTCCATCGCCCGACGTGGCGTCGTCCGCCGGACTCTCCTCGGCCTGATCAGCCTCAGGAAGGCCCTGCCTAACTGAGGCCACAAGCTTCGTTTCTGAATAGGCGGGACTGATGGCTCGGCGTCTCCGCCTCCGTGTCACGTTCCGAGCTACAACAAAAGAGAGTAAACATATGTTAGCTACGACTACGTCCAAAGAAAAAGAAAATATGGCAAGTGAGAACCGTACTCGCGAGGCCGTACTTCTGACCAAACGCAACCCACGTCCTACACTCCTCGGCAAAAGGGATCAACCAGTTTACCCACGCCCTAATGCCGGGAACTTGTTGGGGCGTACGCTCCACCACTACACAAGAAAAGCAAAAAACATGTTAACGCCTGAGAAGCAATGTGACAACGACGCAACGAATCAAAACCCGAAAAGGACGGGTAGGTACTTACAGTTGGGGTTCCATGTCTCCGGAAAGCCTGCTGTGTCCGCCACTAAATCGGAAGTGCGGATATAAAAGTACTTCGTCCAAAATTGACAATTGGGCTTATCGTCCGCCTCCACGAGCAAGACTTTCGACCCTCGATTTTTTAGCTGTAGCATCTTGCCCCGCATGTAGCGGGGACTAAACAACTGCAGCAGATGATGAACAAAGACGTCCACCCCGGCCTTGGACGCATATGTTGTTAAGATCCGGCAGATATTCTATGTGTACGGAGTCAACTGAGCCGGGCAGATGTTGAAAATACGGCACAATGCCTCCGCCAGAGGATATATGGGGAGCTCGCACCCCATGATAAATGGATACTCGTGGATGGCACAGAATCCTGGCCGGTGAACATACACTATGTCATCTCTAGCCACCCTCATCTCCACCATCTCCGGTACGCGGCAGGCCGCCCGGAGACTGTTCAGTTGTCTCTCCGTAATAACGGACCTCTCCCACGTATCGCATCTGTCGGGTGAGTGAAGTCTTTTCACGCGTACAAATTGCGAGGAAGAAGGTTACTTTCCTTCAGGGGAACGAGTTCCTTCTTCTTCTTCTTACTTTTATCCCTAGATTGCCGGGGAGCCCCAGAGCCAGTCTCTGCCCGCTTCGGCTCTTTACGATGGCTACCTTTGGCCATTTTTGTGTTAAGGTCACTAACTAGGAATCGTAAGGAATCAGGGAGGGAATGCAAGTCGCCGGAAGTAAAGAAATTAGGAAGAAAGAGGCAAAAGATCTCTAATGAACTAAAAGAAAGAATGATATTGAAACTGCCTCCTATTTATAACAAATTATCGCACGAAATTTGAAGAGTTTTGTACCGGAAAAGAGGCGGGAAACTGAAACGTCAAATCGCCCATTATGACTAAGCATCGAAAACCGCAGTAATAATGGCGCACGCCGCCTGCAGACGATGGTTCGAGAGAAGGTGCCACGTATGCACGCCCGCACAGTACCCAACATGGGTTGAATTTATCCGTCCATCGAAGAAACGCCCCGGGCATATCTCCAATAGGCGGAGGGACTATCTGTATGAGGGTAAATCAGGCAAGTGATATGACACGGCCACGTATACACGTGGCCGGCCCCGATGAAATAAATAAAGAGGCCGCCCCCTAATGAGGACGGCAGCATCCACGGACGTCCTCGTTGACGGCCGCATGACAAAAAGGACGCGGCCCCGCCTGTGAGACATCAAACTGGCGGATTCATCAAAGAGGACGTCCCCAGTCCCCCGACCTATATTTTGATTACGCTTATAATATCAAGGCGCCAATGTAATAGTTGGGCAAGAGGACCCTCTCATTATATAAGGGAGGGCCTCCCTCATTTGTAAGGGGACCTGATTTTTGAATAATAAGACATCTCTCTCTCTCTATCACTACTATCACTACTGCTCATTTGTTCTATCTTCTACATTTTATTCTTGCCATCTCCATATATTAATCATTTTATTCATATTGATTCGACGATCGATCTTCGATTTATATTATTATTGATTCCGATTATCCCATCATCTATATTGATTGATTAGTTCTAAGATACTTCGCATCTTTTGAGCAAACAACTCTGTTTAATGGAAAAGATTGTGTGGATATTTTTAGAATTATTAATAGTAATCTTAAAGATTCCATATGGTTATTATAGAGGAGTGGTTTTACAAAGAACATTCTGCTATAAATATATGGTTGTTGCTGTTATAGGTAGAAAACTATTATAGAGAAGTAAAATATAACTTTAAAAACTGGTTATGAGGAAAACTTGGCTTTTATTAGAAAGACCTATGTTCCTCTCTTTTTTTTTTTTTTTTTGTTTCCCACTCGGTATTCTGTGTTTGTATTGGAGCTCGATTATATTCAGATCGCATGCTCCCTACCAAAATATCTCCATACCCAAAGCTCCAACCCAAAACCACTAGTTAAGAGAAGATCTCATACATTGCCCCACATCCTTTGGCGTGTGCAACTTTGTATTTTATCATTGATTTTACTATTTATACGTAATAAATTGACTTTATAAGTCTTCTGGATGGTGAGTTGCATTGTTATTATATCTCAGGAAAAAAGTTTGTCCTATTTTATATTGGTCAATATCCACACTTCCTTAACCAACAAAAACACTAGAATAACTACGAGTTCCTGTTACTTTAATTTTATTAATGTTTTTTTCTTCTTCTTCAAAGTCTATGTTTAATTACCTTAAATTATATTAGACTTTGTTAAGGTAGCATTTTGCTTGGCATATATACTCGGCAATTTTCACGGTTTACTTTGGTTTGCTAGACGTTATTCTTATGTAATTTAGTGAAGCATTGAAATTCTTTCAGGATATCTATCCAAGAAATGCTGCTGAATAATGAGTCAGTACATAAAACAAAATCATTTTTGATGTTGAATTCAACCATAATCTAAAAGAAAATGAAGATTAAAGTTGAACCAGATTCATTTTTTGAATGGTATTCATGAAGTGGTGAAGAAATAAATTGGTATTGGTGAAGTTTCCGGATGAAATAATTTGACCCTTCAAAATATAAAATTATATATTTTTATTTTTCTATTGTCTATCTGATGTTGGTATTAGCTAAGGTAAAGGGTGATCATCAATGGTCCTTTTGGACATAGTAAATTGGAACGATAAAGGAAAAATACAACTTCCTCCGTGTCTCTCTTTTTTAATTTTTAAATGTTCTTGATGAACCAACCGTAGTGTATATGTTGTCTTTTGACTTTATGCAATTTCTAAGAGAAGAATTTTTTGGAAGCAATCCTACCAAAAACAAATAGAGAATATTGGGAAAAATATAACAAAATCTAAAATACAACAAGATACTGCCAAATGAAAATGGTAAAGATATTGGTTTAAAATTAACTTGAGCTCGTTTAAGTTGGAATTTTTCCAAAGATTTCTCTAGCAATTTGCACTTCCACTCTCGTACATTATTCGCTGACGGGCTCATACCTCACCCGTGGTCGAGCTTTTAGACCATATAAGCCCATATTTTTCTCAAGAGATTTTTTCATATGTATAATATATATGAAACTTTATTATAAAAAATGTATATATTTAGTAAATTACCCGTCTTGTGCACAATTTTTCTATAATTTTTATACCATTCATTAATTAGTAATTAATAGTAGCTAAATCTTCCTAATATGACACACTAAAAATCAGGAAAAGAATATCCTAATTGATTTAGTGACCTTAAGTTCAAATTTAAACGCAAATCATTTATCTGATCTCTCCCGAATTTTTTTCGTAATTCAAAAAAAAAAAAACTTCAGCAAATTGAAATCAAATCTGTTCTTCATCTTTTTTTTCTCAATCCATAAATCAAAAAATAATAAAATATAGAACAATATACCTCAGCGACACCATTCAATCATGTCCAAAAATCTCAATTATGCTATAATTGAATGGAAAAAATTCTGATTATAAAAAATGGGTCTCATCTCTGTGTTTTTTGAGAACAAGAAGGAATGTAGAAGAGGAAATCTGATTTTATGTTAATATATACAAAATTTCTACATTTATCTACAAATAAACTATTAATTAATTTAAGTATGTATAAAGCAGTATTATTTTTAAGGGTATCTAAAAAATTACTACATTTATACTACAATTAAATTATGTTCTATGTTGAAAAAAATGTAGACTATAAAATTTTCTATTCATCTATAAATTTCGTACAAAAAAACTACAAATTAGTTTTAATATTGTATAAAGTTGTATTGTTTTTAAGGGTATCTACAAAATTACTACCTTTATACTACATTAAACTACAAGGCGGGTAATTACTATATAATGGATTGAGTACAATAAACTACATTTAACTACAATTAAAATACATTTAACTACATAATAAATGAGAACAACTACAATAAAAAATGTCAGTATAACTACAATTTAACTACAAAATCACTGAAAACAACTACAAATCTATCACAATATAACTATAATTTAACTACAAATATATTAACGATTCATATAAAAATATAAAATAACGACAATTAAACCTCAAAATTGAGACAAATTAAAAGGTTTTCAGAAATCAATTTGCACTCTAAGTTGGAGACTAAATACATATTTGGATTCGTAAAATTATAGGTTAATATAATCCAACTTTTGTTTCGAGATTTGACATAGAGTTTCTGTCCACATACTGTATATGATCAAATTTAACAGGAGTGCAAGGTTCGTACGTATGCAATTATGATTAGAAGATAAAGTAGAAGAAAAAGAGAAGGGATCTGCCATTGGAAAAATTTTCTTTGAACTTCATCAGTGATTATGTCTCTTTGGAAGATATTTACTCCTTATCTTGAAGTTGAGAATATCTTAGGGATTATGGGGATAGAGAAAGTGGGATATATGGTTACCTCTAATTAAGGAGTAAAAAATACTTATTAATTAGACCCTTAATTAAGTATGGTATAAGATTGGTAATATGGTATACGGGTTTGTAATTAAATCAAACCTTAAACATTGAGGGTAATAAGGTTTCATATATGGTATAGGAAGGTAAAAATTTCTTTTCTCAGTGATTTTGCTGAAGCCTCTTTGCAGACTTTTGGGCCCATTTAGGAGCTTCAGAGCTTGGAAATCCTTTCCTATATTGCATAGTATAGATATGTTTTACTGTAATTGATGATGTATATAATGTATTAAATGTATTGCATTTAAGAATACAACATAAAATAACGCTGCACAAGCAGGAATCCAAGTTAAACTGGATATGTATTAAGATGTATTCAACTGTATTTAGCGCAAATTATATAATGTAGCTGCACAATTTATGCGACATTAAAGAAGATAAAAATGGAAGGAAATCAAATCAAATTTGATTTCCCAAATTTTAGTTAACAAACTTAAAGATACAACAACAATATGTATTCTTCCCTATATTGAAATCGTATAAACGTGAAGGACAAAAAACAGAGGAAGAAGATTCCAAACTGTGCGATTTGCTTTTCCAACTATCGATTGATACAAATTCAATACATGTTAATACACACAAATACATTACTAAATATGCTAAGATATATGGTATCATACAGATACAAGTTCAAGTATTTAAGATAAATACACTTGAATACATATGCATACTTTTTGAAAATCTACTGAAAAAATTAAAATATCTCAAATAGGGTTCTTACTGGGAATCTTTGCCGCGTGAGGATATAGTGTGAAAATGGCGGAACTTTCCTCTGTTAATGGCGGAGACAAGCTATAATATGTATAAGAAGAGTGTTTGTGGAAGAAGAGTGAAAACTGTATTAAGAAGAAAGAGAAAGGATGAAAAACGGGAGTTATACGTTAATTTGGTGAGAGAAAAATATTTTGTACCATTTATTAAGGCTTAATTATAGGAAGGTATTAAATTTAAATTTTTTGCTACAAACTAAAAAAGGTATTTATATAATGTAAAATTTTAAAATGATATTTATATGTTACAAATATGGTACTAACCTATTCTATAGATGGTAATTACCAATTATGTTGCCCATAAGAGTAGGGCTGGCATGTGGGCCGGTTAGGACCGGGCCTGGCCTAGGCCCACGAGCATATATGGATAGTGAGCCTAAACGGACCGGGGATGGCCTAGGCCCACGAGCATATATGGATAGTGAGCCTAAACGGGCTAATCGTTTAAACCGTAAAAATTGCACGGGGCATTTTATTTGGTCGCCCTCATCTAACTTGTGCCCATTTTTTTAAAAATTTGTAACTTGTACTTTTTTTTTAAATAACTTCATCTCCATTTCTTCTCCTCAAAATTGTATCTTTTTTTTTTTTTTGCAGAAGTAAGGTTCATCCATGTATGCTTCTTAACTGTTAATTATCATTCAACCAACTGAATCTTGGTTTGGTATTAGTGACCAAACTGTTATTCACTCCATTTGGTTGGTACTTGGTATCCCTCTTCATTTGCAGTTGATACAAATGATAGCGATTCACCTCGTGAATTAGTCTTGTGTTGACTTTGTTATGAGCTTCCGTCTATGATTTTTTGTTTTCGTCTTTTAAGAAACATAACATGAAGAAAAATTTGAAGGGTTTTTTTCTTATATAAAGGATTGAAGTTTTGAATGTCCTTTTATTAAAAAGACAAAAACTTCAGCTCTAGAATTAAAGTTCCCCAGTTACAAACAAAAACATCAGCTCTAGAGTTGAACTTTAGGCCCAACTAGTAGAATGCTGAAGTTTTGCGTGATTGCTTTGCTACTTCAGCCCCGTATGCTGAAGTTATGTGAAAAAGCGGGTACGCTTGTAAATCTTTTTTACAAAGCAGGCACAAGTTAAAACGTGACACAAAAATGGGTATAGATGCAAATGCCCCTTAAACACGAGAACAAGTGTTGTGGGCTGCTAAGTGGGATGGTCCCCTGAAAAAGCCCATGAACAGGTTTGGAAGTCATTTAACCCCAAACTTTTTATAATTACACTTTATCCCTATTTTCTACTGTAAATACCCTCTAATTCTTTTATTTTTCTCACAAAATCATCAATCTCTCAATATCACTCTCTAATTTTCTACTATAATTACTTACTTTATTGTTGCAATTTGTGGATAATAGTGAAGTTGGTGCATTGATGTATTCAAGTATTCAACGATATATAATTTTTAACAAGTTGTTCGCCAATTCGGTAAACTCGTTCCAACTCTTTACTTTTAATATTATAATTTTGTTTTTGTTTTATTTATTTTTGTATTATTTTATTAATTAAGATAGATTTTTCGTTCAAAATATTTAGTAAAAATAAGGAAAAATCTAAGAGTGATGAATTTAATGGTTAATCTATTCTTCCTCCAATTCCCCAAGCTCCCCTATCTAAACTCCATACCCGCCCTCCACCTGCTCCTATTCTTGATAGTGATAGTACTTTATTATAATTTACTAAGAGTCAATATTAGCATAATGTTGGAGGTGGTGAACACTTAGACCATGAATATATGAATGCTCTTTATGGTAATCCAACTATTGCAGGAAATAGATTTGGATGAAATGATGATGATACACCCACTAGTCCTGCTGTCAACCCAACTAATCCAAATGATGCCCCGTCTGACCCTCTGTCCCCCATGTTACTACCCCTACTTTTTCTAGACAACCTTCTAAACGGGCTGAAATATCTCTTGCTTGCCCCTTTTTTTAAGTCAAATAAGAGATAAAAATAAAGCTAAGTGTCAAACTTGTGACACAGGGGTAGTTTTTAACTATGTTGGGAAAGGGGGGAGAGGGGAGGGGAAGTTTGAGGAGACACATAATGCTACACCCTCAAGATAAAGTTAAATATCTTCATATGAAAGCTTCGGCCAAGGGGACAAGTGTACTGTCACGACCCCAATCCCGGTCATGATGGCGCCCAACACAACTACTAGGCAAGCCCGACCATTTACACTCTCATACCGAGAATGAAGCTCAAACCAATTACTTGAATATGATTATCAATAATAAAGCTAGAATCTTAACTAATAAATAGAAGCTAAATTGAATAATCTCCCAAAGACCTGGGGTCACGAGTCTTGAGCCTCTAAAACAAACTGGATAACAATGTCTGAACAAGAATACACAAGTCTGGGAATATATATATATATATATATATATATATATATATATATATATATATATATTCCCAGGAAGAGTAGCCAGGTCCTACGAACGTCAATCAGCTACCTCAACAACTCTAATAAACTCGGGAACAAAGACTACTCAGACAAGCCTCCGGTGTACCTGAATTTGCACACAAGGTACATGAAGTAGGGGCGAGTACTAAGTACTTAGTGAGTAATAAGCATATAAAATGTCTTAAGATAAGAAATTCATGAAATGCCACAAAGTAAAGCTAAAACTAACAGTCTGACACCTTACTACGAACTAACAACAAACAACTTCAAATATAACAGTCAAGTATAATGTAAAAATGCAATGCAAATGCACATGAACACGTTGTGGCGTACAACCCGATCCATTTAACGTCAACGGCGCTCATTGGGGGTGTGTACAGACTCTGAAGGGGCTCATTCAGCCCAAGCGAAATATAATCCTATCATTCGCTGCGGTGTGCAACCTGATCCATACTCAGTCCACAGTATGCATATGAGTCACGTAACAGATTCTTTAATTTCCCAGTTTCCAATTTATTAAGAAGAATATACTTTAGATATTTAACTTCCGATAAAATGACTTAGCATTTCATAACAATGATTAAACATAGGACTGAGACCAATGATTATACAAAACATGTTATAACAATGATATTCATCCTCTGAGGATGCTACAGATCGGCACAAGATCCCAAACATGGCAAAAAGCCTAGATATATTCAATACAGGGTGCGTATCAGTCGCCAATATAGAAACATTCTTGTTCGGGATGGACCAAGTCACAATCCCTAGTCATAACCAATCTCGCACCAGCCATGGGGTACAAGTCACGCCCTACAATAGCGTCACAATGTAATAAGCCGGGGTTTCAAACCCTCAGGCTATCATATATACTAACTACTCACCTCTAACCGGCCGTGGACTCGTCTGCAATGCCTTTACCTTTCGAATTTGCCTCCTCGCGCGTCGAATCTAGTCAAAACTACAGCGAATACATAAATATGGGTCAAAAAAATATAACCCAATCAAAATTACTTGAAAAGCATAACAATTCGCGAAGCTGGTAAAACACGAGCCCCGGGCCCACTTCTCAAAAAATTCCAAAAATTATACCAACGGGTTCCCCGTCTCTCCACGAGTCCGTGCATATAAAATTTATCGAAATTGGAGTTCGAATAGCCTTTCAAAATCCAAAAATTCATTTTCTAAACTTAAGCCCTAGTTCTTCACAATTTCTACCCAATTTCATGAATTTTTGTGTTTACTCTTGCATAAAATCATATTTTCTAGTCAAGAGGCTTACCTCCAAGCAATACCCATTGAAAACTCTCTTCAAATCGCTCAAAACCCTCTCTTGGTGGAGTAAAAATGGTGAAAATATGTAAGGGTTCGCATCTGATTTTTAACTTAATTGTTTTATCACTGACGCCTTCTTCTATGCGATCGCAATGCCTCTCATGCGATCAAATAGAGTAAAATTTTCAGGCCCAATTTTCCTTCTCTGCGATCGCAGAAGTCCCTATACGATTGCATACCTTTAACTTTCTATGCGACGCAATCGCATTACCCGTATTGCTATCGCACTGAACATTTTCCTCAACCTATGCGATCGCACATCCCCTCACGCGATCGCATAGAGTAAAAATTCACCCCCCTTCAGGTCCTTCTATGCGATCGTAGACCTTTCTATGCGATCGCATAGAACAAAACTATCTGCAATTTCATACTGCATTAATATGTTCAAAAATTTGCCCGTTGGCCATCCGAATTCACCCTGAGACCCTCGAGACCTCAACCAAATACACATATATGTCATATTACTTCATTCAAACTTTCTCGCAACATAAAAATACCATCATAAAAATCAAAATCATCAAATTCTCATGGATTCAAGCCTAAGTTTCACTAAAACTTCTGAAACTTACATTTGATCTAAATTCCGACCTAAACACCTCCAAATGATCTGAAATTTTGCACGCACATCCAAAATCAGCTAACGGAGCTACTGCAAATTCCGATCCCCGGATCAAAATCTCACCTACCATTCGGAATTTGCCAAAATTCAACCTTAGCCAATTCTAGCCTAAATCTACATTGGACCTCCGAATTTAATTCTGATTGCTCTCCTAAGTCATAAATCATCCCCCAAAACTAGTTGAATCATCAAAAATCCATTACAAGCTTTCTAACTCCTCGGTCAACATTCGGTTGACGTTTTCTAAACCAACCTTCCCATAAAGAGGTTTATTGCCTCATTTCTAACCAAATTCTACCCGATTTACTTCAAATTCCCCAAACACAAAATGAAACATATGAAAGCATTAAACGGTGCAGCACCTCCCGTAACGACGGGTCGGGTCGTTATATTCTCCCCAACTTAAACAAACGCTCGTCCGCGAGCGGGTCAAGAAACATACCTAGAGTCTCAAATAAGTGTGGATATTTGCTCCGCATCTTCTGCTCGGTCTCCCAAGTTGCTTCCTCTACGGGACGACCTCTCCACTGCACCTTCACATAAGCTATGTCTTTGGATCTCAACTTACGAACCTGCCGTCCCAAAATGGCTACCGACTCCACATCATAGGTCAAGTCCTCATCCAGCTGTATTGTGTTGAAGTCTAATACATGAGACGGGTCTCCAACGTACTTTCGGAGCATAGATACATGGAACACCGGATGAACTCCCGACAAGCTAGGTGGTAAAGCAAGCATATAAGCTACCTCCCCAATCTTCCGAAGTACCTCAAAGGTCCAATGAACCTTGGGCTCAGCTTTCCTTTCTTCCCAAACCTCATAACGCTTTTCATGGGCGAAACTTTCAGCAACACCTTCTCGCCTACCGAATAAGACACATCCCGGACCTTCCGGTCCACACAACTCTTCTGACGCGACTGAGCTGTGCAAAGTCTCTCCTGAATCACCTTCACCTTGTCTAAGGCATCCTGGACTAACTATGTCCCCAATAATCTAACCTCGCCGGGCTCAAACCAACCAACTGGAGACCTACAATGTTTCCCATATAAGGCTTCATAAGGCGCCATCTGGATACTGGATTGCTAGCTATTATTATAGACAAACTCTGAAACAGGCAAGTAATCAGCCTAAGAACCTCCAAAATCAATAACGCAAGCACGCAACATATCCTCTAATATCTGAATTGTACGCTCGGACTGCCCATCCGTCTGTGGGTGAAATGTTGTGCTCAACTCTTCCTGTGAACCCAACTCTCACTGAAATGTCCTCCAGAACTAAGAAGTGAACTGGGTACCTCTATCTGATATAATAGAAATTGGAACCCCATGCGACCACACAATCTCCCTGATGAAAATCTCTGCTAACCGCTCGGATGAATAGGTAGTGCACACAGAAATGAAGTGCGCGGACTTGGTGAGTCAATCCATAATCACCCAAACTGAATCAAACTTCTTCAAGGTACGGGGAAGACCACTCACGAAATCCATAGTAATCCTCTCCCATTTCCACTCGGGAATATCCACACGCTGGAATACCCCACCAGGTCTCTAGTGTTCATATTTGACTTGCTGGCAATTAAGACATCAAGCCACATAATTTACAATATCCTTTTTCATCCTTCTCCACCAGTAATGTTGTCTCAAATCTTGGTACATCTTCGCGGCACCCGGATGAATCGAATATCACGTGTTGTGGGCCTCCTCCAATATCAATTCCAGAAGCCCATCTACATAAAGCACACAAATTCGGCCTTGCATCCGCAACACACCATCATCTCCGATGGTCACATCTCTGGCATCATCACGAACCTCCAGCTTCCTCTACTACGCATTCGCATCAACACCTTTGCGAATGCGTAGGCCAAACTCTCAGACCTCTAATTTCTTCTACGTGTTCGCGTCCACCACCTACGCGAACGCGATGCCTTATTTGTTTTGCCACTTTATGACACCAAAAACTGAACTCCTTGCTAACCAAAAATGATTCGTTTGAACCCCCAGAATCACCCCGAGGCCCCCGGGACCTCAACCAAAACTACCAACCTACTCCAAAATACCATACGAACTTTCTCCAATCATAAAAACACGTCCTTAAACATAAAAATCATCAAATCAAAGACGGATTCAAGCCTAAGTTTCAACTATAACTTCCGAAACCAACATTCAATCAAAAACCCGACCAAACGATGTCCGAATGACCTGAAAATTTGCAGACATATCCAAAATCACCTAATAAAGCTGCTGCAATAGTTGGAATTTCATTCTGACTCCCGGATCAAAATCTCATATATCAACCAGATTCCACCAAAATTCCAACTTTGTCAATTCAAGCCTATTTCTACACCGGACCTCCAAATTCAATTATGATCACTCCCCTAAGTCACAAATCACCTCCCAAAGCTAACCGAACCACCAGAATTCGCATCCAAGCCCTCTAACCACATAGTCAACTTCTAGTTTACATTTCTGAAACAAACTCCCTTCTAAGAGGCTATATGCCTTATTTTCAACCAGAACCCATTCAATTACACCCGATAGACTCTAATACTGATATAGAATCATGAAGCAGCATAATAAAGGAGAAACATAGTGGTAACTCTCGTGACAATGGGCCGGGTTGTCACATCAATATTGTCAAATAAAATTCTTTTGGGTACATTCTCGTGATGAGACAATGTTCAATACCAAGGATAAAGTATTAAAACTTTTTAATGGTTTCTAAGTTTGATATAGGGTATATCAAATAATGCATCTATGGGATAACATGTTTAGGAATCACCTATGTAAGTGTGAGGTATAAGCCACTTTAAGGAGAATTCTGTAAAGCCTGTTCTCTACGGACTATGAACCAGGTGGTGTTCATGGCTGAAACGAACACAACAATGAGAACTAAAGACGGTTAAGGGTTGATTGTGTGACTTATGATTGTCTAGGTATACACCAAAGCTCAATGGTTATGAGATATCAATTCTATCGATTGACCGAGTATATCCGATATAAGTTCACTACGGAAAGTTCAAAGGGAAACCTACTTTTCCAGGTGCGATTAATCCTTACTTGTGAATCACACAGTATTTTCATACATAATTTTTTCACATATGTCTATTCCCCATTCATGTGGGGGACTGTTGCGTTATTAAGGGGTGTGAAGGGAAATGGAAGAGGCACCTCTTGGATTGCACCTCTTCATCTCATCCTTTCTTTTTCTATAAATTTAGAGGTCTGGCCTTATTTTTAAGACATGAAAAAAATCTGAAAATTTGTCCCCTCTATTCTATATATTGTTGCATTATTTTCAAATAAACATAAGTGTCAAGTGTGATTTGCTCCGTCTGTTGAGTTGGCTGAAATTTTATAATTTCGATTACCAGTATTACAGAATAGTCATTCCGTTCTATATTGGGAGGAATTAATCCAAAACCTTGGGCAACAGTGAGGAGATTAAATTCCTTAAAGACACACAAACAACCTGTGGGCTAGAAATTATTTTTTATGTTTTCTTTATTAAACTAATATTTCTTTGCTTCTCTGATTTTTTGACTTCGAACACATATTACCAACACTCTTTTCCTTTGCTTTACGTTACTGGAATTAGGGATTGAGAGATAGAGAGAGAATAAGTATGAGAAATAATTGATTCCTAATATAAAGGGATACTCATTTAATTCGTAAAGTGAATATAATTGGTAAACTTTCATATAGGAGGTAATTAAATAGAAACTTGAGTAGGGAGGGTGATAAAGTTTCCAATAGTATATAACTATGTAAAAATTCCAAGTAAATTAGTACGAAAATTAGCCAATTCATAAGATATTACTAATATTCGCCAAATACTAATAATATTTTTCAATTTGCTATTTGTAGCCAAAAATGGTCAAATTTCAACTTTCTTTTGAGTGAGTATTATTAGAATAGATTGGATACATTTTAAGGAGTTTGAATTTTAGTTTTGGGATGATTTGATGGAGTTTGAAGTAGTTTGAATTGAAAATTTGAAGTAAAAGAAAACATGAAAAAAGATGATATATGTATCACACTGTGTATCATTTATTGTATCACATGTATTATATATGTATCAAATATATATAACATATATAGTCATATATACTTGTGTATGAGATACATGCGCAATATATATATATATGATATATGTGTCGTAGAAGAATTTTCAAACTCAATTTTAACTATGAATATTGATACCAAACTAGTTCAAATTACCTCAAATCTTGCCCAAAATTAGTATGTTACCTCATAATTATGCTTTCAACTAATTCAACCATACTCATTGACAAAAATCCTTTTTGCCTATTTTTTTTTTAGTATTGTATATGATTTATAATGAATTTTAACTCCATATTAGTCTAACTTATTTCCAAAATTCGTTAAATTTTTTATATTCCTTCATCTGTGTATTTTTGACGAATCGCAATAATACTCATCGGGGAAAAAAATTGCTAATGTTTCTGAACGCTATATATCATTGATAATTATTTTTGGCAGTATAAAAAAATGACTAGTTATTGGTAAATATTGTCTTTTTCTTATAGATCCCGGTAAAATTCCCGTGATTTTACTAAGCCTGCTCTAGATCTGCAACCATATTTTAGTGCTTTGCCTTTTTCTTAGGAGTATCATTTCTCTCTTTAGGAAAGTAAATCTAATTTACTGTTTCCAAGTAACAAAAATAAAATATAGATAAATGAGAATAAAAGCTTTTCATTATTTAATTTATTCGGTAGAATTAAACTCTATACAATAAAATACTGACCGTTATTACTAAATTTCAGTAAACTATCAGATTAAACGAGATATATTTTTCCTCTTTCCTTTTTAAGAAAAAATTAAATTCTTTAGGATTAAGAATGAACCGTGAATAATAGATAAGGATTAAGGAGCAAGAAAAGGTAAAAAATATTACCCGTGCCTGTGTTATGCATTTATAGATTTTTAGCCCAATCTAAGGTTTTAGCCCTACAATGATCTGAAAATATTTCTTTTATGTCACCTTACAATTAAAATAAAAGATTTCTTGTATTTATTTATAGGTGTCTTAATTTCTTGTGAAAAAGATCATATAACCAAAAACTATATTTTTTTATGGAATATAAAATTGAATTTTCCAGCCGTTATTAATTTATAATAATATAAAGTTTGACTTTTAAAAGAACTATAATATACTTTACTTCAATATATTTTTTCCTAATCTTTTTTTTCCTCCAGTCTTCATGAAACTTAAAGAAAATTCCCTATAGGTCCCTTTAATTCACTTTAAAAAGGGGAAAAAGAGAAGAAAAGAATAAAATAAAGGAAGATGAAAATCAGTATTGGACTTGCTTAGACATTGCGCTGTGTAAGCTACTGCATCTTGAACAAAAACTAGCTATGCAAACTCTACTCTTGCCGGCGGCTCACGCCGGCAGTGCACCAGTAGCACTTCCATCGGTCGGAAAATCATGTCGGTATGGTTTATTCGGACGCCCAAATACCCTAATTTCGTTGTCGTCTTCATCATTATCCTTTTCCCCCTTAAAGACAAGGCCTCTTTCTTTGCCTCAATTTAGTCTCATAAACAAACGGACCAGAATCTTAGCTTCTGCTCCCGTTTCTGCACCCTACACTTCTCCAAATGACGAGTCTGAAAAAGCTAAATTAGCTCAGGTACTCCGTTAATTCTGCAGTAACTCCATTTCTTTTTTTATAGCATTTTGTAATCTGTAGCAAATGTTAAAGATTTGCGCCTTTAAGTTTGTTTTTTCGGATTGCTTAGTTATGAATTTTGAATTGGATTTTTCTGAAGTGTCAAAGCGTATGCTTTAATTGCTGCTTTAGGGTTTTGTTTTACTGTGTGGAAACACTAAAAGAATTTTATCAAAATGCTCAGTTGGTCAATTAATGATTCGTGTAGCTAATGAGAGCTCAACTTTGTTGCGCGTTCTTGAAGATAGCTTTAGTTTAGGTTTAGGTTCTTAATTGGGATATTTGAGCTGTTTTACATGTTCCAAACTAGTCAGGATGCGCTTTACCTCGCTGAACTGTGCATTTGAGTTAGTAGTAAATGTTAATACCCCTTTAATAGTCAAATTGTTGAGTATTGAGTTGAAACTACTACAAATGGAGTGAAAAGGACATTGAAGATTCATCTAGTCTAGTTTGTGATTGAGGCATAGGTATGTATTTGTGTCTTTGAGTTAAGAGATTGATTGATTTGAATTTTGCTCTTACATTTAGGTTGCGAAAAGACTACAGAATACTGCAAGGTACTTCAAGAGATTGGGTAGTCTGGGGTTTTGGGGACAGCTGGTATGCACACTTGTTGCTGCGGTGATCCTTTCGTTTTCTGTTGTTATTACAGGGAAGATTACATCGCCCTTCACATTCTACTCAACTGCGGGTGGAATTGCAGCTGCTTTTGTTTCAGTTTTTTGGTCATTCGGCTATATTCGTTTGTCTGAAAAGCTTCGGCGGACAGCTAATGATCCTTCAAAGGTAACGCCCCACACTTTCTCAAATTGCTTTGTAAATTAAATTGCAGTATGTTGTAATTTCATCCAAATCGATATGCAAAATGAAAAAGTTATAGATATTTATTAATATATGCAAATGCCTTGTAACTGTGTTATATTAATAGTAAGCAATGTTATCAAAGGCGAAATGTACAAAAAATGTCTGTTGGGGCTTTAAGCGCAAAGCACAAATAAAGAGTGGGCTTAAATGAAGAAAGGCACAAATGGAGAAAAAAAAAATATAAATATGTAGATATAGTCTAAGACTAATAATTACAAGTGTGAATAACAAATACTATTTGGACGAGGGAATTGAGTAAGTATTACGATAAAGCAAAATATCAATTGCTTAGTATCGCCTCTTCAGAATTACGCTCATTGGTAAGAAAAAGTATGCCTTAGAGCCATGACGACGAAATTGAAGCGCCCGCTAAGCGAGAGAAAGCGCTCAACATGTTTTGAGCCTCGCTTTAGGGCTTAAGTGCGCCTTTGACAACACTGATAGTAAGTGTATTTATTACATGTATTTCACCTCAAATAGTGCTCCCTCAACCTTCCAACTGCTTCGGAAATAAATGTAGATTTTGCAAGCCAGATGATGTTTGATGTGTCAGGTGCTATGAGAAACTAATGATTCACATACTCCTAATTTTGCTTTTGAAACTGCTTTTCATTAAATTCCCTGTTGATTCCTTGAAGTTGGTGCAGAGCTTCCCTTTAAAGATACACAAAATATACTGGGATATTGATGAACATGACGTTTCATGGAGTTGTTCTGAAATGTTTGGTGCTTTCGTAGATATTACTTCCTCTAAGTTTATAATGTCCAGTTTTGTGGTTATTTGAGTTGGCACTAGAAGTTTTTGTCCCCTACCTTCTCCTTTTCTCTTTTGGACTGTGGATCAAAGTGGAATTTCTGGATCAAGATTTGATGATGTTGAAAGTGACTTACTAAATCCCATTTCTAACTGCCGTCCTGCAAGCTTTATGGTTCTCGTATTTATAAAACCCATTATGTTTAGTTTAAGCACGAAGAGGACCTCTTGTTATGAATAATGATTAAGATTTCATTCTGTGCTACAACAGTTAGAAAAAATAAGGGTTTCATTCTGTGCTACTCTAGGAATATTCGATGCAAGCTCCTGTTCATACACCTCCAATTTCGACCTTGAATTTGAATCCAAGGCAATTTGTTCAGCTTCGTACTGACTGCTTTTGTTTTAGGCTCCTCCTCGTGCTGATGTTGTGAAAAGCTTGAAGAATGGAATAGTGGTGAACCTTCTGGGAATGGGTGCTGCTGTACTTGGCATGCAAGCAACTGTCGGATCATTGGTGGCTAAGGCTCTCACCACCTCAGCTAACCCGTATAGTATTACTCCTGGAACTAGCCCCGTGCTTGCTTTGGATGTATTTCTGGTTCAGGTGTGCTGTTAATATTGTTTCGCTGTCACCATTTAGCATCAGTCATTTATGTATTAAATATATTTGGGGCTCCTTTACTTTGTGGTTATTACCTAAAGAAGTCCTTAAAGAAATTAACATACACAAGTACTTCTAGAATATTTCTCTTGGGCACCGAGCCACGTCTCACACTTCATACCTGGGGAAGAAAAGGTTAAATTTGGTGATCTATCTCTATCCTGTTTTCTCTTCCTCTCCTATATCCAATCATTTTGATGTCTACTATGGAAAAACAAGGTACCTTATTTATCACGATTAGGACTATTGATAATAGGTATGGAATTCCTGCACGAGGTCAGACAACCATGTTTTGGCCACTTTTTGTTTCTTGATCTTCCAGCATCTGTACTAATGTCATGCATGCATTTTGCAACATGTTCAATGAGTTCAAGAGGTCAACTTATCATGCATAGTTGGCCCTCGAGCTGGTTCACTTGTTATCTATCTCTGGCATCGTAATTGCTTATTTCTTCTGTCTCACATGTTTTCTTTACAGGCATCAGCAAATACTATCGTTTCACACTTTCTAGGTCTAGTATTCTCATTGGAGCTGTTGCGCTCAGTCACCTTGCCACCTTCAGAAGGCATTCTGGTACCAAGGGTTGCATGAAGTGTCAACAAGATAATACTTGCAGAATAGTGTTAACAAAAGGCTTTTGAGATCGCAGCCATGTATTTACTCTTATGAGTGACCTACTCTTTGGTGACTTGCAAATGAAATTACTTTCTCCAATTTCTGAGAGGCTTCTTGTAGAAATTTCAACGACTGCCCTTCCATATGGTTTTTGGTGCGTTTAAAAAAAAGAGTTGTTTGCCACCACCAGTTAAGAATTTCTCTCACGGTTCAATAAGAAACTCAACGCCTTCCTTTTGTGTTTGTCTACTAGGCAATAAATTACCGGCCATTTCTTTCCTTCTGTGTGGTTCTTCTCCTTTTTCTTCTGTATCCTGGTTTCTTTTTAACTCTGTTCTCTTACGGGGTAAGACCAATGTATAAAAATATTACTAGTATTAACATTTGGCAGAGTTGCAGATATTGCAGAGTTAGAAGTTCATGAAATTTTCATGTTCATTGCAATACACATATTAGTTGCGAATTTCCTACTGGCCTAGTTGGGTTTTGAGCAAATGATGTCCCTGCGGCCCTGCATCTTCTCCTGTTATGCCTACCTCATGAGAGTTAATGTTCAATAAAATCCTTTATATTAGCCTAAGTCGAGGGCAATTTTCACCTCTATACATAGTAAGTCACAGTGAGCAAAACCCCATTTGTTGCTTTCATACAACATGCCAAAGGAAATGGAAAAGGGCACATAGGCAATAGAAGTCCTAGAATTTGCAGGAGTCAATATTCAAGCTTTAGCTTTCAACTGCTTCTTTCTGCACCCCTTAACTTATCTTACAAAAATTTGGATATTGCATTAAAAAAATGGAGTCCTACAAAGTATAGGCGAAAAGATAAAAAGACAGTGAAGAAAGTAGTGGCCTTAGACAAGGGAGGAGTAGCCTAGGGGTAAGGAACTTTTCCTCCAACAATAATGTTATGAGCTTTGAGTTACTAGGGATACATGTAGGAAAGAACGACTGTTCCACTCTTGGGTAGAAGAGTTATGGCGGTTTACCATATATATCCAAAAAAGAAGGGACAGTTCCCATTCTGACCCCTTTCCTGATGATATTATTACTCCCAATGCACGTAACAATTTGAGTAGAACCGGATTCCCCGAAAGGAAGGCTTTTTGGAGCATTGGCGTAACTTGTAAAGCTGAAAGCGAATCCTTGGCGTAACTAATAAAGTTGCTGTCTAGGAGGTCACGGTTTCAAGCCGTAGAAATAGCCTCTTACAGAAATGCAAGGTAAAGCTGCATACAATAGACCCTGGTGGTCCGGCCCCCTTCTCTAGACACAACAAACTTAGTGTACCGGGTTGCTTTTTTTTATTTTCCATAGAATTCTCTAGAAAACAGAATCCTGGTCCTCAGACATTACGGTTCTCTCCTGTAAAGAGGCATCTACATTATGCAGACAGTCTCACTGTAAAATAAAAATATCCACATCTGGAATAACATCTGAAACTGAACTATAGAGGAATTGACAGATATTTGTCACTATATTTCCGTCAACTACAGTACCAAATGAGGTTTGATAGGTAAAAGAACAAGAGCTTAACAGCTAGGAGCACAGATAGTGAACAGAATTCAGAAAAGTCACAACTTAGCAACTATTATATGCTATCTTGAATCAAGACACATTTCGACGAAGTTCTACACTATATTTTACCAAAATATAGAAAAAAGATCATCTTCTTAAAAGAATTAACTAAATAAGATCATCAATCCGGTTTACATAAAACACCAAGAACTATTATAACAAACAAGTATATTATTGGCTAATTACTCAAACATGGTACCCGTCCTCGAAGATCTAACGATCAAGCACCTGCTTGAGGAGATCTGATCTGTTGTGCCAATTCCTCATCAGCCTTTCTAAGAAACTCATCCCAACCACTACCTGGACTAGTATCCAGGTAATCATATGGAACAGCGGTTTTCAAACCAGGACGGACCCCGCATTGGCTCTCTACAATTCTAAATTCCAAGCAGTTCCCCTCTTCCTTCAATTTATCCTCCAATTCCTCCCAGGAGAAAAGCAGAGGCAAGGTAAATGCACCCCAAGGATTGAAATCCAAAAGCTTAACTCGTTCATCATTCGTAACATATATATCAAATGTATAACTTTCTGACTCAAAATTTCCCTTCACTTTATATAGAAAAAATCTCTCGATTATTGCTATCAACTCATCCTTCTTTTCAAGAAGGGCAGGATAAAATCCAGTCACCTCACGCTGAGAGACTCCCACGAGGATCTCATTGCGTACAAAGCAGCGGAATTCCATCTCGGGGCGGAGGGATGAGTACCATTTGCGAAGTGCAAGGAAAAACTTCGGGGGTCTTGAGATAGTCTTATCACTGCAGGAATCATATGCATGACATAGATCATGGATAAGAGAGTCTGATGCCCGTAGTAAAAGTGTAACCTCACTGAAAGAGTTGCAGCACAGATTTCCAGTTGAACTGATCCATGCGGCATCTTTTGGTGCGCTCCAATTAAGCTTAGCGAAGACAGAACCCCCAAGGACTTTTATGGATTCCTTGATCTCCTTTTCGAGCTCTGGAAAAGAAGGAGGTGGCGACGGTTGATCTGATTCATCTTCCGACCCTTCAGATACTTCAAAATCCTCCTCTTCTTCAGGTTTATGGATTCTATTAGGTAGAGCATCACTATCATCAGTGGAAAGGGGAAGAATGAATGGACGGTGATCATCTGTAAGGTACTCTACAAAAGATTCGGGCAGCTCATGTACAATTGTCTTTATGGAATCAGATTTAAATTTGGGGTACCACTCCTGGATCTGGCACCTATTTACTTCTTCCTCTTTCATTTTTTCTTCGGAAATGAACAAAGGGACAAGGGCGGCTGCTAATAGACAATGGCGGGTTTAGGGTAAGGTAAGTGAAGCTCTTGCTTTTAGGCCCCAAATATTTAAGGCCCAAAAAAATACAAAGTACTATTATATAATTATATATATATATATAATTTATATTTATATAATTATTGATACAATATTTTTTTTGAAATTTGGTAGAGGTGGGATTGAATAATTTAATAGGTTAAAAATATTTTCTCTCATTAAATTAAATAATATATTTACCTTCTCTTCAAATCTATTTTTCTTGTCTTTATATATAGTCTTTTTTATATTTTTTATTATTTTAATTTCTAATTTCAATTCGGATTCTCTAAATTAGCTATTCTTCTTTTTCACGTTTGATTGATCGATACGTCAAGAAGCAAGTCTTTTGTATATCATCTTTTTTAACTAAAAAATCTCCAAGATAAGTGTATATAAGGTTTAAAACATGACCGATAATAAGCTCAAGCATTTTCACTTAATGTTACATTTCTGTATAGGGAAAAGTTCAATACCATATTGTTTGCGCCTAATTCACACATTATACGTTGCTCTCTTACCACTAGATCAAAGCAATGTAAACTCTTTTTTTTTAATAGTATATGAATTTTATGACAAAAATTTAATGGTCTTCTAATATATTTAGTTTCAAACCGCTAATTTCGTTGAGTCGTCCCAGTAAGATCACTGCTCTATGTACATGTTGTTCAACCAGCTTCATTCATATTTTATAGGGAAAAGGTCCAAAATTGTCCATGTACTATTGTTAATTGGTTACTTGTGACCCCCGTTATACTTTTTGGCCATTCTTGCCCCTAACGTTAACAATCTTTCTACAATTACCCTTAACCCTAACGGATCTACACCGTGGCAACTAACCCCCTCAATTATTTCCATGTCAGCTGCCAAGTCACTCGACCCCCTCCCCTCCTGCCACTTCACACTACTCATCTCTAATCTCATGTACCCATTAATCTCTCCTCCTTTACCATCCCCACTTATCCGAACCCCTCACTTTCTCTCCCTTTCCATCGTAAGCCCCTTTCTTCTTAATATACATTAATCCAACAAACTTCTAAGGATATCCAACAAAGTTCTATCATAATAGAAAGGTACCAATTTGGTATTTAAGTGAAATCTTATAGATAAAAGAGAGGAAGTGGGTTGGGGTTTTCTTGTTCGTAAGCAACATCGTTCACTGGTGGTCAATAGATGTTTAGATTTGTTTGTTGGTTGAAAATGGGGCTATTGGCTATGACGATTTCTGGTGGTGGAGTTCGGCAGCGGCTCGATTTTAGGTTGTGGCGAATGGCTACAAGCTTATATGGCGCTTTAATGGTGGTTTTGTGGTTTTGTTTGATTTTTCTTTAACTTCAGTGTGAAATAGTTAAAGAGCTCAATGCATCATTTTAGGAGCTATAACTTTTATCACTGAATAGAGAGGTGAGAATTGTACACAGGAGCTAAACCACTTTGGAGCTTGAATTTTCGAAACCCATATCTGAAAGCAAAATTGAAATTATGGGTAAAAAATATTTATTGTTGCTGGTTTGAGTTTATAAATTAATCATACCACCAAGTTGTTGAAGAAACTTAGAAACAACATTGTTATAGTTTTAAGAAAATTTGAAGGCGACGAAATGATTTCTCCGACTGCTTGATATTTTTTAATTTTTTGAAAATGGATGTCACTTTTCTTTGGTGGTTGAAAATGGATGTTACTTCAATGGTGAATTTATTTTGGATTGAAAGAAGAAGATAAAGGTCATGGAGTCTGGTGTGTGCTGATGAGGTTAATTTTAATGTGGGACCTGCTGATATGGCAGCTGACATGGACAAATTAATAGAGGGATTGGGTGCCACGGTGTAGATCCGTTAGGGTTAAGGGTAATTGTAGAAAGATTGTTAACGGTAGGGGCAAGAATGGCCGAAAAGTATAACGGGGGTCACAAGTAACCAATTAACAATAGTACAAGGACAATTTTGGACCATTTCCCTATTTTATAACTAAATAACTCATTCACTAATTTTTGTTTTATCTTAATTGAAGCACCATAAAATTTGATTGAGAATGGGTAGACAGGTAGCTCAAGTACGAGACTAGTAAGCTTTGATATAGGTCCAAAAATATTATTAGTAATGGGTTTTATGATTTTATTTTAAGTTAGACAATATTAAAATTTGCAAAAAATAAAAGTACAGAAAACCTTGGACAAAAGAAAGAAAGAAAGATTGTATACTCTTTAACACCAAAAATATTTCAGAACTTTGAATTAAATTACTTAAATCTTCATATTAGTAAATGTATTTTTTTGTAACAATATCAAAGAGGACATATTGAAATACATGTCTAACATCTTATTTATTTAGGTTAGCTCTTACTAATAACAATCACAATAATAATAATAATAATAATAATAATAATAATAATAATAATAATAATAATAATAATAATAATAATAATAATAATAATAATACTCTGTGAATTTTTCACGACCCAAACCCGGTCGTGATGGCGCCTAACCCTAAAGCTAGGCAAGCTAGACCAACAACTGTTTAAAAAATAGAGAACCAGTCCCAATAGGACAAACTCAAGAAGAATATATGAGTCAATAAATACTCCAAAAATATTAGTATGAATAGATACTGAGAAGTGCGAATATCGAAATAACACTCCCAAAAAATCTGGGTCACGAGTCTAGAGCCTCTAACAAAACTGAATAGTAATAGAATACTGAATAAAATACTCAAGTCTGGAACATAAAGTAATAACTGAAATGAAGAGAGAAGTTAGGTTCTGCGAACGTCGGTGTGAGCACGTGATTTTTGCCCTCACACGAGACTTACTCCCAAATATTCAAACCAAAATAGCTTCGTGTTGTGCATGATTTTGCGATTTCGTGTTATTATTATTCGTATCTGTGTGTGCATGCATATTTGATTAAATTAAAAAATATATATATATATATATATATATATATATATATATATATATATATATATATATATATATATATATATATATATATATATATATATATATATGTAATAGCGTTTAGAACTTATTTTTAAAATTTGGAGTTAACTAGTAAATGGAAAAATCACAAAATAATAAGGGTGTATTTTATTTTGTTGTCATTATATGATTTTATTTTCTTTGTTAATTATGTGTCAATTGTTGTTAAGTATTAATATTCGTATGGTTTTATTTTTAATGATGACCAATTAATTAGAATTTTGGTTTTTGTTATGAAAAGGAAAAGAAGAAAGGGCTGAAAATTAAGTTTGGGCTTCTAAATCTGGAGCCCAAACGAGACAGTCAGCTCAAGTCATGCGTTAGCCCAAGCCATCTCCAGATACGCCCAAACGACGCCGTAATTGGCCAGGTTATCCAAGCCATTCGATTCGTTTTGATCCAACGGTCGCCAATCGCCCCTGCACCCCGACCCATATCCACACAAAAAACCCGCCCGGTTTAAAACCTACTCAAACGACTTCGTTTCGTTAAGTGGGTTGATCCAAGCCGTCGATCTTAATCGATCCAACGGCCTGGATCAAATCCCTTAGTTGGTATATATTCCCAAACCCTACCCCGCCCCCTCAGAACCCCCCCTCTCTCTTCTTATCTCCCTCAAACCTCAGAGACGAGGAAGCCCTCGCCGTCGCCAAGCCACCGTCCGCCACCTACCGGAAATCGCCTCACGGCGGTTCCGGTAGGCCAAAACCCCCTATTTTTTCACCAAAGAACCCTCTCAACCTCCTCTTTCAAACCCCAAGCACGGCTTATCTCGAATGAAGCCCAAGTTTCTCGAATCTTCAATTGAAGATTCGAGTCCAAGTTCAACCTACACTAAACACTCCCAAACTCACACCACAACCTCCCCAGACCTCCCCCACGACCCCATCAAGATTGGTCCGGCTTGAATCTGACCGGAACCAGTAAAGCCCCAAACTTGGACCCTCAGGAGCCCTAGAAAATCAAAATGTTAAAATTCGTCCAACGAATCAAAGATTTGGGGTCTAATGGACCTTAATCGAAGTGTTTTTATTTAAGAACACTTCGACTAAGGTTCGTTCGACCTCAAAGCAAGCAAAGTTTGAGTCGAGCTCGGGTCCGTTGAGTTTAAAGCTTTGGAGCCTTTCCCGTTTGTTCTGCTATCGTTGGTAATTATTGTCTAATTATTTGTTTAGTTTAGCTTACTTAACTTGTTTTTTTTCTATTCATCTTTCAAATTATTCTGGCCATCTTCAGTGGACCTTTTATTTGGTCGTTTCTTTCTGTTGTTTGTTAATTGTAAGGAATTGATTTTAAGGTCGTCTAGTAATTAGTATGTATCTCTTGATCCCCTGAAGTCTGTCCGTTAAAGTTGTAATCAGCAAATACATAGGTCGAGTATGTGTTATCAGTGATACGAGTTCTAATCGATTAATCGAACACCGTCGACTATGTTGTATGGTTTTATTTGGAACAAAGAGTCAATAAGTTCGGATTAGTTATACTGTTGGACCAAAATCCAGAACTGTTGTGATTTTGAAATTAGGATCTGAATTAGCTGATTAGGAAATCAGAGGTTAGCATTTTAGAATATTTTTAATGCCCTGCACATGAAACTGAGCAGTGGAACCTGCTGTTACAGCAGGGCACTTAGCCATGTCTGGACAGAGGCCATTGTTTAAATAATAGGACCCATACTTAGACATAGGATGGTAATAAAAATAGGAGGATAGGCTCTGTCAGAAGGGGATGGGTTCTGCAGTGGAGGTGTGGGTAGAGAGATTCTCTGATTGTGGGGAGTAACTTTAAGGGGTTTGTCTTAACTATAAGGATAGGGGAATGATGGTTCTAAAAGGAGAGTTCAGTAGACACACAAAACATAGACAAAAACAGATACACTGAAGAAGAAAAGATAGAGAACAGAACAGGGGTTCGTTTGACAAATAGGGAAGCTGAGACATTCAGTTGAGATTTAGCCCCTAGAAGTTGAAAAAAAAATAGATTCAACACCTGGGAATATAGAGTTGAGCATACTGTTCCACTGAACTCTCGTTCAATTTCAGTTCCAGTGTGTATCTGAGTTTGGTTATCACTGCTGAGGTGTTACAAGTGAAAAAATCATTGCATACGTTGTTTGAAATCCTTATTTATTGGTATTGGTGTGACTGTTTAGTTCTGCTACAATTGGCCCTGGGTTATCGACTGTTTGAACTGCATTTGGATTTTGTTGTTGGTGCACGATTGCATTACCGTTGCTGTTGTTCATTGCTACTGCTGATTCTGTCCTCTCTTCATTGTTTTCAAATTTTTCAGGTACATTTTTACTCCCTGGCAGCATGAAGTTTCAAATATTGCATTTACAATATTATAAATCAAGTCTACAGAAGTTTCTGTTATAATAAACTGTTTCTGTTATCTTTAATTGCTATTTGAAAAGTTTAAGTGATAGATTCCTTAGATTAAATTTGTGTTAATGTTAGATAGGTTTATTTAAAAATGCAATTTGTAATAGCTGGACTTTTGACTGGACTGTTATTGTCGAGAATAGGCATAGATTGTGACATTGTTTCACTTAGGAATTGATAGTTTATTCATTAGTCTAATATGCAGTGTATTAGATTTAGTAACATTTTCTATTCACTTTTAGAATTAATGATGATTATGATTAACTTTTAGTTTAATATTCTAAGAGATAAAACAGTTGGAAATCTGTCATATTCGGATCAGCGAGTTTAATTCATTTGGCTTCATCTATATTGTTGACACAATAAGATCAAACGTTATTTTTAGTAAAATAATATGTCAATCAGATCTGTAGGTCAGGCATATCAATTTCAGTTGATGTTTTGTTAGATAATTTTTGTAGCTTAAGTGATAAAGTTAAATTTTCAGTCATACATCTGTAGTATGAATTTTTTGTTTCCAAATAGCTTCATTAATACACTCCTGGTGCTTCTTCTCGTTAGTTGAGGTTAAAATATAACTTTTGTCATTTTTCCTTTGTTCTTTCTGGTTCAAACAGTGTTTGTCACACCTCCTTTTTTCACACACACGTACGTATAAACGTAATAACGTAAAGGTAATGTGCCACTGTTTAATACTACACCCCGAGAAGGGATATAATAATAATCAATGAAGGAGTTTTTCCACTTAAAGGACAGTTCGGAACGGGATCAATTTATTTAATTATTCAGAGTCGCCACTTGGGAAAATAATGGTGTCCCAAGTCACCGGTTTAATCCCGAACCGAGGAAATTTATGACTATGTAATACAGTCTGCGAAACTAGAAACCTGGATAAGGAATTCTGTTAACCCGGGAGAAGGTGTTAGGCACTCCCGGATTCCGTGGTTTTAGCACGGTCGCTCAACTGCTATTTTTCTTTTATCTGATTTCTTTACATATTTTAATTAGGTGCTTTTAATGTTCCGCTTATCCATTTTAGAAGAATTGCGACGTCACGAAAACACATTTCGAGCCACACCGCAACCAGTACGCCTGTGACTTTAATGTATTTCAGTTTCGCCGAGAGTAAGATTTGGGTCACATAAATGCGCACCCGTGATTAGGAAGGTATTATTATTAACTAACGCGCCTAAAGTAATTTCGCGTTTGTACTTTGCGAGGGCCATGAAATTTGCTAAATGGCACGCCTTGAAATCTAAGGTTCAATTTATAATAAAAGAGGGCTATTCAATTTGTCATTTTTGTTTGGCATGGCACGCCTTGATTTATTTCAAAAAAAATTGTACTCAACTAAAGCAAACTACGGATGTTCATATTTATTTTCCTAAATTTGAGATTATTGTAAAGCCAAGAGTTATGGAACTATTGTGACAAAAGTGATGTCTCTAGTTTCATGAATAATACTTAAAGATTAAAAGTAAGTTGTTCAAAATTGCAACTCAAAATTATGCATAAAATTTACCATCGCTTAAAATGATCGATTCGACCATAAACCTTACCATTTGCTGCCAACCAAAAATGTAGTGGCCGAATCAATCCTTAAAGAAACCAAACCAACTTACCTAATGATCAAAGGCCCGCTATTATTCTTTTAGTTAGTCCCAAATTGAAATTATCATTTAAGGTTAATTCTCAAACTGATACAACAACCTTACCAAGAAATTGACTCATACCCCATACCCCAAAGATGGAACACGACCAAACTTCAGTAATAGAACTCAAAAGAAACCAACAAATCAAAATTATTACAAGCAAATATCAATCAATTTCCAACACAAGTTGTTAACACAAATAGAAACAAAGTTTTAGGCATTTACATTAAAAGAAACAGTAGAATAAAGATTAGAGAATAGGACCTCAAGATGCTTCTCCCCCAAAAGTGAAACAAGCTACTGTCTATCGGACCAACGGACGGAGTTATCCAACGGAAACTCGCCTTCGACCAGAGATTTTGGCGAAGTTGGGAACTCGAGCAGAGCTCGAATGAGAACTCGGCGAAGACCTCAAACTCGATTGAAAATGGTTAAAATGTCGTTGGATGGAGAGGAGTTGCTGGTCGCGACGTTGCTTTCATGGCTGGACGTCGGAGCTGGTTCGACGGAGACTGCTGGCAGCCATGGCGTCGAGCTTCTGGTTTGGTAGCGTCGCTGGTCGACGTGAGGGAACTGGTCGTTGCTGCTGGTTCGACGATGGGGAAGGCTGGTGATGGAACAGAAACTAGTTCATTTGGAGGCCACGAAGCAGGTCTTTTTGCTGGGTTAGCGACGGGCGGGACAGCATGGCGCTGGTGGGCGATGAGTTCTGTGTCGCTGGTGGGCTGGTTTGTCGGAGGAAGCTAGTTCGACGGACGGTGATGGTTCGACTGGAGGACGACAGACGGTTAACGCAGCAGCAGTGGTGTTGCTCTTCTTAGGAAGAAGACGACTACACAGTCTCTTCTTTCTTCCAAAAGAAGATGTATATCTCTCTTATGTTCTGCTATTTTTATCAAGAAGAAGAAGAAGCTCTCACGTTTTTTTTTTGATTTTTTGTTGATGGAGGAACGAAAAATGTTTTTGGGTCCGTTTACTGTGTTATCCCCATGGCCGATTATCCATCTCCTCCCTCTTAGGTATTCACCCTCTGTATATCTATGCCTTCCTCTCCTTTTTCATTTTTAAAACCCATAAGTCCCCTTCACGTGTATCCCCCCTTCTCTCTATTTTTATATTCTAATCCCACATCTTATTGTTTTCTTAAGTTTTAGCAGCAAAAAATTCTTTTTCCCCCATCATTCACGTGATTCCCCTCATATGTCTTTTTGTCTTTTTCTTTTTTTTGTTTTTATTCTCTTTTTTATTTTTTAATCATTCTCCCATCCCTCCCCCTTAGTGTAGTATCGGGTCATTACGGGCTATGTCCGAAAATTATAAAACCAGGTAGTTTGAACCCGAATATTATTCTTCGCCCGGAACCGAGAATGGTGTTATTTAATTAATCCTAGGTAACCAAAATAACTATAATACTCCTAATTAAAATAAAACTATTTTTTTGTATTTTTCAAGTTTAAAATGGCTACGAAACATTAATAAAACTATATTTTTGTTATTTTTCATTTTAAGGTAAAAATAAAGTAAAAGAGTCAAATTTAGCTAAAATAGCTATATTAAAATTAAACTAAATATTTTACGCTGAAAAAATATAAAAAATCTCGGGGAGGGTCAAAAATCACGCGTTTACAATAGATACATGAATAATTTACCGTTGGCTTGCCTAGCGGCGACATTGGGCGCCACCCTTATTCGGAGGGACTAAACTAAAAGAAGAGGAATGTGACCGAGCCCTTGTATCTGAGCTGCCTACATATCCTTGGCTATAAAGGAATCAGGCCACGTGTAGTTCGAAAGTGAGTGAGGAAGGGGTATACCGAGGTGGAGAGCCGGTCGAGGTGCCGTTTCGCCGAGGTTCCGTTCCGTCGAGGTTCCGGTCCGTGGTCCTGCTATTACATCAAGAATCAAAACATGAGAAAGACTAACTAAGCCTATCAGCTACTAGTTACAAGATTCCTATCTATAAGTCTTCTGAAGCTTGATCTTGAGTATTGGTTGGTGCTTCATGCAGACTCTAAATTTGAACTTTGATACTTGCTAGTTGTAGGTGCTGCTTTTCGGATCAAGACCAGGTATACAGTGCTTGTGACATCGGCCATGTCTTGAGCACACCACATCTTTCATCAACTTCTGCACTTGGATTAACTCCTTGCCTTTTTTCATTGTGACTATCTTCTGTTGATCATCTCGGACTGTTGACTCGCATTCTGGTCGCAAGCTTCTTTTGTTGCTATCTTGCATTGCACTCCGAAGTGAATTCCCTTACTTGTGATCTTCGAGCTATTCTCCTTCGAAGTCTGAATCTATCTTTTCTTATCCTTGTTGCCTTCCTTCTGATTCATGCTGGGGATTTCCGTTACACTCTGTCACTTTTCGATTGTTCACTATCCTTATCAAAACTTGGAAACTGAGACGTCGTTCTGCTTTTATGGCGGGCTTCTGACTTTAATGACAAACTCTGATCATAAATCGTCATTCCATTCTTCAGGCGGGGCACCATCTCAGGAGAAAAAATTCATCTGACTAAGATTTTGACGCTAGGAGATAATTCCTCAGACTAGGTCTAAATTGTTGTGATCTCAGGAGAAAGATTCATCAGACTAGGTCTAAATTGTTGTGATCTCAGGAGAAAGATTCATCAGACTGAGATTTTGATATCTTAGGAGAAAGATTCATCGGACTAAGATTTCGACGCTAGGAGATAATTCCTCGGACTAGGTCTAAATTGCTGTGATCTCAGGAGAAAGATTCATCAGACTGAGATTTTGACGCTAGGAGATAATTCCTCCGACTAGGTCTAAATTGTTTTAGGAGAAAGATTCATCAGACTAAGATTTTGATATCTTAGGAGAAAGATTCATCAGACTAAGATTTTGACGCTAGGAGATAATTCCTCCGACTAGGTCTAAATTGATGCCTTACTTGAAATCTTCCGATCGTTGCTTCCTTCTTCTTGTTGCTTTCATCTAAAACCTCTAATTGTTGTTTTTCACTTCCTATTAAATTATCTTTAACTATAACTTCAAAAACTAAATCGCCACTCCATTCTTCGGGCGGGCTCCCTGACTTCAACTACAACTCCAAACTAAATCGCCACTCCATTCTTCAGGCGGGCTCCCTGACTTCAACTACAACTCAAAACTAAATTGCCACTCCATTCTTCAGGCGGGCTCCCTAACTTCAACTGCACTTCAAAACTAAATCGCCACTCCATTCTTCATGCGGGCTCCCTGACTTCAACTATAACTTCAAAACTAAATCGCCACTCCATTCTTCGGGCGGGCTCCCTGACTTCAACTGCCACTTCAAAATAAATCGCCACTCCATTCTTCAGGCGGGCTCCCTGACTTCAGCTACCGCTTCAAAATAGATCGCCACTCCGTTCTTCAGGCGGGCTCCCTGACTTCAGATACAACTTCAAAATAAATCGCCACTCCATTCTTCAGGCGGGCTCCCTGACTTCAACTATAACTTAAAAACTAAATCGCCACTCCATTCTTCAGGCGGGCTCCCTGACTTCAACTACAACTTCAAAATAAATCGCCACTCCATTCTTCAGGCGGGCTCCCTGACTTCAACTACAACTTCAAAATAAATCGCCACTCCATTCTTCAGGCGGGCTCCCTGACTTCAACTACAACTTCAAAATAAATCGCCACTCTATTCTTCAGGCGGGCTCCCTGACTTCAACTACAACTTCAAAATAAATCGCCACTCCATTCTTCAGGCGGGCTCCCTGACTTCAACTGCAACTTCAAAATAAAATTGCCCCTCCATTCTTCAGGCGGGCTCCCTGACTTCAACTGCAACTTCAAAACTAAATCGCCACTCCATTCTTCAGGCGGGCTCCCTGACTTCAACTATAACTTCAAAACTAACTCGCCCCTCCATTCTTCAGGCGGGCTCCCTGACTTCAACTGCAACTTCAAAACTAAATCGCCACTCAATTCTTCAGGCGGGCTCCCTGACTTCAACTGCGCTTCAAAATGAATCGCCACTCATTCTTCAGGCGGGCTCCCTGACTTCAATTACAACTCACTAACTTCATCCTATCCATATCGCCTTCCTTTGCTTCATGTATCACTTTCTTCTTCCTGCACCATCTCTTGGGCCATCTTTTCTTCTGAATTACCTTGTTTCGGAATTGCTTTCCTCCTGGGTCGTGTTATTTTTCTCTTGACTGCTGGGGATATCTTTGGAATTGATTACTTACCTGCTGGGCATAATGCTGCTGGGGAAATCTTCTTTATTTCCTCCTTTTATACTTCCTTCAAACCTTTATTCTCTCCCGAGATCGGTGGGGATTGAAATGTCATCAGCTGGGGATTACCCTGTCGGGGGATCCCTTTTCCTTCTTCCTCTTTCCAAACCTCCTTCGGGGCTCGCGTTTCGCTCCCTTGAAAAACTTGTAGGATATAATGTTGCCGGTGAAATCTCGAAATCAGTGTTTCATTTTTTCGAGAACTGCTAGGGGTGATACCGGCCTCTTGCCTTTCTGAACGCAAGCTTCCTCGTTTTGTCCTGTCTGCTGGGGGTATAATTTCCTCTATCACAGCTTGTTGTTTTTTTTCTTTCAAAGCTGCTGGGGATAATCGGGTTCAAAGATCATTTCCTCGCATTATCTGGCTTCTTTCCCCAACCAGGTATTTGGTTTCGAGAAAATTTTCGCAACGGGAGAAAATTTTCTGCCCCAGTTTGAGAATCTTCTTCGTGGCATGCTTTTCTGCCAACAACCCCTCTTCTTCCTGTTTCAAATCAAAGAAAAATTAGTTAGTTTTAAAATGTGGTGGCTGGTTGTGGTGCTCTTGCTGGGGATGGTTCTCCTCTTCTTTCCCTGCTCTGCGTTTCATTGTCAGACCCTGCCGGGGATGTTATCATTTGATGATATTCATGTTGGGGATAGTTTTCTCCTTTCTTGCTTCCCCGCCTTCCTTAACGACTCTTTATTCGCGAACCTTTCCACGTGGTTTTCCACTGACCACCCGAATTCCTATAATAGTGACCCTTCGTGAAGACCTTTCATGTTTTACTGGTGAACCAATTTCTTTGTTCACCCTTGTCACTGAAAATACCTTTCTGCTGGGGATATCTCCCCTTCTTTGGCGGCATATCTAAGGAATGGGCATTTCCCGGCCTTTGAGTCTCATTGGCCTTGGCCTCGAGGTCATTAACCTTCATTGAAATATCCTTTTCACACCGATCCACCCCTTTGTCGATTTCCTATTGCTGGGGAATATCCTTCTGGACACTGGCTTTGCGCTTAATCCCTCCTCACTTATACCACTTGGGTGTACCAATCAAATTCCGTCTTGGATAATTGGAAAGCTGATGGAAAATTTTGAAGTCATTTCTTACAAATAGACTCTATTGGGGAATTTTTATGAAAGGAGAAAGATAAAAGGAAACAGAATAAAAGACAAAAACGAGGGTGACTCTCTAAAAAGAAAAATTATAAAATAACCCTATCAAACGTGGATACCAACTCTAATGGACATGACATGCACATATAGCCTACCCTCCGTCGTTAGACCGCCTTTTGTAATCTTCTCCTGGGGCTTTCCTATCTCATTTCCAACCTTCGTTCGACTTGTAGTGCCCGAGGGGTTATCACTACCAAGCCTCTCTCATTTTGGTTTTCTCTCAGCTTTCATCGCCTTATGGTGCCTGTGAAGGTTTTCACCGCTAAGACTCTCTCATTTGTGTCACTTTTCCGCTGGGGATTGGTGGTGCTACTGCTAAGATTCTCTCATATTTCTTCTGCTGCAGATCCGAGTCTTTTCTGATGGGAATCAGAGTGTTATATTCTGATGAGACACTCGTATTTGCTTGACATGGCCTCTTTTGAAGACTGATCGGAAGGTCTTTCTTTGGACCGTAGTGTGGGATTTGGATAGGGCTACAAAGAAAGGGTATTGAAGGCTCAAAACAAAAATCAATTTTGGGTTCAAAATTTACAACCTTCGGACCTAAATTTATTTATAATCAACACAATTTTTCTTTGCCCCGGTATTTTTTACTTGGGGATTTTATTTTTTTATTTACACTATGACCGAGCTGTGAAGCGCCTACGTATCCTCTTTAAGGAATCAGGTCAAACGTAGTTCCCAATTCCTTGTTTTTTCTAGTTTTTCCTTTTCTTCTTTTTTTTTTTTTTTGGTTGTTTTCGTTGTTTTCTTTTTCTCTTTTTCTTTCTTTATCTTCCCCATTTGAGTTTCTAATTTTGGTACCGATTCCGAAGGAGGGGTATGAGAGAAATCAAAATAAGGCTCGAAGGGTTGATGATGGATAAAGTGTTTGGATAGCAGAACAAAATGCCTTCGTCATTCCAATCTTCAAAACATGCCAAGTGTAAACGACACAATTAATATTCGTCATATCTTTAAAGCACTGTTGGGCAACACTCTCATTTTCATTATTATGAACGACCCCATGTCAATTTTGGCAGCTTGCCTTTAACGGTTTTCTTTTACTTGCCCCAGTTTCTCATGTCTCGGGTTTCGAATAATCTCAAACCGTTCTTACTTCATTTAAATATCTCGATCACCTCCCAATGGTTTTGTGATTAACTTTAAGATCAGGCCAGAACTATGCGTGCACGTCATGTCACTAGAGCTAGCAGAAAAAGAACTATAGGAAGGAAATGACTAAATAACAGAAAATGTCTAGAAATAATATAAAATAGGTCATTGCATTAACCGATAAAACAACGACTCGAACAACAAAAAAAAACAGAACTGGGGTACAATACTTAGAACGAACCTAGACCCCTTTAGATGAGACACTATGATCAAAAGAAAAATACAAGGATAAAAGGTTTGAGCCACAAAACAACATTCGGATTACCATTCTGAAATCACTCGGACAAATAGAAATGACAACAAAATAAACCACCACAAATGACTCTCCAATTGATAAGCCTGACATTTAGCCACGAATTTGATTATCAGAACCACTATGGCCTTCTCTCATTTCAATCGGCAAATTCCCAAGTGGACTCTCATATTCCGTGTCACCAGGCATTACCGCCAGAAAGTGTGTATCATCAGGTGCAGGTAACGGATTCAGCGCGATATTCTGGGTGTCACTGTTATGAATCACAATCAATCTTTCTTGGATCATCCTTTCTATTTCCCTTTTCAAATCCCGACAACTTTCCATGTTGTGCCCCTGGGCACGGGAATGGTATTCACACCTTTTAGATGGGTCAAAGCTCCTTGCACGTGGGTCCACATGATTTGGAGGGATGGGTGCAATCATGTCCTGTTGCTTTAACTTCTCAAATAAGCTTTCATAGGAAACTCCTATTGGTGTGAAATGTTCCTTCAACTTCGGTTCCCTTCTATACCCTTGGTTTGATTTGGAAATTTTGCGGAGGCTGGTAGAGATTTTGTGATGCCCGTGCTCGCTTTCTTGGATGATTTGATGGCTGAATAAAATACTGGGGTGGATCAACTGAGTATGGTGGGTTCAGAGGTGGATAGTAATGCTCAGGGGAGTTATGGAAAACCTGTCGAGACATCGCATACCGTCGAGGTGTTCTTCTGGAACCTTTTCTTGACCCTGATATCATCATGACTTCTTCATCCCTCTCATTCGTGTCACCAGATTCAAATTGGACAGCCTGAGCTGCAGCCTTGAGAGCCGCTTGACTTATATATATACATATACAGTTGTGGTCGAATCTTATGGAGATTGCCTACGTATCATGACCCCGCATGAATCAGACCGAGCGTAGTTCTTGCAAATTAATGCAAGAAATAAAGAGATGTTTATTTGATTTTTTTTTCAAGGAAAATTATAGAAGCCGACTCCAACTACAAACTTGTGTAGGAGATTTCTACAAAAATAAGAATAATTTTCGTGTCAATTATGACTATTTTTACAAAATTGGCCACATAATGGCTTATTTGATAAAATGACTATTTTTTGCAAAATTTATTTATGAAAGATAAACTTGAATTTTTTTTTTTTTTTATCCTGTGGCTCATGGGGCATCGTTCGGCATCACCATAAACCATCACAAGACTATTTTTCATAAATTGGCCATGTAATGGCTTATTTAGACAAATTGGCTCTTTTTGCAAAATTTTATTTTAAGAGAATAAACTTGAAAATTTCTCATCAGGTGGCTCATGGGGCATCGTTCGGCATCACCATAAGCCAACATAAGACTGAGGAAGTTAAAATGCCAAATGTGGCTATTTCAGCAAAACCGGCCATGTAATGGCTTATTTGTTAAAGTGGATATTTGTTTTTTGAAAAGTTGAGCGATGACTCAGACTTAATTTTGTGGATACAGCCTTTCAACATTTCCGCGAGGGAATATTTCAAGGCTGTGTCCAAAATTATTTAAAATGACTCAAGGTGGCTATTCTTGCAAAAACGGCCATCCAGCGTTCTTTTGAAAAACATTCGGCTTGTTTTAAACAAGAATAGCATCACCCGACGTATTTATAATAAAATCAAAATTTGACATTTTTTGGTTATTTTTACAAAAGGAGTGTGAACCCGGACTTGATTTTGCGGCTATGGCCTTGCAACATTTCCACGAGGGAATATTTCAAGGTTGTGCCCAAAAATTATTTATAAAAACTCAAAGTGGCTATTTTTGCAAAAACAGCCTTCCGACGTCCTGTCGGAACATTCGGCTATTTGCAAAAACGGCATCACTTTGATTTTATTGACAAAATTAAAAGACACATTTTTTTTTGATTTTTTAAAGGGGTGGTTGGACCCGATAAGGGTTGCCTACGTATCCCACCTAACGGTGAGGATCAAACCTGCGTAGTTCGGTCAGATTATTTGACCAACTATTTCAACAAAATTGTTCTACCTATTTTTTCGAATTTTCTTCTCAAACAATTCGTCAATATTTCGATATCTAAAATTTCTCTCTTTTTGTTTTTCAAGAATTTAGCCAATAATAATCTAGAACAAATAAATGCAACATATAACATGCTCGGTCTTTAATTTTCCGGGTCACCTGTCCTAGATGGACCCAACCCCTGTGTTGAGTTCCCTAAGTCAGATATGATGCAAATAAACGTCCTAAATCTAGGCTTAATATCCCGATGTTTTCAATGGTACTAGACCGTGTACCCGAGCAGACAACTCGGATTTGAGGAGGGAGCTACGTACCGGGGACCCGCGGGATCGTCCGGCTTTGTAACTTATCCTGCCTCTTTTCTTATTTTGGTATTGACACTAACAGAAAGGGGAGTCTCAACCAGTAAGCACATCTCCGGGGGTAAGAAGAGACGGGTTTTCGGCACAGTTTTGTACACAGTTCACGCAATATCAAAGCGGTAAACATATAGCAATTTGTATATACAATGCAACTAGTATCAAAGCGGTAGACATGTAGCACATTAATTAAACATGTAATAAAATCAGATATAGACAAAACAACAATTTAACTGAGCTCGAATTCTTAGACCCCGAACCGAAGTTCAGAGGTGGTATTATCCCCAGCAGAGTCGCCAGAGCTGTCACACCTCCTTTTTTCACACACACGTACGTATAAACGTAATAACGTAAAGGTAATGTGCCACTGTTTAATACTACACCCCGAGAAGGGATATAATAATAATCAATGAAGGAGTTTTTCCACTTAAAGGACAATCGGAACGGGATCAATTTATTTAATTTTTCAGAGTCACCACTTGGGAAAATAATGGTGTCCCAAGTCACCGGTTTAATCCCAAACCGAGGAAATTTATGACTCTGTAATACAGTCTGCGAAACTAGAAACCTAGATAAGGAATTCTGTTAACCCGGAAGAAGGTGTTAGGCACTCCCGGATTCCGTGGTTTTAGCACGGTCGCTCAACTGCTATTTTTCTTTTATCTGATTTCTTTACATATTTTAATTAGGTGCTTTTAATGTTCCGCTTATCCATTTTAGAAGAATTGCGACGTCACGAAAACACATTTCGAGCCACACCGCAACCAGTACGCCTGTGACTTTAATGTATTTCAGTTTCGCCGAGAGTAAGATTTGGGTCACATAAATGCGCACCCGTGATTAGGAAGGTATTATTATTAACTAACGCGCCTAAAGTAATTTCGCGTTTGTACTTTGCGAGGGCCATGAAATTTGCTAAATGGCACGCCTCGAAATCTAAGGTTCAATTTATAATAAAAGAGGGCTATTCAATTTGTCATTTTTGTTTGGCATGGCACGCCTTGAATTATTTCAAAAAAAATTGTACTCAACTAAAGCAAACTACGGATGTTCATATTTATTTTCCTAAATTTGAGATTATTGTAAAGCCAAGAGTTATGGAACTATTGTGACAAAAGTGATGTCTCTAGTTTCATGAATAATACTTAAAGATTAAAAGTAAGTTGTTCAAAATTGCAACTCAAAATTATGCATAAAATTTACCATCGCTTAAAATGATCGATTGGACCATAAACCTTACCATTTGCTGCCAACCAAAAATGTAGTGGCCGAATCAATCCTTAAAGAAACCAAACCAACTTACCTAATGATCAAAGGCCCGCTATTATTCTTTTAGTTAGTCCCAAATTCAAATTATCATTTAAGGTTAATTCTCAAACTGATACAGCAACCTTACCAAGAAATTGACTCATACCCCATACCCCAAAGATGGAACACGACCAAACTTTAGTAATAGAACTCAAAAGAAACCAACAAATCAAAATTATTACAAGCAAATATCAATCAATTTCCAACACAAGTTGTTAACACAAATAGAAACAAAGTTTTAGGCATTTACATTAAAAGAAACAGTAGAATAAAGATTAGAGAATAGGACCTCAAGATGCTTCTCCCCCAAAAGTGAAACAAGCTACTGTCTATCGGACCAACGGACGGAGTTATCCAACGGAAACTCGCCTTCGACCAGAGATTTTGGCGAAGTTGGGAACTCGAGCAGAGCTCGAATGAGAACTCGGCGAAGACCTCAAACTCGATTGAAAATGGTTAAAATGTCGTTGGATGGAGAGGAGTTGCTGGTCGCGATGTTGCTTTCATGGCTGGACGTCGGAGCTGGTTCGACGGAGACTGCTGGCAGCCATGGCGTCGAACTTCTGGTTTGGTAGCGTCGCTGGTCGACGTGAGGGAACTGGTCGTTGCTGCTGGTTCGACGACGGGGAAGGCTGGTGACGGAACAGAAACTAGTTCATTTGGAGGCCACGAAGCAGGTCTTTTTGCTGGGTTAGCGACGGGCGGGACAGCATGGCGCCGGTGGGCGATGAGTTCTGTGTCGCTGGTGGGCTGGTTTGTCGGAGGAAGCTAGTTCGACGGACGGTGATGGTTCGACTGGAGGACGACAGACGGTTAACGCAGCAGCAGTGGTGTTGCTCTTCTTAGGAAGAAGACGACTACACAGTCTCTTCTTTCTTCCAAAAGAAGATGTATATCTCTCTTATGTTCTGCTATTTTTATCAAGAAGAAGAAGAAGCTCTCACGTTTTTTTTTTTTTGATTTTTTGTTGATGGAGGAACGAAAAATGTTTTTGGGTCCGTTTACTGTGTTATCCCCATGGCCGATTATCCATCTCCTCCCTCTTAGGTATTCACCCTCTGTATATCTATGCCTTCCTCTCCTTTTTCATTTTTAAAACCCGTAAGTCCCCTTCACGTGTATCCCCCCTTCTCTCTATTTTTATATTCTAATCCCACATCTTATTGTTTTCTTAACTTTTAGCAGCAAAAAATTCTTTTTCCCCCATCATTCACGTGATTCCCCTCATATGTCTTTTTGTCTTTTTCTTTTTTTTTGTTTTTATTCTCTTTTTTATTTTTTAATCATTCTCCCATCCCTCCCCCTTAGTGTAGTATCGGGTCATTACGGGCTATGTCCGAAAATTATAAAACCGGGTAGTTTGAACCCGAATATTATTCTTCGCCCGGAACCGAGAATGGTGTTATTTAATTAATCCTAGGTAACCAAAATAACTATAATACTCCTAATTAAAATAAAACTATTTTTTTTGTATTTTTCAAGTTTAAAATGGCTACGAAACATTAATAAAACTATATTTTTGTTATTTTTCATTTTAAGGTAAAAATAAAGTAAAAGAGTCAAATTTAGCTAAAATAGCTATATTAAAATTAAACTAAATATTTTACGCTGAAAAAATATAAAAAATCTCGGGGAGGGTCAAAAATCACACGTTTACAGTGTTAATTAGCAGTAATCAAGTAGCATCCATCCTTTCATCGTAATTTCTCAACTCTATTAAGTGATAATCTTTAGCTATTTTGTTAGCTTTGATCCACTGTTTCACAGTAAATCGGGAACTTAAGGAAAACAAATAAATACCCATAGTTTGTGCAATTGAATGTAATCTTTAAACTAATAGATGAAATAAGTAGAAAATATAGTTATGTTAGGATTGGCCTTTAATAAAAGTGAAATGAGCCTCGCCGCACTAAATACACAATTACGGGGCCCTCAATTAATTATAATGAAAACCTTAAGACTTGGAAGGACCGTTTAGCAAATTTCACGGTCTTTCCCAAAGTTAATAAAGACGATAGACTCTTTAGGCACGATTTGTAAATAAAATACTTTCCTAATTACGGGTGTGCATCTATGTGACCCAAACCTTATTCTCAGCGAAATTGAAATACATTAAAAGTCATAGGCGTACCGGTTGCGGTGTGACTCGAGATGTGTTTTCGTGACGTCGCAATTCCTTAAAATTAAAAGCGGAACATTTAAAAGCACCTAATTAAAATATATAAAGAAATCAGATAAAAGCAAAAAGAGCAGTTGAGCGACCGTGTTAGAACCACGGAATCCGGGAGTGCCTAACACCTTCTCCCGGGTTAACAGAATTCCTTATCCAGGTTTCTAGTTTCGCAGACCGTATACAGAGTCATAAATTTCCTCGGTTCGGGATTAAACCGGTGACTTGGGACACCATTATTTTCCCAAGTGGCGACTCTGAATAATTAAATAAATTGATCCCATTCCGACCGTCCTTTAAGTAGAAAAACTCCTTCCCTGATTATTATTATATCTCTTCTCGAGGTGTAGTACTAAACAGTGGCACATTTATGTTGTTACGTTATGTGCAGTGAAAAAAGGAGGTGTGACAGCTCTGGCGAATCTGCTGGGGACCTATTACCCAGAACTTCGGTTCAGGGTTTAAGAATTCGAGCTCAGTTAAATTGTTGTTTTTGCCTATATCTGATCTTATTATATGTCTAATTAATGTGCTACATGTCTACCGCTTTGATACTAGTTGCACTATATATACAAACTGCTATATGTTTACCGCTTTGATATTGCGTGAACTGTATATAAAACTGTGCCGAAAACCCTTCTCTTCTTACCTCCGGGGGATGTGCTTACTGGTTGAGACTCCCTTTTTCTGTTAGTGTCAATACCCAAAATAAGAAAAGAGGCAGGATAAGTTACAAAGCCGGACGATCCCGCGGGTCCCCGGTACGTAGCCCCCTCCTCAATCTGAGCTGTCCGCTTGGGTACACATTTAGACCATGTACCGAGGTTTTTGAGCTTAGAATAACATAACTGCATACCGAATCCCTAGTAGGAAACGTTTATTTACATCACGTTGCATTTGACTTAGGGGACTCAACACAGGGGTTGGGTCCGTCTAGGACAGGCAACCTGAAATGAAAAGACCATCTTGCTATATCATGTTTGTTGTAAGCATTTATTTAGACTGGCATGCTGACCGGCTTTTAAATACTGAAGAAAAACGAAAAAAAAAGGGAAATAGTATGGGGAAATAAATATTTTTCGGAAAATACAAAAATGTGTTTTACCAACAAGTCAATAAATTTAGTTTGCTGATAAAAGACGACAGAAGGTTGACTTTGCCAACAAAATGGTTTTCTTGACAAAATAGTTTTTCTTTGTCGGTCAATAAAAGAAAAAAAATAGTTGTTTTGACGGACCGAACTACGCGGGTTTGATTCTCACCGGGTGTGAGATACGTAGGCAGCCTTTAATGGGTCCAACTTCCCTATATTTCAAAATAAGTTTTTAAAAGAAGAAATAATGACGGAATGCCAGGATGTTTAACTTTGCCTCAACGACCACCTTTTCATCAGTCTTAATATTTTGACCAGTCAATTCCTGTGGCCCGTTTCGTTTTTTTAAGAAAAAGATAGTTTTGTTTGGGTCAAATAAAGATTTTTCTTTCATCTAAAAACTACCTTAATAAATGTGCAGAATGAGCATAAGTCAGAATACAACCGAAGCTATCATAAACAAGGTCCCCTTAAGTTTTCATAGGTGGTGGAGCGACTTGGGCGAGCAAGGACAAGACGCAGTTAAGCTGTACCTAGGAGATCTAGTGGGGCTACTAAATATTCCCCGAGAGGAGACATCATACGAGCCCTGATCTCATTCTGGGATCCAGCACACAATGTGTTCCACTTTTCAGACTTTGAACTCACACCAACATTGGAAGAGTTGGCCGGATATATTGGAAGACCAAAAGTCCCTATGAGGGAACAATATCTCATTGCGCCAAGGGTCGTGACAGTACATAGGTTTTTGGATACTGTGAAAATCCGCAGAACTGTCCACAACCCAGACTTATCAGAAGGGTTCTGCACTTTAGCATTTCTATATGACAAATATGGTCATTATGGGGGTTTCAACAAACACAAAAGCAAAATCTGCAGTGGAGAAAACCAGTTAAAATGGGAAGAGCATAGACGCATCACCTTCATGATAGCTTTCCTAGGTTCGTTAATATTTCCCAGAAAGGACGGGAATATCAACATACAAGTGGCAGGGGTCGTGAGCACTCTGATGAAACAAAACAATAGTACTTTGGCTCCCATGATAATATCGGATATCTCTCGTGCACTCACTATCTGCAAAGCTGGAGGGGTCTTCTTTGAAGCTTGCAACGTACTGCTCCAAATGTGGATGATCGATCACTTATGTCGTCGCCCGCAGTCTATGAGGTATAGTTTATCGGAGAAAACTTGTATAGAAGAATTCCCTACGAGGGTCGAGGGACATGATTTGCCAGAGGGGATTAGCGGATGGATACGACTTTTGCGTTTGATTCCAGCCAGCAAGATAGAATGGACATTTGGTTGGCTACCCGTGGAAGAAGTCATATATGCATCGGCCACGGAATCATATTTATTGCTAATGGGCCTCAACAGCATCCAGCCCTACGCGCTAGGTCGAGTACTGAGACAGTTGGGACGATACCAAATAATCCCAAAAGAAGAAGACCTCAGCCCACATGTGGTTGAAATTGGACCGGGAGGACAGTTCCCTGAAGCGTTGGTCCGAAAGATTTGGAGTGAATGTCAAACATTGAAGATAGACACTCGGGTGCGAGATCGAGCCCGAGGTGAAGTATCGCCAGAATACCCTGCATGGTATAGCAGAGATCTGGAGCATCAAAGGCCCACAAAAAGGCCCCACCTCAGGGAGTTTGCTGGAGCGTCACAAGAACAATGGGACTGGTTGGCCAGAGAAGAAGCTTATAGAACAAAGATTAACAAGATAGAGCAACGGACCCAAGAGCTCCAATTTGAAAGGGATGTGCAAGCTGCCGCCAACGAAGGAGATAAAAAGAAGTTGGCACAAGAAAATGACTTTTTGAGAGCTCAAATCTAGCAAATGAAAAGGGATGCTGACAGACAGTTGAGGAGTCGAGCAGACGAAAAATTGATAAAGGGTTTGAGAAGCCAAGTTGCCGATGTCCAAAGAGAATTGGAAGAGTCGAAGACCCAAACAATGAGGATCCGTGCTAGCTGGAGAAAGGAGGCACATCAACATGCACTTCACCTACAACGGGTGGAAGAAGATTACACCGAGATCATCACTAGTCTAAGGGAAGCAAATGTTATCCTCAGGGAGTGGGTTTTCAAGCAATCCCGAGATGCCAGAGCAGACCTCGACCGTTGCCACGATTTGATGGCCCGACTGCAAGGACAAGTGGATAGGATCCTAGACCAAGTCACCAATAATGCTCGAAGATCGGGGGCGAAAAACCAGCAGATAGAACAGCTACTCAGAGAAAGGGACATGATCAAGGACAGAATTGGAGAAATAGGGCACTATGTCACCATGAAGTGTTTAGCTTGTGAACAAATGCCCCGCCCCGCCCTTTTTGCTTCGGTTATGGGCTATGTTCATCAGATCATGAGAGAGTTAAGGGGACTACACAAGGACCTCACACCAAGGCCCGCGGCAAGGCCGAATGATGCCTCGCGGGCCCCCAGAAATTTTAGAGCATTAAACGTTTGATTAAAAATGTATGCTGAAATACTGAGTCAAGCCGGTTGGCATTTTATTTTCCTTTTTTCGAGTCAAGCATTTCTCTTATTTTATTGTAAGACATGTTTTGTAACTTTAAGGGTTTTTTGTTTGATATAAAAATTACCGAATTTTGCCACAATCTTGTGACCAGAACTACGCTCGGTCTGATTCACGCGGGGACGTGATACGTAGGCAATCCACATAAGATTCAACCACCACTAAAAAGAAAGGAAAAGAACACGAAGATTAATAACAATAAGGCTTTCAAGGATAATTGAAAAAGGGAAAAAGAAAAAAAAAGAGAAAAGAGAAAAAGAAAAGAAGCTGGAATGACGCATGCGATGAGAACATATAGAAAGGGTTAATTGATTAGGTGCATTGCATCCTAACGTGCGATAACATGCCTGTTAAATTCAGTAAGCTAACAAAGTTTGTTGCAATCCAGAAAAGTTTAGCAGTTGGTTTGACAGAATATACTGGCCGACCACCATTACCGTACTAGATCTAAAGGGCCAATTCCAGCAAGTATGTCCAGCTCCGGTAAAAGTCTCGAGGAAGAGAAATCAGAGATACAGATCATGAAAGAAGAGGTAGATCGGTTGAAACAACAGATAACAGAGATGCACCTAGCCTGGGCTAGGGGACAGTCTTCACCAAACCTCCCTACTCTCGCATCAGCTCCAGAACATCCACCTCTTGACCCTTCGACAAGCGCCCCACTCTATCCATACTATCAAGGGGAAAACCCTTATGCCACCCAAATTCCACCAGCCAAACAAAATCCTCCTCCGGTCACCCCTGTTTTTGTGGCGCCCCCACCTGCTACTCTACAAAAGTCGTCCGGTGAGCCGCATGTTCAAATCCATGACAATTCTTACTATCCTCCCGAGCCTACTTTTAGGGCTCCTAGACCGCATACACACACCCCTCACTGGGATAACATGGCAGAACCGGAAAAGCACTTCCAAAGTTCGGAACATGAGGAAGTTATTAGAAAAGTTAAAAGCCTGGAGCAGTCCTTCAGGAATATGCACGGTTTGGGCAACCAGGTCAGTGTCGCTTACAAGGATCTGTGTCCATTCCCAGATGTCCAGTTGCCGGCCGGGTTCAAAATGCCCAAGTTTGACCTATACGAGGGACATGGTGATCCAGTAGCCCATCTTCGAGGGTTTTGTAGTAAAATGCGAGGAGCCGGAGGACGAGACGAGATTCTGATAGCTTACTTCGGTCAGAGTTTGGGGGGATCTGCACTAGAGTGGTACACTAGGCAGGATCCCAGCAGATGGTTTACGTGGGATGATTTGGCTCAAGCATTCATTGGCCAGTTCCAGTACAATCTTGAAATAGTCCCAGACCGCTTATCATTGCTAAAGTTAGAGAAGAAACCCGCCGAAAGTTTCAGAGAATTTGGTTTCCGCTGGAGGGAACAGGCAGCAAGGGTAGATCCGCCTATGAGAGAGAATGAGATGGTGGATTACTTCCTGCAGACACTAGAGCCAACCTATTTCGGACATCTGGTGATGTCCGTCGGTAAGTCATTCACCGAGGTGATAAAGATGGGGGCTATGATCGAGGAAGGCTTGAAAGCCAACAAGATCATGAGCTATTCAACTTTGAAAGCCACCACTCAAGCTATTCAAAGTGGTACCGGAGGAGTGCTTGGGAAAAAGAGGAAAGAAGAAGTCACGGCAGTCGAGTCCGGAACATGGTTCAGAAACAGAGGCCCCGCACCCCAATATAACCCGCCACAACCTCACCACCAAAATTACTTCCACAATCCATATAACCACCCGCAACACTACTATTCAGCACCCGATCCCCATTTTACTGTCCATCACGCACAGTCATATGCCACACCTCTCGTCCAGGCACCATGGCGTGCGCCAAATCCACAGAATAATTACCCACCCCCAAGAGCCTATAGAAATCCCACGGGTGCGGGCTTTCGTCCGAACCAAGCATTCAAGAGCGACAGGGCGCCAAGGCCAAAGACTTTCACTCCCTTGGGGGAGTCCTACACCAGTCTGTTCCACCGTTTGAAGCAAGTAGGGTTGCTAAATCCGGTCGAGGCTAAGCTACCAAACCCTCTTCCAAAGAATCGGGATCATTCAATAAATTGTGCATACTGCTCAGGATGTCCGGGGCACGACACAGAAAAGTGTTGGAGGTTGAAAACAGCCATCCAGGAGCTCATCGACACTCGCAGGATTGAGGTCCAGACTCCGACGGAGCCCAACATCAACCAAAATCCACTTCCAACTCATCATGAGACCAACATGATCGAGTTGGTACGGGTAGAAGAAGGAAAGGAGAAAACCTCTCAGACTGTAATGATGATCAAGTCTAGTGGGGTAGGAACGAAAAGAGGGCCAAACCTTGATGGGTCACTCATTTGCAAGAAGGACGTACAAGAGGGGTTGGAAGCAGAAAGGGGAAATGCAAGCGAAATACCGGTGAAGTCGGGGGAAGTAAAAATAACTGTACCAAGGGTAGCAACCAAACCCGTCTTGACGGTAGCAGGTGTTCGAATGGATCCTTTCATCATCAAGCCAGCAATACAATTGCCAATAGTTGATAGCAAAGCCATCCCATGGAATTATGATCGGGTCACAATGACCTACAAAGGAAAAGAAGTTAAAGAGGAAGTCTGCGAAGCGCAAGGGTTGACCCGTTCAGGGAGATGTTTTGCCCCAGCGGAATTGAGGAAGACCACTCTGCAACACTAAAAAAGCCGGTAACTGACGAAGAGACAGAAGAATTCTCGAAAAAGATGAAGCTGCATGATTATTCTGTCTTAGGACAGCTGAAGAAAACCCCTGCGCAAATCTCATTGCTGTCCCTGCTGATACATTCTGAAGAACATCGGCAAGCTTTGATGAAAGTTCTGAATGAGGCCCACGTACCTGATAAAATCTCGGTGAGTCATTTGGAGAAGATCACCAATAGGATCTTCGAAGCGAACCGGATCACCTTCACCGATGATGAGTTGCCTGAGGAAGGCACCGAGCACAATAAGGCTTTATATCTTACGGTAAAGTGTGAGGAGTCGGTGGTTACCAAAGTCCTAGTCGACAATGGGTCCAGTGCGAATATTTGTCCTCTCTCTACGCTGAACAAGTTGAAAGTGGACATCGGCAGGATACGCAAGAACATCATATGTGTCCGAGGATTTGATGGAGGAGGCAAGGCGTCGGTCGGGGACATAGTGTTAATATTGATAATCGGACCGGTGGAGTTCACCATGGAATTCCAAGTGCTAGACATGGTAGTTTCATATAACCTTCTGATAGGGCGACCATGGATCCATGCCGCAAGAGCAGTTCCATCCAGCCTACACCAACTAGTCAAGTTTGAGTGGGACCAACAGGAGATCGTAGTCCATGGAGAGAATGACCTACAACCAGGCACCATCGTCCCCTTTGTTGAGACAGAAGAAGATGTTGGGCCATGGGTATACCGGATCTGCGATGTGGTATCCGCCAACCGAGTTCCAGAAGGGGAATGCATTCCCAATGACAGAATAATTACGGTAGACGTCATGGTGGCTCATGAAATGTTGAGAAACGGTTTCATACCCGAAAAAGGTTTAGGTGCATCTCTGCAAGGAATCATACAACCGGTATCTGTGGTCGAAAACGTGGGAACCTTCCGCTTGGGATTCAAGCCAACATCAGAGGACGTCCAGCGAGCCAAGAGGAATAAGCAGAAGACATGGGTGCTCCCGAAGCCTGTTCCACGCCTTTCCCGATCTTTTGTCAGGTCTGGAGTAAAAGGACATCCGACGACAAAGATTCCCAGTCCTATGGTTAGGCCAGATGAAGAGTTCTTAAGAAAATTCGAGGGCCTATTCGCATATGTATGCATGCTAGAGGATGGTGAAGGATCCATCCATGCCAAGATACAGTTTGTGGGGTCGAAAGCAAAATTGAATAATTGGAAGGCTACTCCTCTCCCTGTCCGGAAGGAGTTTTGGTAGTTTTTTTTGGATTGTTTTCTTTCGAAATTTTGTGTTGGGGTTGTCCCGGAGTAAAATCCGTTTGTTTTAGTTCATTTTGATTTGAGTTTGCAAGCTTGTTTTTACTTGTACTGTTCCCATTAATGAAATTTTGTTCCCTTCGTGTCTAATTTTGTTTATTTTTCTTCTTTTTACTTTTCTGAACAGCTTTCTTTCAACTGATCTTAATGATATGGCGTGCTTAAAGATTAATCAACCCAGTCTGGAAAGTCAATCGGGTTTGGAAATAATAACGCATGAAATAAGAAGTGACGAGAGTGAATCGGAATACGGCGATGATGAAGCCGTAGAAGAAATCGGTGAAGAATTAAGTCACTTCGAGGAAAAACCCAAACCAAATTTAAATGATACTGAGGTCGTTAATCTGGGGAACACAGATGACGTCAAAGAAACCAGGATAAGTATCCATATTGAACCAAACCTGAGAGAAGAGTTGATCAAAACACTCATGGAGTTTAAAGACATTTTCGCATGGTCGTACGACGACATGCCAAGGACTCAGCACTGATCTAGTGGTTCATAAATTACCCATCGATCCGGCATATCCTCCCGTCAAGCAAAAACTGCGGAAGTTCAAAACGGAGATGAGTGTAAAGATCAAGGAGGAGGTAACCAAGCAATTGCAGGCGAAAGTCATTCGTGTCACTCGATACCCTGAATGGTTGGCTAACGTAGTACGGTGCCAAAGAAAGACGGAAAGATCAGGGTATGCGTGGATTATCGCAATCTCAACAAGGCGAGTCCTAAGGATAATTTCCCACTTCCCAATATCCATATCCTGATTGATAATTGCGCCGGACGTGAAATCGGATCCTTTGTGGACTGTTACGCGGGATATCATCAGATCTTGATGGATGAAGAGGACGCAGAAAAGACGGCTTTTATCACACCGTGGGGGACTTATTGCTACCGGGTGATGCCGTTCGGTTTGAAGAACGCAGGGGCAACATACATAAGAGCGATGACTACGGTATTCCATGACATGATACACAAGGAAATTGAAGTGTACGTGGATGATGTGATCATAAAATCTAGACGTCAAGAAGACCAGGTTGCCGACCTCAGGAAGTTCTTTCAAAGACTTCGAAGATATGATATCAAGCTTAATCCAGCCAAATGTGCATTCGGAGTCCCGTTAGGAAAGTTGCTAGGATTCATCATCAGCCGACGGGGCATTGAATTGGACCCATCCAAAATCAAGTCCATCCAAGAGTTGCCCCCGCCAAGGAATAAAACAGAGGTAATGAGTTTGTTGGGAAGGTTAAATTACATCAGTAGGTTTATTGCTCAGCTTACAGCAACCTGTGAGCCCATATTCCGTCTGTTGAAGAAAGACGCTGCGATAGAATGGACGACAGAATGTCAGGAAGCGTTTGACCAAATCAAAGGGTATCTGTCAAACCCACCCGTATTGGTTCCGCCTGAACCGGGTAGACCCCTGATTCCTTCTAACGGTTTTGGAGAATTCGTTCGGCTGCGTACTGGGGCAGTATGATCTTACTGGCAGGAAGGAACGGGCCATTTACTATCTCAGTAAGAAATTCACGGTCCACGAGGTTAAATACACTCATTTGGAAAAGACCTGCTGTGCTTTGACTTGGGTAGCCCAAAAGCTGAAACATTATTTGTCTTCTTACACCACTTACCTCATTTCGCGTTTGGATCCATTGAAATATATTTTCGAGAAACCTATGCCTACAGGGAGGTTAGCAAAATGGCAAATATTACTTACAGAGTTTGACATCATATACGTGACAAGGACGGCTATGAAAGCTCAAGCCCTAGCCGATCACTTAGCTGAGAATCCTGTTGATGACAGATACGAACCTTTGAGGACGTATTTTCCAAACGAAGAAGTATTGCAAATTGATGGGTTGGAGTTAACCGAGGATCCGGGGTGGAAGCTTTTCTTCGACGGAGCGGCGAACGCAAAAGGAGTCGGAATAGGGGCTGTGCTTATCTCTGAAACGGGACATCATTATCCTATTACTGCTCAACTGCATTTTCATTGTACCAACAATATGGCTGAGTACGAGGCATGCATCTTAGGGTTACGATTAGCGGTAGACATGGATGTACAGGACGTCTTGGTCTTGGGAGACTCGGACCTTCTAGTACATCAGATTCAGGGAGAATGGGAAACCAGAGATTTGAAGCTTATCCCGTATCGTCAATGTTTGCATGATCTGACCAAGCGTTTCCGATCAGTAGAATTCAGGCATATCCCAAGGATGCATAATGAAGTTGCCGATGCTTTGGCTACGTTGGCATCAATGTTACATCACCCGGACAAGATTCGTGTCGATCCGTTACATATTCAGGTCTGGAATCAACATGCTTATTGCAATATGATAGAAGAAGAGATGGATGGTGAGCCATGGTTTCATGATGTCAAGGAATACCTCGGGTTAGGAATATACCCAGAGCAGGCAACTGGATATCAAAAGAGAGCTATTCGGCGATTGGCGAACGGATTTTTCCTTAGTGGAGGGGTGTTGTACAAAAGGACCCCAGATTTGGGATTGTTGAGATGTATAGATGCGAGTCAAGCCACAACAGTGATGACAGATATACACTCCGGAGTTTGTGGACCACACATGAGCGGATATGTATTGGCAAAGAAGATTCTTCGAGCAGGATATTACTGGCTCACTATAGAGCGTGATTGTATAAGTTTCGTGCGAAGATGCCATCAGTGTCAGATACACGGAGATTTGATTCATTCTCCGCCAACGGAGTTGCATACAATGTCGGCACCATGGCCGTTTGTTGCATGGGGTATGGATGTTATTGGACCTATAGAACCCGCGGCTTCCAATGGTCATAGGTTCATTCTGGTAACGATCGACTATTTTACCAAATGGGTGGAGGCCAAAACCTTCAAATCAGTGACCAAGAAGGCGGTGGTGGACTTCATACATTCCCACATCATCTGCAGATTTGGAATTCCAAAGATAATCATCACAGATAACGGTGCAAATCTTAACAGCGGATTGATGAAAGAGGTATGTCAATAGTTTAAGATTACACACCGAAATTCCACACCATATCGTCCCAAAGCAAATGGTGCGGTCGAGGCAGCAAACAAGAATATAAAGAAGATATTGATGAAGATGGTAGAAGGGTCTAGGCAATGGCATGAAAAGTTACCATTTGCACTGTTGGGTTATCGCACTACCGTCCGAACTTCGGTAGGTGCAACTCCTTATTTGTTGGTGTACGGGACTGAAGCAGTAATACCAGCAGAAGTTGAAATTCCATCCCTCCGTATTGTCGCTGAAGCTGAGATTGACGACGATGAGTGGGTCAAAACCCGATTGGAGCAATTGAGCTTGATCGACGAAAAGAGATTGACAACAGTATGTCATGGCCAATTGTATCAAAAGAGAATGGCGAGAGCATATAACAAGAAGGTACGTCCCAGGAAATTTTAAGTGGGACAACATGTGCTGAAGAGAGTTCTACCACATCAGGTCGAAGCGAAAGGCAAGTTCGCTCCAAATTGGCAGGGACCATTTGTTGTGACTAGAGTATTATCCAACGGCGCTCTATGTCTAACCGATATCGAAGGAAGGTGCACCGATATGGCTATCAATTCCGATGCAGTCAAAAGATATTACGTGTAATTCTTTAATATATTTGTCAACGTTTGGGTTCGTTTGTGTGTATTTGGCATTTCTCGGAGAATGAAATAACAGAGGCAATTTTTCTACTACCCAAACACTTCACCCTTGTTTTCCCCTTTGAGCCTTAATTATTCTTTCATATACCCTCTTTCGGAATCATCAAGGAAGATGTGTAGCAAAATAGAAAAAGAAACGAAGAAAAGACACAAGAAAAAAGTGAACTACGTTCGACCTGATTCCTCAAGAAGGATACGTAGGCGCCACACGGCTCGGTCATAATAAAATAAAAATCAAAGATTCCCCAAGCAACAAAACTGGGGCAGAATTCATTGTTTCGTTTGAAAAGATGATATGGATTCCGAAAGTTGTAATGAGCCAACCGTCGAGGTGAAACCTCTTTTCCTTAGCCCCGCACACAAAAAAAAAAACCACATTAATGACCGAAAAAGACCTCTCGATCAGTATTTGAGGAATGCCAAGTCATGCAAATGAAAGCCAAAAGCGACACTCCGATCCTCGATTGAATCCAGGATGCACAAGCCAAAAAGGGATAATGCTTTAGAGGGAATCTCGTGGGCGATACCCCAGCCTGGAAAGAAAGTAAAATGAGAGAGCCTTAACGGTGAAAACCCTCGCGGGCACCTTGAGGCGAAGAAAGCTGAGAGAAATAAAATGAGAGAGTCTTACGGTGAAAACCTTTACAGGCACCCTAAGGCGACGGGAGGTCGAGAGAAATGAGAGAATCTCATTAGTGAAAACCCTTTGAAGGACACTATGAGGTGACGAGGCGAGATGGTTACAAGGTGTCTGCATAAGACAAGGTTGGGACATTCGTTTACTTCTAGCAAAGCGCGGCCATTAGAAAGCGATTGACATAAATAGACTGGGTAGATTAATCTCAAAGGCGCGGCATAACCATTGGATCAGTCACACATTCAGATAAGTTTCTCCCATTTTGAGTTCAGAAAAGTTTTCCCTTTCTTTTGTCATTTGCGGTCATCATTCTTTTTCTTTTCTTTCGTTTTCGAAAATTGATTTTTCAAAGCTTACTACCAAGTCTCCCAAAGCGGTACAATGAAAATGAATAGGCGTGGAACGAGGCAATAAGGCAAAAGTCGTTCCGATATTAAGATTGGAACGACAGGTTGATTGGAAGGTTCACAGGAATTATGGAGTATGATGGACACATATTGCACGCCCGGAAGATGATTTCTCACAACAGATCACCGGCTAAAAGGGTCGGATCAAACTAAAGGTTGGAATAAAAGGGAGAGATGAGAAACCATCTGTGGAAAGAGCATCATCCCCAGCAAGCGTCAACGTCGTCCCCAAAAGTTCGAGGGAGGCCAAGCAGCTGAAAGAGAAAGGGAAAATGGCCCCCAACAAGAATGGCACGACCACTCACTGCGTTTTGAAACTAACAATTTTTCTTTGATTTAAAGCAGGAAAAGAGGGTTCGTCGGCGGAAGAGCATGCCGCGTAGAAGGTCATCAAACTGGGGCAGAAAATTTTCTCCCATTGCGAAAATTTTCTTGAAAACAAATACCCAGTGGATAAGGGTAACGAGATTTCGGGAAATACCAGTTCCGAGCAGAATGGTTTTGAGAAAGGCCAGACAACACGAGGGGGCGATCTTTGAGTTTGATATCATCCCCAGCAGTTGTTGGGAAAATGAAACACTAACTTCGAGATTTCCCCGGCAGCATTATATCCCATAAGTTTTTCAAGGAAGCAAAAGCGTGAGCCCCGGAGGAGGTCTGGGAAGAAGGAAAAGGAAGAGGGTTCACCCGCCAGGGTAATCCTCAGTTAATGACATTTCAATCCTCGGCGAGTCCGAGAGAGAACGAAGGGTGAAGGAAATAGAAAAAGAAGAAATAAAGAATACTTCCCCAGCAGCATCATCTCCAGTAGGTGAGTAAACAGTTCCGAAGATATCTCCGGCAGCCAAAGGAAAAGTAACACGACCCAGGGGGAAAGCAATTCCAAGACAAGGTAATTCAGAAGAAAAGGTGGCCCAAGGGGCGATGCAGGAAGAAGAAAAATGGTACAAAAAGCAAAGGAAGGCGATAAGGATAGGATGAAATTAGTGAGTTATGTTTGAAGTCAGGGAGCCCGCCTGAAGAATGGAGTGGCGATTTTATTTTGAAGTTGTAGTTGAAGTCAGGGAGCCCGCCTGGAGAATGGAGTGGCGATTTAATTTTGAAGTTGTAGTGGAAGTCAGGGAGCCCGCCTGAAGAATGGAGTGGCGATTTATTTTGAATTTGTGTGAGGAAAGCGGTTGAGTGCAACGGAAATCCCCAGCGTGAATCCAAGTTCATAATCGAAAGGAAGGCAACAAGGATCAGAAAGATAGGTTCAAACTTCAAAGGCAACAAGGATCAGAAAAATAGTTCGAAGATTACAAAGAAGGGACCAATGGTCGGAGTTCGGCAATCAAGACAGGCCGAAATAACAATTGTCGGAAGAGAAGAAGTATGCGAAGAAACCGCAGGACGGCAAGGAACATGACAAGATCAAGTGGAAAAGATAGATAAGAATTTGCAACACTGTAACTTAGTCTAGCTTCTTATTTTTCGTTTAGCACGGTGTAATAAGGAGATCAGTTAAGCAGTGGCAACAGCAGCAACAGCAGTAACAGCAAGATCACGGCAGTCATGGTAGTCCCAGCTACCAAAACTTCCCGAACTACATTGACCTGATTCCCTTTTAGCCAGGGATATGCCTGAAGAATGGAGTGGCGATTTAAATTTGATGTTGTAGTTGAAGTCAGGGAGCCCGCCTGAAAAATGGAGTGGCGATTTATTTTGAAGTTGTAGTTGAAGTCAGGGAGCCCGCCTGGAAGAATGGCGTTTAATTTTCAGAGTTGATGATTGAAGTCAGGAGCCCGCCTGAAGAGAGGAATGGCGTTTTATTTTTCAAAAGATAATGTCGAAGTCAGGGAGCCCGCTTGAAGAATGGAGTGGCGATTTATTTTGAAGTCGTAGTTGAAGTCGGGGAGCCCGCCTGAAGAATGGAGTGGCGATTTATTGTTGAAGTTGGTTGGGGAAAGTGGTAGAGCATAACGAAATCCCCTGCGTGAATCCAAGTTCATAATCGAAAGGAAGACGACAAGGATCAGAAAAGATAGATTCAGATTTCGAAGAAGAATGGTTTCAGGGAGCCCGCCTGAAGAATGGAGTGGCGATTTATTTTGAAGTTGTAGTTGAAGTCAGGGAGCCCGCCTGAAGAATGGAGTGGAAATTTATTTCAAAGTCGTAGCTGAAGTCAGGGAGCCCGCCTGAAGAATGGAGTGGCGATTTATTTTGAATATTGTGTGAGGAAAGCGGTTGAGTGCAACGGAAATCCCCGGCATGAATCCAAGTTTGTAATCAAAAGGAAGTCAACAAGGATCAGAAAGATAGGTTCAGACTTCGAAGGAGAATAGTTCGAAGATCACAAAGAAGGGACCAATGGTCGGAGTTCGGCAATCAAGATAGGCCGAGATAACAATTGTCGGAGGAGAAGAAGCATGTGAAAAAACATCAGAGCCAGCAGGATGGCAAGGAACATGACAAGATCAAGTTAAAAAGGATAGATAAGAATTTGCAATACTGTAACATAGTCTAGCTTCCTATTTTGTTTAGCACGGTGTAATAAGGAGATCGGTTAAGCAGTGGCAATAGCAGCAACAGCAGTAACAGCAAGATCACAACAGTCATGGTAGTCCCAGCTACCAAAACTCCCCGAACTACATTGACCTGATTCCCTTTTAGCTAGGGATATGTAGGAGACCTTTTGAAGCAAGGTTCGGTCAAACTTTTCCCAAAAAATGCTTCATACGGAGTGCTTGAACGGGCAAAAATCGCTCGTATCCGCTCACTTATCTCTGCACAAAAAATAATCTCAGGATCTCGGGTGTGAGCACGTGATTTTTGCCCTCACACGAGACTTACTCCCAAATATTCAAACCAAAATAGCTTCGTGTTGTGCATGATTTTGCGATTTCGTGTTATTATTATTCGTATCTGTGTGTGCATGCATATTTGATTAAATTAAAAAAAAAAAATATATATATATATATATATATATATATGTAATAGCGTTTAGAACTTATTTTTAAAATTTGGAGTTAACTAGTAAATGGAAAAATCACAAAATAATAAGGGTGTATTTTATTTTGTTGTCATTATATGATTTTATTTTCTTTGTTAATTATGTGTCAATTATTGTTAAGTATTAATATTCGTATGGTTTTATTTTTAATGATGACAAATTAATTAAAATTTTGGTTTTTGTTATGAAAAGGAAAAGAAGAAAGGGCTGAAAATTAAGTTTGGGCTTCTAAATCCGGAGCCCAAAAGAGACAGTCAGCCCAAGTCATACGTTAGCCCAAGCCGTCTCCAGATACGCCCAAACGACGCCGTAATTGGCCAGGTTATCCAAGCCATTCGATTCGTTTTGATCCAACGGTCGCCAATCGCCCCTGCACCCCGACCCATATCCACACAAAAAACCCGCCTGGTTTAAAACCTACTCAAACGACTTCGTTTCGTTAAGTGGGTTGATCCAAGCCGTCGATCTTAATCGATCCAACGGCCTGGATCAAATCCCTTAGTTGGTATATATTCCCAAACCCTACCCCGCCCCCTCAGAACCCCCCCTCTCTCTTCTTCTCATCTCCCTCAAACCTCAGAGACGAGGAAGCCCTCGCCGTCGCCAAGCCACCGTCCGCCACCTACCGGAAATTGCCTCATGGCGGTTCCGGTAGGCCAAAACCCCCTATTTTTTCACCAAAGAACCCTCTCAACCTCCTCTTTCAAACCCCAAGCACGGCTTATCTCGAATGAAGCCCAAGTTTCTCGAATCTTCAATTGAAGATTCGAGTCCAAGTTCAACCTACACTAAACACTCCCAAACTCACACCACAACCTCCCCAGACCTCCCCCACAACCCCACCAAGATTGGTCCGGCTCGAATCTGACCGGAACCAGTAAAGCCCCAAACTTGGACCCTGAGGAGCCCTAGAAAATCAAAATGTTAAAATTTGTCCAACGAATCAAAGATTTGGGGTCTAATGGACCTTAATCGAAGTGTTTTTATTTAAGAACACTTCGACTAAGGTTCGTTCGACCTCAAAGCAAGCAAAGTTTGAGTCGAGCTCGGGTCCGTCGAGTTTAAAGCTTTGGAGCCTTTCCCGTTTGTTCTACTATCATTGGTAATTAATGTCTAATTATTTGTTTAGTTTAGCTTACTTAACTTGTTTTTTTCTATTCATCTTTCAAATTATTCTGGCCATCTTCAGTGGACCTTTTATTTGGTTGTTTCTTTATGTTGTTTGTTAATTGTAAGGAATTGATTTTAAGGTCGTCTAGTAATTAGTATGTATCTCTTGATCCCCTGAAGTCTGTCCGTTAAAGCTGTAATCAGCAAATACATAGGTCGAGTATGTGTTATCAGTGATACGAGTTCTAATCGATTAATCGAACACCGTCGACTATGTTGTATGGTTTTATTTGGAACAAAGAGTCAATAAGTTCGGATTAGTTATGTTGTTGGACCAAAATCCAGAACTGTTGTGATTTTGAAATTAGGATCTGAATTAGCTGATTAGGAAATCAGAGGTTAGCATTTTAGAATAGTTTTAATGCCCTGCACATGAAACTGAGCAGTGGAACCTGCTGTTACAGCAGGGCACTTAGCCATGTCTGGACAGAGGCCATTGTTTAAATAATATGACCCATACTTAGACATAGGATGGTAATAAAAATAGGAGGATGGGCTCTGTCAGAAGGGGATGGGTTCTGCAGTGGAGGTGTGGGCAGAGAGATTCTCTGATTGTGGGGAGTAACTTTAAGGGGTTTGTCTTAACTATAAGGATAGGGGAATGATGGTTCTAAAAGGAGAGTTCAGTAGACACACAAAACATAGACAAAAACAGATACACTGAAGAAGAAAAGATAGAGAACAGAACATGGGTTCGTTTGAGAAATAGGGAAGCTGAGACATTCAGTTGCGATTTAGCCCCTAGAAGTTGAAAAAAATAGATTCAACACCTGGGAGTATAGAGTTGAGCATACTGTTCTATTGAACTCTCGTTCAATTTCAGTTCCAGTGTGTATCTGAGTTTGGTTATCACTGCTGGGGTGTTATAAGTGAAAAAATCATTGCATACCTTGTTTGAAATCCTTATTTGTTGGTATTGGTGTGACTGTTTAGTTCTGCTACAATTGGCCCTGGGTTATCGACTGTTTGAACTGCATTTTGATTTTGTTGTTGGTGCACGATTGCATTGCTGTTGCTGTTGTTCATTGCTACTGCTGATTCTGTCCTCTCTTCATTGTTTTCAAATTTTCCAGGTACATTTTTACTCCCTGGCAGCATGAAGTTTCAAATATTGCATTTACAATATCATAAATCAAGTCTACAGAAGTTTCTGTTATAATAAACTGTTTCTGTTATCTTTAATTGCTATTTGCAAAGTTTAAGTGATAGATTCCTTAGATTAAATTTGTGTTAATGTTAGATAGGTTTACTTAAAAATGCAATTTGTAATAGCTGGACTTTTGACTGGACTGTTATTGTCGAGAATAGGCATAGATTGTGACATTGTTTCACTTAGGAATTGATAGTTTATTCATTAGTCTAATATGCAGTGTATTAGATTTAGTAACATTTTCTATTCACTTTTAGAATTAATGATGATTATGATTAACTTTTAGTTTAATATTCTAAGAGATAAAACAGTTGGAAATCTGTCATATTCGGATCAGCGAGTTTAATTCATTTGGCTTCATCTATATTGTTGACACAATAAGATCAAACGTTATTTTTAGTAAAATAATATGTCAATCAGATCTGTAGGTCAGGCATATCAATTTCAGTTGATGTTTTGTTAGATAATTTTTGTAGCTTAAGTGATAAAGTTAAATTTTCAGTCATACATCTGTAGTATGAATTTTTTGTTTCCAAATAGCTTCATTAATACACTGCTGGTGCTTCTTCTCGTTAGTTGAGGTTAAAATATAACTTTTGTCATTTTTCCTTTGTTCTTTCTGGTTCAAACAGTGTTAATTAGCAGTAATCAAGTAGCATCCATCCCTTCATCGTAATTTCTCAACTCTATTAAGTGATAATCTTTAGCTATTTTGTTAGCTTTGATCCACTGTTTCACAGTAAATCGGGAACTTAAGGAAAACAAATAAATACCCATAGTTTGTGTAATTGAATATAATCTTTAAACTAATAGATGAAATAAGTAGAAAATATAGTTATGTTAGGATTGGCCTTTAATAAAAGTGAAATGAGCCTCGCCGCACTAAATACACAATTACGGGGCCCTCAATTAATTGTAATGAAAACCTTAAGACTTGGAAGGACCGTTTAGCGAATTTCACGGTCTTTCCCAAAGTTAATAAAGACGATAGACTCTTTAGGCACGATTTGTAAATAAAATACTTTCCTAATTACGGGTGTGCATCTATGTGACCCAAACCTTATTCTCGGCGAAATTGAAATACATTAAAAGTCATAGGCGTATCGGTTGCGGTGTGACTCGAGATGTGTTTTCGTGACGTCGCAATTCCTTAAAATTAAAAGCGGAACATTTAAAAGCACCTAATTAAAATATATAAAGAAATCAGATAAAAGCAAAAAGAGCAGTTGAGCGACCGTGTTAGAACCACGGAATCCGGGAGTGCCTAACACCTTCTCCCGGGTTAACAGAGTTCCTTATCCAGGTTTCTAGTTTTGCAGATTGTAATAGAGAGTCATAAATTTCCTCGGTTCGGGATTAAACCGGTGACTTGGGACACCATTATTTTCTCAAGTGGCGACTACGAAAAATTAAATAAATTGATCCCGTTCCGACCGTCCTTTAAGTGGAAAAACTCCTTCCCTGATTATTATTATATCTCTTCTCGAGGTGTAGTACTAAACAGTGGCACATTTACGTTTTTACGTTATGTGCAGTGAAAAAAGGAGGTGTGACAGTTCAAATTATTTATTTCCAGATTCCAGTTCATTAACAATGAAAAATACTTTAATTTTATTTAATTTCCCAAGAACATGTGACTTAGCATTTTATAATAGTGATTTCAAACTAGGACTCAGATCAGTGATTTTACAAATCAAGCTATAACATAGATGTCTATCCCCTAGGGATACTACAGGTGGGTACATGACCCCAAACATGGCTTATAGCCCACAAATATATTAAACACAGTGTGCGTTTCAACCGTCAATATAATATTATTCATATTCGGAATGGACCAAGTCTCAATCCCCAGTCATAATCAATCCCGCACCTGCCATGGAGTGCGAGTCATGCCCTAATAGCGTCACAATATGCTAAGTTGGGGTTTCGAACCCTCAGGCTACCATATACACTAACTACTCACCTCTAGCTGGCCGTGGACTCGTCTGTGATGCCTTTTCCTTTCAAATGCCTCCTCGAGCGTCGAATCTAGTCAAAACCACAGCAATTACATCAATATGGGTCAACGAAATATAACCCAATAAACTTTATTTGAAAAATGTAATAATACACGAAGTTGGTAAAACCCGAGCCCCGGGCCCACTTCTCAAAAAATTCCGAAATTCATACCAACGGATTCCTCATCTCGCCACGAGTCCGCGCATATAAATTTTATCGAAATCGGAGTTCGAATGGCCTTTCAAAACCCAAAAATTTGTTTTCAAAATTTAGGCCCTAGTTCTTCACAAATTCCATCCAAATTTCATGATTTTTGGTGTTGATTCTAGTATAAAATCGTATTTTTGAGTCAAGAAACTTACCTCCAGCGATTAGCCATTGATTTCTCTCTTCAAAGCTCCCTAAACCCTCTCTAGACGAAATGAAAATAGTGAAAATATGATTAGGGCCGTGTGTGAAATTAACTTAACTGTTCTGCTCAGACGCCTCCTTCTATGTGATCGCAGTGCCTCTCTTGCGATCGCATAGAGCAAATTTTCCAGGTCCAAAATTCCTTCTCTGCCATCTCAGTACTCACCATGCGATCGCATACCTTTGCCCCCTTACACTATGCGATCGCACTATACACTTTCATCAAACTATGCGATCGCACACCCCTTCACGCGATCGCATAGAGTAAATTTCCACCCCCTTTAGATCCTTTTATGCGATCGCAGACCTATCTATGTGATCGCATAGAACAAAAATTGTCTGCAATTTTCTGCTGCATTAACATGTTCAAAACTTGCCCGTTGGGCATCCGAAATCATCCCGATGCCCCCGGGACCTCAACCAAAAGCACAAATACATCATATTCTTCATTCAAACTTGCTCGCAACATAAAAACACCATCATAAACATCAAAATCACCAATTTCTCACGGATTCAAGCCTAAATTTCATTAAAAATTCTGAAACTAACATTTGATCTAAAACCCGACCTAAACACCTCCGAATGACCCGAAATTTTGCACGCATATCCAAAATCACCTAACGAAGCTACTGAAACTCTCTGAATTTGATTTCGAGCCTCGGATCAAAATCTCACCTACCATCCGGAATTCGCCAAAATTCAACCTTAACCAATTCAAGCCTAAATCTACCCCGTACCTCCGAATTCGATTCTGATTGCTCTCCTAAGTCATAAATCATCCCCCGAAACTAGTCGAACCATCAGAAGTCCATTCCGAGTTTTCTAACTCATCGGTCAACATTCGGTTGACTTTTCCAAACTATTTTTCTCACAAAGAGGTTTATTGCCTCATTTCTAACTAGATTCCATCCGATTTACTTCTAACTCTCCAAACACATACAAATTAGCATATTAAAGTATACAAATAAAGAAAATGGGATGGTAACTCCCGTAATGACGGGTCGGGTCGTTACATTCTCCCCAACTTAAACAAACGCTTGTCCGCAAGCGTATCGAGAGTTGTTATAGAAGCCATCCATTAGCTGAATGATCTTACCAATAATATACCCGGGGTGATCCCTCATCACCCTATCTCGCATAGACCCGATAACATATACAACCGAGCTTTCACAGTCCATTTAATCTATAACCTAACCGTAGAACCACGCCGCACTTTCTGAAAATCATACAACAAATCAGAAATACACATCTGAACTCAAAGTAAACCCGCACCAGTTGTAATAACCCATACTTGCACCCTCAGGTGAAAACATATGATGTACCGCATAAACCAAACACTTGGAACCATAACTTCTATTCACAGCAGTTGTCCCCCACAACCGATTTCCAGCAGAGAACCTCTTCTTAGCTAAAGCCTTATTTATACACTTCCCTATACTACCAACGATGGAGGAAACACGCTATAACCGTAATCATCTCTCAGATCAACCATTCATGAAAACACATCTTGCATAATACACGCACCAGTAAGAAACGATTTGGACACACTCAAATCATGTCAAATGACTCCAATGAAAGAGTTATACCTCAAGCTCATCAATGCCCTTACAATACAAGGCTGAGACCCCGTCTCACATCATAGAAGTAAAACGCCTGAATCTACTCCAAAAGGTCATAACTCTCGTAGCCTCACTACAATGCGTGATCCTATCTCAACACTATTACACCTGAAGTACCTAAAGCCGCTATAGTCAAAATTAACAACCACACACATTTGATGTTTGAAACTAACGCAATTCATTAAACCCACGGTGAAACAGAGAAAACAAAATACACAACCCGATAAACCATAACCAATGCTCCATACACCGAGCAACACTCAATTACTCTTCCCGCTCGACTTTCTCTATGAATTCTCAATGGAACCGCACCACATGTGCCCATAACTAACAAATCACAATGTCTCACAACATCGAAAAATAACTCATAGATTTCCTCAGATCACTAACAAGCTCAATAACGATAGATTCAACTTATTACTTAATAGTACAACTCAAGGTCAACCAAGCTAACTCAAACTCAATGCGCAGCCATATCGGCCTGCCAACGAACTCAATACCAAGAAGCCTGAAGCCACTCCTTCCCCTTTTATTACCTCCTGTAGAAGTCGTACGATATGGTGCCCGGCATCAAATAAATACCGAAATCCATAATCTCACCCTGTTACATGCCGACCATACGAAATGCATCTGAAACGTCCCTCAATAACGTAATGGAATCAATCATAGCAACCTCCGCACTGATATCTATTACAAATGCCCAATTAAGAAAGTACTCCTTCCCATTTGTCCGCTAGTTCTTCGAAATATAAATCACTCTGCTAAAATATATTCTAACGCACTTCACCACTTAGTCCGTGCATCAGAACTCCATATAACACACAAATAATCATACTTGATCCCAGTTCTACCGTGCGAATACATGCACCCATCAAGTATCCATTCATTCAAAGAGAGATATTCAAAAAATTCCCTACTCATCTGAAGCTCTCTTATCTGATCGCTTAGAAGGAATCCCTACACTTCTTATGCTCTGCATGTCATACACATGCCTTGTGCAAATTCTTACAATACTGACATGACAGATGAGATCCGTACACATTCTTAGCCACCATCGAGACAACAATTCATTAGTTTTATACTCTTGGCAAGGACTATCACCTTGTTCTGAACCAAACAATGGTCGTAGCTCTTTACCTTACTTCATATACTCAGATTGCACTGATTTCAAATTTAATGATCTCGTCTCACTCAGTACGAACTGCTCGGGCAATAATCCACTCCAAATATAAGTAAATGTCTCATATGATGCCCCAATGTGCCAATGGGTTACCGATTTGAATGCGGTACTAAAGAAAACGAGCTTTGGAAGTAATTATCAAATCCTACGCATTAATATAGACTTTCCTTGAAAAATAGGAAGTAAAGCATACAGAGATGGCATATAGAAAATTATGCTCAATATTACAGTGTTGCGGCGTGCAACCCGCTCCAGATATCATACACATGGCGGCGTGCCACCCGATCCACACATAACTATCACATAAGAACATGCTCATCGAGCCAAATTTGCTCATTACAACATAATACCGAATATCGGTCGTACACATGCTAAGTGCATGATATCATCCCTGAGGGATATTTAACGTTATAAACAACAAAGCTCTAGCACAACTGAGGTGTGATGTACAATTGGAATTTCAAAAGCCAAGATGCTTATATAACGTCATTCCTACGCGGATTCTTAACATATAGCAATTTATCGGGCCTTCTCATGACTCACCCAACGCAATGCATCACTACGCGAAATATATGACAAAGAAACGTCAACCTAACTACTCCTCCACGAGAATCGCATTACAACAATGCACACATCTGGCCTGATATAGAGCCATTATTCATATTAAATCTATCCACCGGCTTCAAGTCGATTCTGGTCACACTAAACTCGTCTAGTAAACTTTCAAAGGTCCATAATAACTCCCATTTTCTCATAACACACAAGAACAACCATCGCAATCGGGGTAATCCTCCCCAGTTCACAACTAAATATGCCAAGTGCCCTCTAGGCGTGAATTCCTCAATTTAACGACACTATCACAACCTTCATACTTGGTTTACATCTTTAACCAGCCAAGTGACTGCATGCCACACTTATATAATCTTTCAGTGGAACACACTCCCACAACCTACCACAACAATATTTGGGGCGTACCTCCAAACCACCGATCGCGCTAATGCTGAAGAGCGATCAAGAATCATTAACCAGGACACAACACCACTCTCAGGTGATGCTGAAGACGATACTAATTTTTCTTAACCATCGAAACTTCCTTCCTGCTCCGATCTCTTGACATCTTGTCAAAACTTTTCCTTCACTCGTGCCGTTATCGGCTCAATTTCTACAACCAAAACTGGTTCGCCAGTATACTTTAAGACAGAACCAACATAACACATAATAATGCATTCAACTAGTCAATGACAACCTCCCCAACTTAGCTCGAAGCCATATATATTACAACACATCTACTCTATTGCTGTCATAATACCATGGTGAGATTAAACTCACTCTTCCACAAGCTTATGGAGACACGAATCATTAGGAATTTTTAAACTCTTCTGCATTTTCTTGCATTCACTCGCATAACAGTTAAGCCTATTCTCTAGGTGTCCAAATTTTTACTAAGTCCCAAATTTTTCAAAAATTTCAGCAGAGTTTCCTTTGTAATTGCGCCTATCCACCTACCAGAGAATCACCAAAACCATCCTAACATCACGGCTACAACTTAACAAAACATCAAAATGTATATCAACAACATTAATCTCAAAACTACCTATTTTACATAATCAAAATTGATACAGGGACATGCGTTGCACTTATTTGAATCATAACACATATAAAATATCGCCAATTTAGTCTTTCTGAGTCTGAACTCATACTGCCACACGTATTGCACTTAACTTTCCAACTAGGAGATACGATAATATTCTTCACGCGCCCATAACTTGGGGCTACACAACAGATCGCAATAGGAATGAATCGCTTAACAGTTCATCTATTATCCCACAAACTCCTTCGTCACTACCAAAATCACATAGATACACCTCACAACACTAACTTACTCATCACGTGGATATTCGACCGTCATCCCCGCTAATAAGAACATTACTGAACACATAAGTTAAAAGTACTTGCTTGCATAATCAGCACTTTGGTGCTCAAGCTGTAGGCGAAGATTCGGCCTCAAGTCCTCCAGACTGGCCCAACAAGAACTCACGGAGATTACATCTCGCTCCTCGATCGGGGAATCTCCAGCCCTCGATGCAGATGTATTATTGAATGCTCGCGTGCGTGTACAGACGTATGAAAGGAATTTCAAGAGTTATTTCTCAAGCTGAATCAAATACGCACGATAAGAATTTCAAGAAAGTGAAGTGTTTCCTAAAAGTTCTGTAACCTCATTTCATTTGCTTTGTATTACTAAGATATAGAGAGATGTAGAGAGAATGTCGATGAACTGAGCTTTTGCAAAACTGATTTCTACAGTTTGATTCGAATTTGTTGACGATTTTGACTTTTTTTTATTTGTGGCTTAAGGAAAAATATCGAAAACAGAGTTTTTGTAGAAAAGAGTATGTAATTTGATTTTAATTGAAGATACAGGATTTGCGTTTCAAATTTGATCTGAAGGTCGTTAAATCAATTAAAATATTCCGTTTCTGATTTATAGCGCGCCTAATATAAAATACTAAAAAATATATTTCTTTAAGTATTATCCTCAAGTAGTACCCGTATGGTCCCACATTGAGCTTTTATCTTCTCGATCACAATATTGGCCAACATAAGGCCCATTGCGAATAAAGGTCTGCTTACAATAGCTTCTCACAAAACGAAAAACGGGAAAAACAACTTTTAAAAAAAATGATTTTTACCTATGTATACCATATAGCAAATCTTATTACCTCACATGTTTAAGGTTTGTGTTTATTATATTTAAGCATACTAACTTTCAATTTATGTACCATAATTCAAATTAAGGGTATAATTAATGCTTCATTTATTGTAGGCGTGATTTTAGGACCATATTTCACTTTATTTTGTTTACTCGCCTCTCTCTCCTCCCAACCCCCACGATTTACCTACAGTTAATCCCCCACCCCACGATTTTCCTTTAGTTTTTCTCTCATTCTCGTACAATGTCTCCATGCACGCCTCTCACTCACGTTCTTCTTCAATTAATCACGATTTTTCAATTTTCTTCTTCAATTGATTTCACAAAATTTCAAGTTTCATAGTTTGTTTTAAGTCCCGTATCATGAAAAAAATCAATACTCCAAAAAAAATCTTCAAAAGCTACATTTGCTGTTATTGTATATAAATTTCGTAGTTTTTTATCATAATTTTTAAATGTTTACCTCCAAGTTCTATGTAATATTTGTATATAACTATCAGCTGAATATAAATTACACAATAAAAAATAAGAAATAAATACTCCAATCGTAGCAATGTATTATCCACAATTAATTTGCAACTTGTCTACAAAATTCAACAAAAACTACAAATTAACTACATTAAACCTACATTATAACTACAATCTGGAAATAATTTACACATAGAAGTTCTTCAAGTTGGAATTGGCCACAACTACATTTCTTGTTTTGTAGACATACAATCTACTGCTTCACACCATCCAATACAGTATATATATGATATGTTGAAGCCCTCACCTACATTTTCAGAACAAACACAAAGAAAAAAAATTACAATATTAAAAATATAGTATCTATAAAATATCGACATTTTATCTACAATTTATCTACAATTAACTACAATACAAGTAAACTACAATTTGCCTACAATTTATCTACAATCTGGAGATACTGTATATTAAAATATTTTTTTCTTGTACCAAATAAAAAACTTTGTAGTCAAATTGTAGATATATGTAATAAATTTGTAGATAATATCATAAAACTAAAATTCTAAGCATTTTCGTACTACACAAACCTGCATTCTCATCCACCATCAACTTCAAAGTCTCTAAATCTGCCACAGTTATCCCAATTACCATTCGATTTCAGCATTATTGAGATTTTTGACATAATTTTGTGTAGTTGAAAAAACAAAAGACGAAGAACAGATATAATTTCTACAATTTAAGTACTGATGTTGACGAAGAACAATTTTGTATTCTACAATTTGTATTGCGTTGTAGAATTAGTAAAAGCAATTTGATTACTGGAGCTTCAGCAGCTTGCGCTTTTTTGAGAATTATAGTTGAGTGAGAGAAGAGAGATATTTCCGTTGAGGAAGGAGAGAATTATGCATCAATTAGATCTCCTTCCATTTAAAATTCGTCTTTAATGTAGACAGAATCACACCCAGATCTCGTGCCTTCATTTTAGCACGTCATTTATGGCAAAATCTATCTATTTTTGAATTGGTATATATTTTGTAGTAAAAATATGGACTACACGGGTAAATAACAAACTATGAACATTTTTTGTAATAAGGTTTGCTATATGGTATAGATATAAAAAATCTCTAAAAAAAATGCGAAGAACAAAATTCTGCAAATTGATTAAACTGCAACATCCCCAAAAACATTCACATCACCAATCATAGAGTAGTCCCCATCACCACCCCAGCCAAAAGGAAATTCTTTTTCCAAAGGCACAATGTTCACATGAGGACAGCTCCAAAAGGAAGAAACAAGAAAAAGAAATGAATCTCAGTTTCTGAGGGCTCAAAATATATACTACAAAATAGTACAATTAGTAAGCAAAAAGGACCATGAACATTCTAAATCCATAGGAAAAGATAATTCCCAGAGTATGGGCAAGCTCCATTAAAATGCCAGTGGATTACCAATCAAACTGACCATAACACTATTTCTATTTCTAATCATGTAAAACATTACTCCATCTGCAACAGGCACTTCCACTAACCAAGATAACCAAGAATCATTCACAAAAAATAAGTAAAAACTAGTAAGTTGAGCTTTCTTCATAACACTGCATTGCAAGGCAATTGAGCCTTATACTGTCAAAATGTTGGATGATGCAGTCCCACGGGTCCATGTTAGAGAACCTACAAATGAATGAAACAGATTTCAGAAAATATTGAGAATGATACTTCACTCATGAACATGGAGTAATGCATCTAACTGTCTGCTTTAATCGGTTAGCAAAAGATTTGACAGGTGAAGATGGAGGCAAAGAAACATATATAGCTTCTAATGATCTACACTGACTGGCTTCTCGCCATTAAGTCTACATGGGTCACAGATCCCTACTTTATCCTTCCTCTTCAAGGTAATGCCAGTCATTGTTAGTCTTTAATGTCGGAAAAAAGCAGAAAAAACTTTTCACAAAATGTTGAATAACATCGCGTTGGGATGTCTTGAAGCTATTCTAAGCTGGGGATTTTAGAGGGTATACCCTGTTGTACTGTAAAGGAAACCAGGGGTACACTGCGGTTCAAAGATCCTTTGAAGATCTTTTCACTTGAAAAAGGTAAGCCAACTGTTATGGACTCATGGTGTATGTTGCTGCTTGGAACTCACCATCTCAAAAAAAAATGTAGCTGCTTGAAACTGTACATTTGAGCTGGAATTAGGACATCTCTGTATGCTAAACAAATCAGCGAGTCACTGTTCATAAAAACTGTTTGAAAGTCATGGCTGTAGTTTCGGTTATCAATGTTGAGGTTCAACATGAAGCATAAGAGAACCTAAATCTCTGCTGTAAGTAGGCTACACGTATACTGTGTTCCGCTGTGCTAATTTACATGCCCACTAACCCTCCAAAGAAACAATTTCAATCTTGGAACATGAAAATGATTGAAAAAGTTGTAATTTTTTTGTGAACACAGAACAAATTATGTGAATATACTCAACTTGGAACTTGGGGGAAAGGAGTAGGTATTATACTTCTGAAGATGAAAGGCTGTCTCATGTTTAGGTAAGTTTGGTTGTAATGTATACGTCTAATTTTAGAATAAAGGAAATATTTCCAAGGACGGACAAATATCCTATCCACAAGCTGCCTTGCAGTGTTGTCAAACGCTCATTTAAGGCACGCCTCAGCCCTAAAGCTCAGAAAAGCTCAAGGAGGGCGCTTCGCATCGCTTAAGCTGGGTTCAGTGTAGGCAAGTCACTAAGGCGTGCACCTCAATGCCTATGAGTGAGTTCTATCTTGAACTGAGCGGTACTAAACAAATATTATCAGCAAATAAGTGTATTGGTTGCGGAAGAAAACATTAGGAGTGAATTTGTTTCTTTTTTCTTGAAGTACATATATATTTTTAATTTTTTCCTTAGTGGCGCCTTTTTTTTTCAAAAGCCCACACTTGAGCTGAGCTTTGCGCTTAAAGCCTCAATCGACCTGGATCCCTTTTTAGAGCTTTTCGCTTTTGACTACACTACTGCCTTGCATGTAGTTTGAACAACAGCAAGGAGATGAATCTCCACATCTACAAAGCCATGACTAGAGCAGGAACTCAAAACTAAGAGTATAGCAATACTTGACGAGCTTAGTCGTCTATCTGGTTTATGTGAATCACACCTCTAAACCAAAACCAGGACACGAAAAAAGAATTTCACCGTAATAGTAAGAATCAGATCTAATTGCACAGTTTCAACCCCAAATGTATCCATTGGAATCCAAACCCAGAATGTTAGATCAGCAATTATTATGTAATCTAAATGCTCTTAAAATTCCCAAATTTGTGCATCCAAAAAAACCCACTATGACCAGCTCGTTTAAACTCATGAGTAATCTTTTTTCTAAACCGTGACGTCGAGCCAGCTTGTGCGCACCTTGACTAAATCCACCAGGTACCTGCTAGCTCCCACCCAGCAGCACAGATACTGCGTAACTCTATTCACAAAGGCTTGTACATATGGGAAGAAATGAACTTTTGAGTAATTTTAAGAGTGTGAATCGATTTGTGACATTTGTCAATTATATTTAGGGAAGTTTTATGCCAAAAGCTTAAGGATATTTAGAAGATGAAACACATATATAGTAAGAAAAAACAAATATGGATAACTTATTCTTGGCATTAAGATGAAACACATATTTATTTATTTATTTATTTATTGATATGGTTGTAGAGAACCTCTAGTATTAGAGAACACCTAATTATTGGTCCTTAAGGGAATTAGAGTCACTTCTCTGGTCAATGCAGATTATGCATGACTTTCATTTAGTTTTTTAAATAGCAAAGAGGGATATCCGAGAGCAGAGGAAAATTACATGGTTGAAAGGCGTAAACATAAAATTAGACAAATTTTCAGTATCTTCTCTTACGTGTGACTTTCACGCTTTTCACTTGTTCTATGATTTTTCTACGTTTCCAAATTTCTCACAAAGTTAAGGCATCTGTAGCACAAATAAGTTTTTAGCTATAAATTTTGTATTGAATGATCAGCAGATTATCACATGCCCATAAAAGGAAAGGAATTGAACAAAGGAAATCATAGATAAGGTATAGCTGCACTGTTAAAGTCTTCAGGTACCTCGAGAGCCTTGCTCTTGTAGTTATAGCAGAAGAAATATGAAAATTCATCCCAAAACAAGTCAGAATCAGCAAGTATATAGCTCCTATTACTGCCCCTTTGTATTAGCATATCAAGAGATTATAGCAGCACAAAAGAATTTTGCTTTCAAGAAAAGGCACAATGTAACGGATGTGGAGCAGCACAAAACAAGATACTTAAATAAGCAAATGTTTAAGTCTATCGTCATTTTCACAAGAAACAGAAAAGCGCATGTATATCTTTGTATCTGATAGAAAGAGAGAGCAAGAGAAAGGGTGAGGTGAGAAGTTACAATTTATTGAGTCTTCTTTTCCTTATTTAAAGGCCTTGAAATCTTTCTCAGGACGTTATCATCAATTTTCCTGTACTGTGTCTGAATGACCTTTTGTGCTATAATAAGCTTGTCATCAATTTGATCTTGGTACTTGTCGTACAACAGGGGCACTGACAAGCTAAAAAGAATTCCTGAAGGCAAGATACACAATCTAGTCAACGATAAACCCCCAACAACTCATATTGTCCTGATGAGATGCTACTACTCACCCATGTAGATGAAAGTGAGGAAGTTGCAAAAACTGCCAACATAAGATATCAGCCACAAGCCAAGAGCAACCTGATAAACCAATCCATATTGATAAGATGTAAATGTGAACATAACATGATGCATGATAAAGGAGAACAAAACATGATGCATGAAATGGAAAGGGTCCCATAAAAACAGACCTTAATAAAAAGTTTTAAGTTCCCACCAATAGCAATATCATGCGCAATCATCAATACGTGATTGATCCAAACACGCACCACATCAGCAGCTTTTACCACAGATTCCTCATGAACCTCCATATCAGGGATAGGAGGTAGAGGCCTGGAATTGTAGAAACATTAATTGGATCATTAAGCAATAACAAGTCTTAGTACATTATAACCAAAAAAAAAGAACATCAAATTGCCCAGCGCTATCAAAAATCACAATCGGAATGCATGCTCCAATTGAAAAGGCAGAAGAAATGCAACAACCAAGCAGATCAAGGCTTTAATTTTCAAATACTCATAGACAAAATAGATGATCCACCAATTAGTCACAGAGCAATCAGAAACTGAGTATTTTGAAAAAGTTGAATTGAGTTATAATTCATTACCTGTTAAGAAGTGAAGCAGATTTAGCCCAGAAGAAGAGAATCACAACTAGAAGCAACAGGACATTAGCAATAAAGGAAAGAACATTATATCCAGCTCTCTCAAATAGAATCCAAAGAGCAGTGGAACTGACAAGCAGAGTCACACTACCACACCATCTCCTCCACAACAACACATCTGCCACTGCAATCACAATTTAAGCACTTCAGCAATTTTTTTTATCAAACAGTATATTTTTACAGAAAAACCAGATGCTTATACTCGTGATCAATTGTTACTTCACAATCCACAGTGAATTGATGCTGTAATTAATAAATGCAATAAAGTCAATGTCAAATCTGAGTTTATGAAAATGCATGAATTGGGCATTGGATGCATAATTATATACAGAGGCAAGAATATGAAAAAGGCAATACGCGGGCGTAGATGGGAAAGAGACCTGGACCACCACCAAGAGCATGATGAACAAAAGACTGACGATTATCTCCCATGGCGATTAGGGTTTCTGTATACTTCTGCAACCGAAGAATGAAGACCGCAGGGGCGGAGGGAGAATCTGAAAGGGCGATGACGGTAATTTTGCGGTCAGGCTATGGTAAATCAGTTTCAACTTTCAAATACGCCTGAGTCGTGCTAGTGAATTAAACAATAACATAATGAAGCAAAAGGATGATGAGAAAAATATCAAAAAGACGTTATGACAGAGGGTAAATGCTTTTACTTTTCTTTTCTTTTTCTTTTTTGGACTTTTTACTCGATAACTATAATGTCTAAGAACGACGGGTCAAATTTAAGATCAAATTAAATTATTACATTACTAGTAATTGCACACCAGTACAAATGCACAATAGAGTAATCACAATTAGATAAATGGTCTAGTTGGGTAAATTATAACCTGTAGAATCATATCGTGTGACTAACAACCAAATTGGCAATATGATATGTACCAGTACTAGTACAACTTACAATATGGTACGAGTATGTCGCACATCGTATTGGGGTGAGATAAATGAAATTAATGTTTGCTTCCGGTGTTCAGGTGAATTTTACTATATTGATACCCTAAATAATCATATTTTAACGTTGTTTTGATAATATATATGATAAGAAAATGTTCTTATTAGTGTTTTTCATGTATTGTAGGTACAAAAGGTTGAAGAAGGCTAAAGAGCAATTTTGGAGTCAAAGGAAGATGGAAAAGGCCAATTATGCAAAAATCACTAAAGTCTACGCATGACAGCCCTTGAGATTCAGAGAATGCGTTTCACCGTGGTTCCACCGCGACGGCGGTGAAACCGCTGTAGTTGAAGACTGCTGAAAAAATAAAGATTCAAAGAGGGTGTTTCACCGCGGTTCGATCGCGACTGCGGCAGAACCGCGGTGACAGACGAAAAAGTTGTGGGACTAAAGTGTAAAACGAGATTTTTATGACCTAAACCCTCTATAAAACTTTAGTATTCGCCCAAAGGAGGCAAATTATGTATTATTGAGTACTTTTGCAAGGAAACTAGTGTGGGAGAATTCTCTAAACATATCTATTAGTTTTCTTTTGAATTTTCATTTTGAAATCTATTATATCTTTTGCTTTCATAGTTATGAGTAGCTAAATTCCTATTTAAGGTTGTGATGGAACCTATTGGTTGATGAACTTCTGATTTATGTGAATACAAATTGTTAGTTAATCTCTATTTGTTCAACTTCATTCTTGTTGTAGTTAATTGATTGGATTCTCAATTAGTTGTGCCTATTTAGTGTGCAAAACTTGGAAAAGAATGCATATTTAGGTTATTGTTGAACAACACCATTCCTAGATTATTAAAGGAATCTATAATTGCGGGTCCAAATGTGGGATTGGGAATAACGAAATCTTGGGTGTAATATAGAGTGAATTGTGATAACTAGAGCAATCTAGGGTAACTCGGAAGAGTACAATAGTAAATTGCTGTGATTACTCGGGAGAGATTTACGGTAGGAATAGTGTTCACGATTGATAGAGAGATATTGATAAATTTGTATGAGCATAAGCAGATGGGATTCCATCAATAAGGGAAATCATCACCTTAGTCTTTCTCATTCTTGTTTACAACATATTAGTATTGTTCCCAGTATGTAGTTCTTTGCAAAAGTAGTTATTAAGAAATACTCAAAAAGGATATTTGAATATTTGGGAAGCTGATTCGGAAGATTATTGGGTTTTGAAGATTGTCGTTGGTAGGTTAACTCTCCGAGGATTCGACCCCGTATGAAATACTTGGGTTATATTTGCTGCGACCGCATCAGGCATAGTTGGGCGTGATGAAATTTTGGTGTCGTTGCCTAACGGAATTATCAATTGCCATTGACAGAATTACAAGATCCTTATTGTAGTCAGATTTCTCTCTACCCAACTTTTGATTGAAAATCTTGACGATTGTTGAATTGGTTGCTCAGATGCATGCCTAGAAAATCTACAAGGACTGGAGAATTACTTGAAGGACTCTCAGACCCAGAGCAAACATTTCAGGCACTAAACCGTGCAAACAAACAACATCAACAATCTCAGCAGACATTGAAAGTAGACATTGACATGGGAGACGTGAATAATCCTAACCAGCAAGCTGGGTTAAATGTTAGGGAAGAGGCACCTCCTGTACCTGAGGGTGCACTTTATGATTGGGTACAACCAACTGCTGACAACTTGGCTACTGCCATTGTCGTGCCCGTAATACAAGCTAAATCGTTCCAAATCACAAATAATATGCTACACTTGTTGCAAAATAAGGGACTCTTTTCTGGTACACAAATTGAAGACCCTCAGCAGCATCTGAAGAATTTCCTCTCTATATGCAAAACGCAAAGACAACCCAATGTGACACCGGAAGCAATCAGGCTATTGTTGTTTCCTTTCTCAGTTACAGGAGCTGCACAGGTATGGCTCAACTCACTCCATATCAACTCTATAGAAACATGGGATGAGTTAGTCAAACAGTTCCATAACAAGTTCCACCCGCCTAACAAAACAGCTCAACAAATTGATGAGATTGTAAGCTTCAAGCAAAAACCAATGGAGACACTACAAGAGACTTGGGGAAGATTTATGGGAATGCTAGTCATGTGTCCTCGCCATGGGATTCCAGAACAGATATTAGGACAAAGGTTTTACATGGGGCTGTTGGATAGCATGAAGAATATAGTTGATGCCTCAGTAGGTGGGGCTTTTCTGAGCAAGACTTGGAGAGAAGGCTAGAATTTACTAGACAAGATGGCTCAAAATTCAGGATGGATAACCAGAAATGCACTTATCACTCCAGTGGTACACTCTGTGCCCCTGGACCATTCCAACACTATGGCGGAAAACATGGCCACTCTATTGACACAGATGAACATCCTGACTAAAAAGGTGGAAGAATCTGGAGTTAAGCAGCATATGCATATTGTAGATACTACCAATGGGGGCTTATGCACATCTTGCATTAGCCAACCCATGGGTAACCCATGGACTGCAGAACATGAACATCACCATCAGCATGAAGACATGAATTATGTGGCTAATTATGGCAGTCAGCGACGGGGAAATCGGAATTGGGGTCAGAAGGCTCCACAACAATACAGGCCCCCTCAGCCTCAATACAATGCAGGAAATATGGGAGGTATGAGGCCACCCAACAATATAGCTCCATATCCTAGGCCACAGGCTTTCAACAATCAGCAGCAAGGGTATCATCCCCTTCCACAATAACATAAGGGTAGACAAGAAGATGGGTTCGCAAGATTAGAAGCTATGATGCAGCAGGTTATTGGGTCCAACGCCAAGATCAATGAAAGTGTGGATGCACACGATGCGGCTATTAAAAATATCGAGATGCAAGTGGGCCAGATTTCTATGACATTGAACAATCGTCCTCAAGGGACATTACCTGCGGATACTCAAACCAACCCAAAAGATAGAGTCCCAAAGCAGTTGATGGCAGTGAGTCTTAGAAATGGTAGAGATCTTGATGTTGAACAAGAGAGAACTAGAGGAAATTTTCAAGCTGAGACACTTATTCCAGTACCCATTGAACTGGGTGAGTCTACAGGATTGACAAAAGTTACAGTCCAGCCAGCAACTGAAAATATTGATGTGCAACAAGAAACTAAGAATGCAGCTGAACAGGTAGAACAACCGGTTGTCGAACAAGTGGTAGAGAAGGAAAAATCCCAAGTGATTGGGAAGGAGAGGCCTCCGGCCCCATTTCTTCAAAGGTTGGCCAAGCACCAATAGGAAGAACAATACAAGAAGTTCTTTGAAATGCTTAAGCAAATCCAGGTAAATATTCCTTTAATTGAAGCTTTGAAAGAGATGCCTGGATATGCTAAAATGATGAAAGACTTGATGTCGTGAAAGTTTGATTTTCAATACTTGGCCATAGTACACTTACTCAGACGTGTAGTGTAGTGGTATCTAGACCTATAGCTGAAAAGTTATCTGATCCATGTAGCTTTACTATTCCTTGCACTATAGGAAACTTTGCTTTTACTAAGGCATTGTGTGATTTGGGGGCTAGTATCAATCTTATGCCCTTGGTGATTTATAAGAGGCTGGGCATTGGGAGATCTAGACCCACTTCAATATTGCTACAACTAGCTGACAGGACCGTGAAACGGCCATTCATGATCTTAGATGATGTGCTCATTCAGGTGGGGAAGTTTGTGTTTCCCGCCGATTTTGTGATTTTATACTGCAAAGTGGATGAGGAGATTCATATAACCTTAGGAAGACCGTTCTTGGCCACTGGGAGAGCATTGATCGATTGTGAGACTGGGGAGCTCAAGATGAGACTAAATGATGGAGAAATCATATTCAATGTGGAGAAATCTATGAGGCGCCCGAGTGAGTTCGCAAATTGCTCCCTAATTGATGCAGTAAATGTGATAGTGGAGACAGACGATGAGGTGTTGACAGATGAGGATCCACTAACAGCATGCCTAATGAACTTAGAGGAAGTAAATGGGGAAAGTCTGACGGAATGAGTGTTAGCACTGGAAGGTAGGGGGTTTTGGGATAGAAATCTAGAGTTCGAACCTCTACACCTAGAAAAGAGAGAGACCCTTCCAGCAAAACCATCCATTGAGGAACCACCCAAGCTGGAACTCAAGCCATTACCAGCTCACCTTAGGTATGAATTTCTAGGCCCTAACTCTACTTTACCTGTTATTATCTCATCTGGTTTGCTAGATGTGCAGGCACAACAACTTATACAGGTACTCAAAGAGTGCAAAACTGCCATTGGTTGGACCATGGCAGACATAAAGGGGATCAGCCCCGCCTATTGCATGCATAAGATTCTTCTGGAAGAGGGACATAAACCTTCCAGGGAACATCAAAAAAGGCTAAATCCGAACATGAAGGAAGTGGTGAAGAAGTAGGTAATAAAGTGGTTAGATGCGGGAATTATTTTCCCAATCTCTGATAGCAGCTGCGTAAGCCCAGATCAATGTGTACCAAAAAAGGGTGGCATGACGGTTGTGAAGAATGAAAACAATGAGTTAATTTCAACAAGAACGGTCACCGGCTAGAGGATTTGCATGGACTATAGCAAATTGAATCTGGCCACCCAAAATGACCACTTCCCACTTCCCTTCATTGACCAGATGCTCGACAGGTTGGCAGGGAGGTCACACTTTTGTTTCTTAGATGGGCACTCAGGGTACAATCAGATCTCCATTGCCCTTGAGGATAGAGAAAAGACCTCCTTCACATGCCCATACGACATTTTTACCTTCCGGAGGATGCCATTTGGCCTATGCAATGCACTTGCCACATACCAAACGTGCATGATGGCCATATTTATTGACATGGTGGAAGATATTATGGAGGTGTTCATGGATTACTTCTGAGTGGTAGGGAATTCATTTGATGAATGCCTGGTCAATCTGACGCGTGTGCTGAAATGGTGCATTGAAACTACTTGGTTCTTAATTGGGAAAAATGTCATTTAATTGGGGCACCGGGTGTCAAGCAAGGGAATTGAGGTTGATCGAGCAAAAGTTGATGTCATTGCAAAGTTTCCTCCACCAACTTCAGTCAAAGCCATTAAAAGCTTTCTTGGACATGCCGGTTTTTACCAGAGCTTCATTAAAGACTTCTCCAAAATTGCCAACCCCCTCTGTAAGTTACTAGAAAAAGATCACTCTTTTGGATTTTCTGATGATTGCAGGACATCATTTGAGGAATTGAAGAAGAGGCTGGTCACAGCACCAATCATTGTTTCCCCCAACTGGGAGCAACCATTCGAGCTCATGTGCGATGCTAGTGACTATGCAGTGGGGGCAGCGCTGGGCCAACGAAAGGACAAGTTGATGCATCCAATCTACTATACTAGTAGAACACTGAGCGGAGCCCAGCTAAATTACACAGTGACGGGAAAGGAGATGCTGGCTGTAGTGTTTACTTTTGACAAGTCCAGGTCCTATCTTATAGGATCCAAGGTAATTGTATACACTGATCATGCAGCACTTAGATATCTAATTGAAAAGAAGGACTTTAAGTCGCGCCTAATTCGTTGGGTACTGCTACTGCAAGAGTTCGATCTTGAAATTCGTGACCGCAAGGGCACTGAAAATCAAGTCGCTGATCATTTATCACGACTTAAAGGAGCTGAAAATGTTATAGAAAGTGAAGAAATCCTAGAAACCTTTCCAGACGAGAAGCTTCTTGCTACCACTCTTCTTGAAGTGCCACGGTATGCAGATTATGCAAATTACCAGGCCAGTGGTAATGTTCCTCACGACCTGTCATCGGTCCAGAGGAAAAGATTCTTTCGTGAAGCCAACTATACTATTAGGATGAGCCTTACTTGTTTAGAATTTGCCTTGATAACATGATCCGGAGATGCATCCTCGATATCGAACAATCTTCTGTCTTGCATGCTTGTCATGCTTCGGCATATAGTGGCCATTTCGGAGGAGTTCGGACAGCAGCTAAGGTGCTTGAGGCTGGATGTTTTTGGCTAACAGTATTTAAAGATGTGCACTTGTGGGTAAAAGGGTGTAATAAATGTCAACGCATCGGGAACATCTCCCGGCGCCACGAGATGCCCATGAACCCAATCCAAGAGGTGGAAGTATTTGATTTTCTAGGATAGACTTCATGGGTCCCTTCGTCAGCTCCTATGGTAATAAGTATATTCTTGTTGCTGTAGATTATGTGTCCAAATGGGTGGAAGCTGTAGCATTACCCACCAATGATGCTAAGGTGGTGGTTGGGTTTCTCAAGAAAAACATATTCACTCACGTTGGGACACCGCGGGCAATCATAAGCGACAGGGGCACTCACTTTTGTAATCATGAATTTGAAAAATTGCTGGCAAAATATGATGTGCGGCATAAGGTGGTGACTCCATATCACCCGCAAACTAGTGGGCAAGTTGAAGTATCCATCAAGGAAATAAAGAGTGTACTAACAAAAATAGTGAATGCCATAAGGACCAACTGGTCAAAGAAGCTCGATGATGTGCTATGGGCCTATAAGACAGCTTTTAAGATACCAATCGGTATGTCACCATACAAGTTGGTGTTTGGGAAGGCTTGTCACTTACCCGTTGAATTGGAACATAAAGCATGGTGGGCACTACAATAACTAAATCTCAACTTGGCAGATGCGAGCAAAGCAAGAGTCACTGAGACACATGAGTTGGAAGAGTTTCGATATTTGGATTTTGAAAGCACGAGGTTATATAAGGATAGGATGAAGCGACTGCATGACCAAAACATCATAGAGTGTACTTTAAGTATGGGGATAAGGTACTACTCTATAACTCAAGACTACGATTGTTCCCGAGCAAAGTCAAATCAAGGTGGTCTGGCCCATTTCGTGTGGTTGAAGTGTTACCGTCTGGAGCGGTGGAAGTAGGTACTAAAGATGGCTCTCGCACTTTCAGAGCCAATGGACAACGGTTAAAATTGTACGTGGGCATGGACGAGTCCAAAGAGAAGTCTGAGTTGTACTTGAACGATCCACAAAGGTCGAGCGAGCCTTAAATACGCTAAGTTGAGTCATGCCGCGACGTTAAATCAGGCTCTATGTGGGAGGCAACCCACGAAATTGTTGTAGTTGTAAATCTGATAGTATAGGTTGTAAAAAAAAACAATTGCTGGGTGTTAGAATCAGATGGGGCTATCTACTGCGGTTCCACCGCGATCGCGATGAAACACCCTCTCTGAAGTTGATCCATCGCGGTTAGACCGCGATCGCGGTCAAACCGCGATGGATTAAGGTCTCTGAACCCCACTGCTCGTGGTTCCACCGTGACCTCGGTGAAACAGCGGTCGACCGCGACGGGCCTAGGTAAGTCTACTTAATTTTTTTTTTTATATTTTAATTTCCTCCCCCCCTATAACTTACCCTATAAATAACTCCCTCCCCTCATTCTTCAACAACCAGCCGCCCCCTCCCCCCTCTAAATTTCCTCTCCCTTCTCTTTAAAACCTCACACTCTCTCTCTTTCTCTCATCTTCTTCCTCCTTCATTTCCCCCTCAATCCTCATCTATCACCAGCTTCACTCTTGCACCTTCATCAAGTAAGTATTTTCTTCTCTTTTCTCTATTTATTTCTAGTATGTAGTGTAATTTAGCGTAATTTGTAGTTTTTAATTAAAACTTATCTAGGCTTAGTGTAAAACATGAATTTGTGCCATATTATTCATATTGCCTTTGTTGTATATGTGATTTTTGAGATTATTGGTGCTAGAATTGGTTGGGTCTCCAAATTTGTTTAATTGTGATGATAAATTGGTGGTGTGGAGACCCACAAACATTTTCTCTATTGTAAATATAAAATTTGTGCCATGGGTTGGCATTGTGTTGTATAATCTTGGGGTATGTTTTGCCTAAGCTTGGTTGGGTAGTTGTAATTTTGGAGGTTGTGTATAATTGTGTGGGGTGGTGTTGTCATGAATGAACGAAATGTACATGGTGGCTATGTAAATATAAATAATATGAAAAAGAGTAAGTGTGGGGTGAATTAGGCTGGATTGGTGGAAAAGTTGAAAATAAATGTGGGAGTGTATGAGTCATGGTATGATGGTATTGAAGGAGTAGGTTTGTAGTCAGCGGGTTGTGAAGTCTGAGTAACTATCCGACTAACTACTATGATGAACATACTTTTTATATCGTATGCTTCTTTTGTGCATGACTATGGCACCAAAATGATCGAGGCAAGCAGTCGGACCATCTAGGCAACCAACCTATGATGAGTCCCGATTTGCTTCAGAAGTGGCTGAGAGTGACTTTCATGCCAAGGCCACAAAGGCCTTTCTGCAAGAAATTTGATTGATTGGATGGCCCTTCGTGCAGAGAAGCCTGACATGTATGAGGAGATATAGCACAGAGACATAGAGTTCTTGTTCTAGGACCCACCATCTTCAACAAAATGTTGGTGTGTGAGTTCTATGCTAACGCCACCTTCCATATGGCTAGAGAGGTGTTTGTTCGAGGTAAGTATGTATATGCCAAGGTGCCTAGTATCAGGCAGGTTTTGAGATTGCCTCCATATAGTAGTGACGTGGACTACTACCATGATAGGCCAGGTGTCACTTGGGACATCATGATTGAGGCTTTGTGCGTAGGTGGTCGTCCTCTTTGGATAAAGGATCAAATTACACTTAATTTCACCTCTTTCACGCACTTAGCTAAATGCTGGCTCTCTGTAATCTTCAACGGGTTCCTCCCCTCAAGTAACACTACAGATGTGAATTTCAACAGGGCAGTGTTGACTTGGTGTTTTGTCACCCAAAAAGAGTTTGATGCTGCCCGAATAATCAGTGATGAAATGATACTTAGGGTTCTTCTAAAGTCAAAGGGATTCTATTTCCCTTCCTTGGTCACTACTCTTTGCCTAAATTATCATACACCCATCTTATCAACTAATGGCGACCTGCCACAAAAAGCCATATTCAAAGCTTCAGGTATTCGGGTGGGACGAGGTAATGACCCAATTAATATTGATGATGATGATGATGACCCAGTCCCGGTTGTCCAGTCTAGGAGGTCCACAGACACTGCAGGTCCATCTAGGTGCGCTCATTCTGGAGCTAGCCTTTCACGTTCCCAATCCATGAGACTTGTTCTTAGGTCTTTGGAAGAAGAAGTTGCGGATCTACGCACTTCAGTGGACGGCTTGCACACTCGCATGGATGCGATGTCTCAGCCACAGTTCAGGTCTGAGAGCCGCTATATGGCTTGGTTCAGAGCATTGGGTCAAGCATGCAACTCTGATTGAGTCTCAGGGAAGTCTTCTCACCCTTCTATGCTTTACCTTGTTTATATGACATGGGTACTTGCCATGATTTTAAGTGTAGGGTGAGAGACTTACTCTATTTTGTATGCTGTAAATTGTATAATTATGTAGAATATAATTTAGTTGTATATAATATTAGTTAGCTCGGCCCGACGATGGATACTTATCGACGGGTTTCTTGAGGGTCGAAGTCGAAACGAAAAAAAAAAATTAAAACCATGAAAATCGAAAAAAAAAGAGTAGAGGACTATTCCTGATGACGGACTACTTGGACAATACTCTTGAGGGAAGTAGTCCATGTAGATTTTTTTGGTTTATTTCTCTTTTTTTTTTTCTTAGGTAGTGTATTATCTCCCCCTTGATTTTTCTTTTGACCACGGTTATTTTCCTAGGGTTTCTATTGAACCGGGTTAGGTAGATTTTTCTTTTTTATAGTTTAGTTTTAAATGGGTGAAGGTTAATATGTAACCCCGAGTATGCACACTTTCAAAACTAAAAGAAACTTGAGAGTGTATTATCTAAGTTTGATTGTATATTCTAAGATATGCCTTAAGTTGCACAATGTGGCTTGCTTGAAAATTTGTATGACTTTGTTGATGAACCCATTTCTGAATGAGTTGCATGCTAAATGTGTGTGAGGTTTTTACCTGCATTATGTGTTTACACATGATACCTAGAACTTGCCCCGTGTATGTGCAAAGCGAAATAGAAGTCATTTAGTTATAGAGATGATAGAGGCATTTCCTTGTGCAACCCCATAACAAAAACTATGAATCCACATGTACATAATATCATAGTTAACCCCTTTGAGCCTTAAGCCTGTTCTTTGATAACCCTATAATGTTCATAATATATATGTTGTACATTGTTGCACCTTACCTTCTAGAAACATTCGAGCTATAATGAATATGTAAAAGTAAAAGTGTGGGGTGCGGGAGTGGTGAAAAAGGAAAATCAAGAATGAATGGTAGACTTGGTGAATTAGCATTTGTATAGTGAATGTTCTATTCTAAAAAAAAAGAAAAAAAAAAAGAAAATATAAATGAATGAAGCCAGCTGCACCTAAAAGGAAAAGTGGGATTACAAGTAAATCAAAAGGTGGAAGAATGACCTGGGTGAGCATAATGGTATGTCAAAAAGGAAGTTTGGTGTAAAAGAAGTGCTTAGGGAGGTTAGCCACTATATCCAAACATATCCTACCCGTCCCGTAGCACACATTACAACCCTTAAAGACCTCTTGATCTTTAACTGAATGGATCGATTAGTAGAGTATTACACTAGGGGCAAGCTTATGATGTGTCTGTGTGCATATAAATGCTCTTTGTTGATAGTGAGTAAATATTTTTTATATATAGTTCCTTGTTGTAAATTTCATATGTATGGGAACTTCTCTCAGATATTGTATTGTGAGGGCATGTAACTCAGGAAGAAAAGGTAAGTTTTCAAGTCTGTTAAAGTAATTAGAGTAAGCAATAATGTATTTTGGCATGGGAGTTTGCAGTTGAGTAATGATTGTGCACTACTTAGGTTTAATCGTGGATTGTAGCTTGTGTGATGTATTTTGGGAAAGACATTGAGAATGTAGGCCTAAAAGTGTGATTAAAGTTGCTCAAGGACGAGCAAAGGTTTAAGTGTGGGGTGTTGACAATAGGTGAATTTTACTATATTCATACCCTAAATAATCACATTTTAACGTTGTTTTGATAATATATATGATGACAAAATGCTCTTATTAGTGTTTTTCATGTATTGTAGGTTAAAAAGGTTGAAGAAGGCTAAAGAGCAATTTTGGAGTCAAAGGAAGATGAAAAAGACCAATTATGAAAAAATCACTAAAGTCCATGCATGACAGCCCTTAAGATTTAGAGAATGCATTTCACCGCGGTTCCACCGCGACCGCGGTGAAACCGCGGTGGTTGAAGACTGCTGAAAAAATAAAGATTCAGAGAGGGTGTTTCATCGCGGTTCGACCGCGACCGCGGCAAAACCGCAATGACAGGCGGAAAAGTTGTGGGACTAAAGTGTGAAACGATATTTTTATGACCTAAACCCTCTATAAAACCTTAGGATTCGCCCAAAGGAGGCAAATTTTGTATTATTGAGTACTTTTGTAAGGAAACTAGTGTGAGAGAATTCTCTAAACATATCTCTTACTTTTCTTTTGAATTTTCATTATGAAATCTATTATATCTTTTTCTTTCATAGTTATGAGTAGCTAAATTCCTATCTAAGGTTGTGATGAAACCTATTGATTGATGAACTTCTGATTTATGTGAATACAAATTATTAGTTAATCTCTATTTGTTCATCTTCGTTCTTATTGTAGTTAATTAATAGGATCCTCAATTAGCTGTGCCTATTTAGTGTGAAAAACTTGGAAAAGAATACATATTTAGGTTATTGTTGAACAACATCATTCCTAGATTAATAGAGGAATCTATAATTGCGGTCTAAAGGTGGGATTAGGAATAACGAAATCTTGGGTGTAATCTAAAGTAAATTGTGATAATTAGAGCAAGCTAGGGTAACTCGGAAGAGTACAATAGTAAATTACTGTGATTACTCGGGAGAGATTTATGGTAGGAATAGTGTTCACGATTGATAGAGAGATATTAATAAATTTGTATGAGCATAAACAGAAGGGATTCCATCAATAGGGGTAATCATCACCTTAGTCTTTCTCATTCTTGTTTACAACATATTAGTATTGTTCCCAGTATTTAGTCTTTGCAAAAGTAGTTATTAAGAAATACTCAAAAAGGATATTTGAATATTTGGGAATCTGATTCGGAAGATTATTGGGTTTTGAAGATTGTAGTTGGTAGGTTAACTCTCTGAGGATTCGACCCCGTATGACATACTTGGGTTATATTTGCTGCGACCGCATTATCCTTTTTATAAGGCATAGTTGGGCGTGATCAAATATGCCACCAAAACTTAAAAGGTAAGTTCTATAGAGCGCTGGTTCGACCGACTATTCTATATGGGGCGGAGTCTTGGCCAGTCAAGAACTATCATGTTGAGATGGATGTGGGGCATACCCAATTGGATAATATTAGAAATGAAGTTATCCGGGACAAGGCTGGTGTGGCCCCTGTGGAGGATAAGATGCGAGATGCGAGAATTAGATGGTTTGGGCATAGAGGAGAGACACCGATGCTCCGGTAAGGAAGTGTAAGAGGCTGGCGTTGGTGGGCCAACGGACATGTAGGGGCGGGCCAAAGAAATATTGGGGTGAGGTGATTAGGCGAGATACGGCATTGCTCCAGCTGACTGAGGACATGACCATAGATAGGAAGGTGTGGAGGTTGAGAATACACGTAGACGGTTAGTTACCTGAGTGTTGTTCTTTTTTTGTCACAATAGCTTTGATACATCTCTTAGAATCCTTCTGGTTCTCCTTTTATCCCTAGATTGCTATTATTTCCTATTGATGCCTTGTTTCGGATGTTTGCATTATTTAGTGTTAGTTTTGTATTTTCGTTTTGGTTGTCAGCTCGGCTTGCTTGTTATCGCCCCTTCTTTTTTTCCTCTCTGAGCCGAGGGTCTATCGGAAATAGTCTCTCTATCTTTTAAAACAGATGTAACATCTACGCACACTATACCCTCTCCAAACTCCACTTGTGAGGCTATACTGGGTTAGTACAACTCACAAGTCAAAAATTTAGCCGGATGGTTATTACTGCTTCAGAAGTTCGAAAATGAGAACATTCCACTGTTAAAAAATAGACATTGCATTTTTTATATCAAAATTTACTCTCAAAAAGTTACCCAGCTTAACCTGTTCGTGTTAATGTAAACACTGCTTTTTGACGGGAACATATTTACATTCACCAACTGTGATCTAAGTTGCATCAGTTGAATGCTTGAGAGTTGATTATTTCTGTCTGCTCCCAGAAAAGAAAGAATATAAAATTATGTGTCAATTTCTTGAATTGTACGCAAAAGAGAATGACAACTATTGGTGACGCCCACCAACTGCTAGTGGTGTGGTTCAATGATACTGTAAGCTCCATTAAAAGATAGGGTGGGCCTCCCGAGGACTATATAACAACTAGCTGGACGACGCCTTACTATATTGACAACGGTACCACAAACTTAGCAGCCAAGATTGCCCGTCCATGGACATCTAGATTTCACGAATCAAAGTTTTACGGCCCCAGATTCTAGATGACAGTTTTTTTCAACTAAATGAAACAAAGACAAAATACAGGAGTATTACATATTGGATGTTGAAAAATTGTTCACAAATTATGTTACACGATCACAAGTTTTCGAACTATATAGCTCATGTAAGTTCCTGATCAAAGCATCTAGGCAGTGCACACTAAATTTGAAGTCAACCACCTCTCCCTTCTTAGTTGTTGTCAGAATCGTCATCATCAGACGACTCTTCCCTGCGGCTTTCTTCTCCACCTGCACTAGAATTACTCTTCTTCTCTTTCTTCCTCTGCTTTTTCTTCTGCCGCTTCGCACGTTTCTTCGCTGTCCGCTCTTCCGCAGCTTTTAATTTTTCTTCTCTTCTCAAGTTGAATTCAGTAACTTCTTTCCTTTTTTGGTAATCTGCATCCATCCTTGCAAGCCGGTCTTGTTCTCTCCGTCTCATCTGCCTATACTGCAGCCAAAAATCCACAAAAAATGGTATTTCTGCCACTTGACACTGTCAACGTATTCTTTAAAACCAGATATGACTCCATCACAGTAAATCACTTCTTACACATCACTCAACAGATTGCAATTACAATGTTGAATAACCAAAATGCATGTTCAGATATCAGAATGCAGGAAAACACCTATGAAGAACAACAAATTTCAATAGCTTTTGTCAACCATAACTCTGACATATGAACACATCCAGGCTAAACATCCTAGATTGTGCCTCCAATAGAAAGCTTGACTGAGAAAAAGGAAGAACATCATCTATACATATGTATTTGCAATGGACCATATCATGTTAAGCTTGACCATTTATGGAAAGACACCAAACGGGGCAGGGCGGAATCAGTTTTAATTTCAAGTAAGCCGTAACCTAAATAACAAGTTCATTTTAGTTTTTGGCATAGCTCAACGTAGCTTCTTTTAGGCATCACTTCAAATTTCCACATTTAGGTAGATGATGAAATACTATCCAGTTTCTTCTCACCGTTGATTGATTCGGTATGCAGTCAGATAAGAAGACATATATGCACATATAAACGCGACTCGAATACTACTCAAGCACATTTGAACTCAAAGCAACAATACGAGTCACTAAAGTCCACATATATCATATTTATGGCAGTAATGGGAGGAAATAAACCAAGACAAGCTCCAGGTCAATGAGTATACAGTAATACTCATACTGCTTAAGATGAACAATTTGCACCCCACGAACATCTAAACACAATTGTAAACTTGTATTTTGCCTACATATATATATATATATATATATATATATATATATATATATATATATATATATATATATATATATATATATATATATATATATACACACACACACAAGCATAATCCTAACATCAGCAAATATTCCAGCACCCAATTTTTGTCAAGATAACAAATTGTCAAACCTAGCAGACACTAGAAATTTTGCAAATAGTGAAATCTTCAACCAGACAAGAAAAAACAGACAGAGTTATCAGTTCAAACACTTCGATCCCTTTTCACAACTAAGTCGTTCAGGTTAGGCTTGAGGCAACTAGAAAGACACAGGATTGTGTTCCAATTTTTTCAGGAATAAAAAAAAGGAAAAACTTAAGGAAAAGCCACTTGAGCTTACTGGAACTAAATATGACAAAACTACAAGAATTTTTTATCAAGGGTCAGAATACAGAATAGCATATTTCAGAGTCAGTACAGAGTCCACGAAAACAAGATAATAAAACGAAATTGCCTGAGCAGAATAACAAATCCTTCTAGGGCTGTGCATAATATGGTAAATACCGAATTACCGTATCGAAACCAAGAAATGGGTATATGGTATCCGGAGTTTTGTATTAGGTTCAAGTTTTTAAAATAATTTGTTATTAGGTAAGGTATTTGTTATTTAAAAAAAAAATACCGAAATACCGATACCGTAACGAAATATATACTACATTACACACTACAGATATTATTGATTAACACACTAAGTGACACAATACTTTTTCTTTGGCGTTCATATTGAGGTTGGCAGTAAAGCCCATGTACTTCTTTAGAAAAATGGAGGAACAGGGTAGGATACTAATTCTAATTCTTACTCTCTAGGTTATCAAGCAGTTTAACGTAATATTTCAACGCTTATAGGGTATTTCTTACTCCGTTACTCTTATATAGTTGTTGCATATATTGGATTAGACTATTAGTCTGTAACGACCCAAAGGGTCATCACTTGTTTTATTAATCATTCCGAGCTTTTGAGGTCTTGAAAACCTCATTTATAGTTGCCTCGATTTGCATGCACAGTCCGGGCACAAAGCTGGAAAATATTTATGTTGAAATATGTGAAATATGTGAAAAAGTTGAAGAATTTTGATATTAATATTGATATGGTTGACTTTGATCAACATTTTCGGTAAACGGACCCGGATCCGTGATTTGACTGTCTCAGAAAATCCGTAGAAAAATATGGAACTTGGGCATATGCCCGGAATTGAAATCCGAGGTCTAGAACCCCGGTAAAAGAATTTTTCTGTTAAATTGTTTTCCGAAAATGTTTAAGGAAAATGAAACTGAATTTTGATTAAAAAGTACTGGTATCGGGCTCGTATTTTGGTTCCGACGCCCGGTACAGGTCATATATATTGGTTAAGCGCTTTCTGTAAAGTTTGGTTGAAAACGGACGTCGTTTGACGCATTTCGGCCTTAAATTGGAAAGTTTGGAAATTATGAAATTTGAAAGAATTCTTGAGTTTTAAGGCTCAATCCATTGGTTTTGATGTTATTTTAGCGATTTGATCGCGCGAGCAAGTTCGTATGATGTTTTTGAGTTAGTGCGCATATTTGGTTTGGAGCCGGGGAGCTCGGGTAAAGATTTGATAGGCCGTTGGATGAAATTCTGAGTTTTTTGCACTGCTGGTTTTTCACCCAGCTGTTGTCTTCGCAATTGCGAAGTATTTCTCACAATTGCGAAGGTGGCAGATCAAGGCAGGGTTCGCAAATGCGAACCCTTGGTCGCAAATGCGAAGGGTGCCCAGGACCATTTGGGTTCGCAAATGTGAACCAAACCTCGCAATTGCGAGGCCTCCGCCCAGAAGCCTGCTGGTTCGCAAATGCGAACCTTATTTCGCAAATGCGAAAAATCCCTGGAAGCAGCCTAGTTCGCAATTGCGAACATATGTTCGCAATTGCGAGGACCCCAGAATTTGCCTTGGCTTCGCAAATGCGAACAAAAGTTCGCAAATGCGAACTTCCCGCCCTTAGCTTATTTTTCAAACTCCAGAAATTGGTCGGAGTTCGCAATTGCGAACCCATGTTCGCAAATGCGAACACAGAGACCTGTAAAACACGATTTTCAGTTCATTTCTTCACTTTTTACAAAACAAAAACACCCATTTGCGATTCTTCACGGATTTCTTCTTCATCAAAACAATTGTAAGTCACTTTTTACTTAATTATTTCAATTCCTAACATCATTAAACATGTTTTTCAATAGAAATCAAAGGTTTTCATGGTAGAATTTCTTGTTTTTGTTAAAATATAGGGTTTTTCGTAAATTGGGAAATTGGACCTCGAATTGAGGTCCGATTTTGAAACAAATCATATACATGAACTCGTGGGGGGATGGGTAACCGAATTTTGGTCCTAACCCCGAGTTCCGACCATGTGGGCCCGGGGTCAAAAATTACTATTCCGGGCAGAATGTTGTAAAAGTTGTAATTGGTCTTAGGAATTAGTTTGTTGAGTAGTATTGATGATATTAAATCAATTGTGTATAGATACGATTGGATTGGAGTCAAATTCGAAAGGAAAAGGCATTGCTACGGATTGAATCATTCGTAAACTTTCGAGGTAAGTGTTTGTTCTATCCTAGCTTGAGGGAATAGGATTATGTGCTATGTGATCGAGTGCGGTGTATGGGCTGTGGTGACGAGCATCCATACACTGGCGTCTAGCATGACCGTGAGTCGTTGATATTTGTTGTGAGATATTTTGAAGATAAATTGTTGAAATTATTATCAATTATTGGTTTAAAACCGGTAATTATAAATATTGTTGATGCAAAGATTATTGGCTAAATGCCGGTAAATATATATTTATGAATTGGGATCGTGTGGCGCGCCGATCACTTATATATATATATATATATATTTATGAATTGGGATCGTGTGGCACGCCGACCACTTATATAATAAGAAATGGGATCGTGTGGCATGCCGACCACAAAATGATTTAAATCTTGGCATTGGCCATAGTTGCCGGTAGCCTATTGATATAGTTGGGAGCGGGTGGTACGCCTACCACAAGATGTAGTTACTGAGATAGTTGGGAGCGGGTGGTACGCCTACCACGAGATATGAAATGAGAAAGGAATTGAGACATGAAAGTAAGATTTATTTTGTTGATTATATTAGTCTGGATATCACGAGTTATTGACTATTATTTCTGAGCAGAGTCTTTCCTTATAAATGTATTGTATATATATGTATATTGCAACTGTACAGGTTTATGTGGGTGACCGGCCTTAGCCTTGTCACTAGTTCGCTGGGATAGGCCAGGCACTTACCAGCACATGGGGTCGGTTGTGCTGATACTACACTCTGCGCTCTTTTTGCGCAGGATACAGGTTACGGACAGCAGCAGCGGCAGTAGCGACTTGTGGATTTTCCGACTACTGAGACTACGAGGTAGCCTTGCAGGCGTCCGCAGGACCCGTTGTCTCTTCTATCTATGCTTTTCATTATGTTATCTCATGTAATCGAGATAAACAACTTGTATTTTCTTTCAGACAATTATGTGTATTATTCTTAGAAGTTCGTTAGTATTGTGACACCAGTCTTGGGTAGTGTATCATGTTTGGGTTTTCTTTATCATATTTGACTTTGTCTTCCGCTAATTTTGATTATTCCGCTGTAATTTATATGTTTTAATAATAAGTCTTAATAAGAATTTGGTAATTAATAGAGGTGTAATTAATATTTGGCTTGCCTAGCTTCCATTTAGTAGGCGCCATCATGACCCCGATGGTGGGAAATCCGGGTCGTGACAAGTTGGTATCAGAGCACTAGGTTGCACAGGTCTCACAACTCACGAACAACCTTAGTAGAGTATGAAGGATCGGTACGGAGACGTCTGTATTTATCCTCCAGAGGCTACGAAGTTAGGAAAATATTCCCTTTATTCTTTCCGGTCGTGCGACTTGATCTTTTAAATGTTAATTGAACTTCTACTATGTTCTTCCGCAGATGGTAAGGACACGTGCATCCTCATCTACTGACCAGCAGCCCGAGGTCCCAGCAGCGGCAGCTCCCGCTAGGGGCAGAGGCCGAGGTCGAGGTCGTACTAGAGGCTAAGGTAGGGGCAGAGCTCAGCCCCGAGCAGCAGCAGTAATTCGATTGTGTGGGAGTTGATCACATTTGAGACCGAGGTAGCTTGCCGACGTCCGCAGGCCCGGCGTCTCTCTCTTTATTTATGTTACTAGCTGTAGTCTCTTTGTTCCGAGACAAACAGAATTATGTTATATTTCTTTCAAACTCTTATGTGTAGCATTCAATAGTAGTTCGTGAGTTGGTGACTCCACGTCTTGGGTAGAGGATTTCAGGTATGATTTTCATCTTGTAATTAGTTATTTCTATTTCGATAAAGTATTCCGCATTTATTTAATTAAAATTGTGTTAAAAACGGGATAGTATGAATACAGTGGCTTGCCTAGCTACCACGAGTAGGCGCCATCACGATCCCGATGTTGGGGGAAAATCCGGGTCGTGACATAGTCCTTGTTGTATTCTCTAATTTCAACAATTAATTCTAAGCAAGTAACGTGTTATCTCCAAGGATCAAATGTATTCCTTTATGTACTTTTTTTCTCTTAGTTGATACTTGATGGTTTTGGACAAAGATTTAGTCAACAACCAGGAGAGCTTAGAATGTTTTAATTGAGTACTTTAATTAAGAATATTACCTTTTATGGCTCTATGCACTAGTTAATATTCAAGCCGAATAAACCGAACTGAATAAACCGAAACCGAAACCGAAAGGAGAAAATCCGAACCATATCGAATGTAATTAGGTATGGTATTGGTATAGCATATTAAGAAACCGAATACCGAGCCGAAACAACTAAATATCATTATCATACTGACCGATGAACACCCCTAAATCTTTCTCTACACTCTAAACAACAACAACAACAACAACTCAGTATATTCCCACCGGGTGGGGTCTGGGGGGTCTACACTCTAAAGAACATTTCTCCTAATTTCAGGGAACGATAAGGTTAGTGCAATCGTTTACACATATCTACTTCCAACTTTGACCACTAAAAACCACTGTAATCTCTTGCAACTTTTACGGAATGAATCATCCAACCTCCATTAACTCTTAAAACTTCTTCAATATGCTTTTGAGAGTGGATACTGCTTCAATCTTTCAAAATGTTAACACTAAAATAAATAAGATATTGAACCTTTAGCAATTTGAGAGCTATTTCTTACCTAACTATTTGCCCGCATCTGATATATTATTTCTTTCAAAGTGCACTTTACCCGTAATCTTCACTGAATATTATCTCACTTCTAGAGTTCTTGAGGACTTGTCTAATCCTTTTGACATTTTACAAATGCAATGCAATAAAAACGTAGGCCTTCTTCGATAAACAACAAGCATTCTATTTTCTTCTTCAAAATAGAACATGCATTCTCAATCCCTGGCCCCCTAGAGTGCTATCTTAACTGCATTCCCTTTCTTCACAGAGCAAACTATACACAAGAGATGGCTTTTCCGCCCTTTTAAGTACTGCCATTGCAATCTCTTTCTCTCTCATGGAAATTCTCTAGAACTAAACTAGTCTCATCTACTTCAGCTATGGCTTTATTAGTTGAAAACTCAAAATCTGCAAACAGGTTCCTTGGAACTTGGAAGCTTTGCTGAAGAAAATAACTATATTGCCTGCCAAAGACCTATGGTCGACATGAATTATAACTAAGTAGATACTGAGAGCTAAAAAAGTCAGTTGATGAGACAACAGTAAAAGCAGCCAGAAGACAACATTTCGAACCATAGTTAGACAGCAAAGTGCCAATAAACTATCGATAAGGCAGAAAAAGCGATGCTGGAATTTGGAGGCATCGCTTGTCCAGCTGTCAGTGTTGAAACACATGTGATTGCTTCCAATAAAAATTATGCCCCTACTGTCCCCAGTGGCAAATCTTGCAGGTCAGGCCAAGGCCAAGTGCCTCTTTCTTCCTAATTAGTAGGAAAGTAAGGGTAGAAGGGGTATGTCAAAGTGGTGAACACAGTAACTACTTTTGGCTGTTTCCTCCATGGATTCTATAGCATCACCAGAATATAGTAATACGAGTTTCTGTTCAAGTTGAAAACATAAGGAACAGACCTCTTCACATAACTTATAATTCATCTAGTGATAATGCAGTAAACAGAAGGAAAAGGAAGAATGTGTCATCAACAAAATTATACCTTTATCGATCCTAAAAAAAGGACAACAGAAGGAAAAGGGTTCTTAATACAATGCTGAGTTTCTTCTTTGTGAGAAAAATTAGGGACACAGGATATTAACTCAAATATGACATGAACTGCAAAATAAGCGAATCAGAAAATAGTCTATCTATTGAGTTTTTCCAGAAAGTCATTTCACTAAGAGCAACTCAATCAGTCAAACCAGCAACTGCATGATATGTTTACCTTGTTATGCTTTTCAATAATATCAATAGACAGGTGCAGCCTCGCAAATTTCTAGTTATACTTAAGCAAATCATCAATTCTGAACACATTCAATCGAACTTTATACATCTTGCAGGCTGCAGCACAACAAAATCCTACTATTTATCTGTTTCCATGTTTACTACAAGAGTTACATCATTTTCAAAACGTTAAATTAACAACTACTTCTGGTGCTCTCAATTTACCATAGTCCACACTCACAGTCTCTAAACTCAAGTAATTTCCTGTTCGGCAGCCGTTAACCAGAATGAATTCTAATTTCAAAGCACGCTAACACAATTGATTATATATCAGAATAGAGCAGGAAATAATCAAACGCTCAGAATAGCAACATATATAGTTAACTACAAAGAAAACAAACCAGAGCAAACTAGGGCTCAACAACGAACCAGACTAGTGTAGCGGTACCTGATGAAAGTCACCAGAGCCAGAACCAGCAGAACTACCAGATGTATTGCTAACCCGCACAGGCACACATTCAAGTATACGACGGAGCTTGATCTCGAGATCCTCCTCTTCAGGATTAGCTGCAGGTGGCGTGTATTCTACAAGAGCGGTGGAAGAAGACGTTGGAGGGCGAGGAGGTAGGGCAGCCACCTGCCTCTCCGAAGCAGGAACCACCTGTAAATCGCCGGCCGCCACGGAAGCCGATCGACCAGATGATGACATCTTCGCAAACGAAAGGAGATACAATTTAATTTAACTCTACACTGACGGCAGAATATAAGGTGTAGAAGAATATATTGGTAACCGTTGCGACTGGGAAAACCTTCCCTAGGGGCACCGGTGCTTCGCCACTGAAAATTGATTGCCTGGAGGACGATGAATCTTTTAGGGCAACATGCCCCTGTGATTATTTGAAATGCTACTTGTTGGCAGCTAAAGTTTAGATACGGTATACTTTTGACCCTGAGTTCCTCTTGTTTTAGAATTGTGCATTAGCTGTGTAATGTTTGGTAACATTTTGGTACTTGCATAAAGTTCAACATTAAGAGTATAATGTAGTGTTGTTACGAAATAATAAAAGAAAAAGAGTATTATCCATAAAATTAGGGAGAGAATTCTTATTACTTTGATATCAATTAAAATGGAATAAAACCTCTTTATTTATAGGTAAAAAAATAACTTGGCATCAAGTAACAAACCCTAAAATCTCTCTAAAATATAGACATTCATCATAAATAAAAAGTTATTGTGTGTCAGGTCGCGGGTTCGAATCAGCCTCTCTGCAAAGCAGGGGGAAGGCTGCCTAGAGTATTCCCTTCCCTAGACACCCACGAAATGGGTATTGAACTGGGTCGGCCCTCGGCCCTCACCATAAATAAAAAGTTAAATATATAAACGGCTCCTTTAAGTTGTCCTCAACGATCAGACAAGCACATCAACTAACCTCTTTACCAATTTGACACTTCAAGTGGCTATCAGGTGTATCAAATAAATACCCGGCCTAGTCAGCCAACGTCGTGTGTGACACACAGTCTGAAAAGCACGTTGCCTACCCATCAAACAAATTAAGTTTTTATTTTTTTAGAATTAATTTGAAGTGGGCCCCAAAATTCCAACATCTTATTCCAACAAAAATAGTTACCTTCAACGCCATTATCGCCGGCGAACCTTCGCAACCACTGTAGCTGTCAAACCTTTAATTTGTAAGATGCACGTTAGCGAAATAGATTTTTCCAGCACATTAAAGCCAATCATCAACCAAAAAATTGTTAAACTAATAACTCATGAAATCTCAACACAATTGCTTCATCCATCCACTTTAGAAATAATTATAACCCAGTTGCTCAAATCAAGTAATCAACTAGATACCAATTCAAGAAAAAATTTACTCATAAAATTAAAATACTCTAGAAAGAATATACATTAAAACCCAAATTCTGAATCAATAAAATAAGAGACTGCAAACTGAAGATGAAAAGAAGGAGAGATAAAGTGTCGTTTGTCATTATTGACACGAATGAGCTCTCAAATTTCGCATAAGAAGATAAAGAGAGAGCAAGAATGTCACGACCCCAGTTTGCCCTTCGTGAACATGTTGTGATAACACCTAATCCCTATAACTAGGTAAGCCTAACAATGCAGAATAATAACCTAACTTGCAAAATAATTAATTAAAATTGAACAAGTTAAAATAATAACTACATATAAAGGCCACTTGGCCTATACAACTCAAAGAAATGCGGAAGTCTGCAACACAATCCCAAAACCAGAAAACTCACAGGAAACACAGGCTAAAGAAGTAATTTAAATGCTCTAATCTCCAGAGTGTCTACATCAAGGGTACGATAGAAAACTAAGTACTACATATAGAATAAAGAAAGAGACTCTTCGGTCTGCGGACGCTGCAGATGTACCTCAAAATCTCTGTAGTTCTTACTGCCTCAAGGATAGTGCACATGAAATGAAGTACCTGGATCTGCACATGAAAAAAATATGCGCAGAAGAGGCATGAGTATATCATAGTGGTACTCAGTAAGTGCCAAGCCTAACCTCGGTTGAGTAGTGATGAGGAAGGTCAGGGCCCCACTGAGAATAATAATAATGATAAGTCTTGCAACAATATGAAATAAACAGAAATAATAAGTACAACTATGAAGTAAGACAGGGTTTACAAGGAAACAAATAATACACAAAGAATAAGGTAACATGGAGTAGAACAACTCAATATCAATACCATCAACGAAGATCTCCAAGATACCGTCATGTAGTCCATTTAATCAACTGTCCAAGGAGCTCCGAGGATACTGTCCCGTATTCCATCATATGAGTATATCCGAAGGATCTCCGGGATACCGCCCCTTAGTCCAACTATCAATGTACAGGGGGATCTATCGGAAATCTAACCGGCAATCCCAAAGTAAATATGTAGGGGGAATCTATCGGGAATCAAACTCGCAGTCCCAAAATAAATATGCAGGGGGATCTATCGGGAATCGAACCCGCAGTCCCAAAGTAAATAAACAAGAGCGGGAGCTACCGGAATCCCACATCCGTAGTCCCAATGTAAATACACAGCCACAACGAGAAGATATTCAGAATTGGAATGTAAAAGTACAAGGCAAGAGGTAGTTCTAGCCTAATATGCTTCACGTAGTACAAACAAAGCAACTTAAGCAAATAGGCCGTATATATCAACTAAGCATGCTTTTCTAAACTAACACAAATTAAAATTGCAAATCTATACTATATTAAAAGCACGAAGACCTATAGTGAAATATCGTTCGCTTCTTTTACCCTTTTAAAATAGATTTCACACTGGACATAATAGTCATTTAATAAAATTTCTAATAGTTAGGAGTTCTAAATCAACTAAATTTTGTACATTATTTTTCTAATATTAGATTCTAAATCAAGTAAATTTTGCATATACTAAAAAATTCTTGCCTAAACTTCTATATAATGAAGCTCAATATATGCTATAAACTTGAAAAAACTAAACAAGATTTCCTTTTTTGACAAAAAGAAAACTTGCGACTTAGAATAGGTTGTAGATTGCTTCTTTGGCCAATGAAACATAACTTTGTATGTCCTAATTTTGGTATAAAAATATTCAACTATCAAATAATCTTTTTATCTATATTTACCTTTACAAAAGTAAGAAAAAGAACAAGAAACTCAAACAATTAATATTCTTTAATTATAATTAGTGCAAAAAAGTGTTAAGCAAAATTATAATTATAATACTATTTTAGAATATTATTTTATGTCTATTTTATTAGGATGCTAAGCATAAAAACCTAATCAAACCTAATGATACTACTAGAGAAATAAATGAATTTAAGTGAACTTCATTTTCTAATTTTTCATATTATTCAATGAGAATACATGTCATATCTACATTTGAAATTCTAATTACAATTAAATTCTAGCTTCTTGATATCGTTTTTCTATAATATTTGAAAAGTACATTAATCAGTAATAAGACAAATCACTAACAAGCTATTTAAGAATATAAAAGAGAAAGAGAGAATGAAAAATGGTTGAGAGTTTTATAAACATAAAAATTTCAAAAGTAAAATATTAGAATAATTTTTACTCTTCAACAATGCAAAATTTTTATTGGAAAAAAGTATAATTATAATAAAAAATATTCAAAACTATGAATGAGCTAATATATGAAGAACTTGAATAGACAAAACACATACTATTTTCTTTAATGCTCAGAACAAATTTAAGTCTTCTGAATTAATAATTAGCAAAAGAATCCACTTTAATTATTTTTTAAATTCACCATATAAGTAAATAAGCTTTCAGGTTAGCAAAAACTTTAGGATACCAAAATTTATCTCCATAAAAGGTGCAATAACAGTGAAAAAAATAAACAATTTTGTTAAAGAATTTGTATTAAGAGTCCAACTAGTAAAAATGTAAACTAAAAATAATAAAGATGAAATAGTGGAAGACAAAATATATTCTAAATAAGTTGTTATGAATTACTATTATTATTATTATTATTATTATTATTATTATTATATCTGTATTTATTTTAAAAAATGGCAACATTTTTTCTATATTAAGTTAATAGTTGTAAAATAGTAACTCAAAATCAGTTATGTTTAGACTTTATATTGTCAATTTTTTTTTTATATGAGCTATAAAGCCAAACCTCATCATTACAATAATTTTTGTAAGATATTCCCATAAAAAATCTCACAAATTACAATACGGTATATGCAGACTTCTATGGGAAGTTTTTTTTTCCTTTATTGAGCTAACAAAATGGGATCAACGGTTATCATTTTCAAATAACCAACATTTTTTCTTTAATTTTAATTTCATAAGTCAAATATATTATTTAATAATATTTATTTTATTTTTAAAATTATATATTCAATAGTATGAGTACACGCGCAAAGCACGTTCCCTAAGACTAGTGGAATAAAGCAGGCAAGAAAGAAACTCAGTCTAAATATTTAAGTAAACCAGATTTTTAACAATTATCTCAAGTACACTATAACGACCCGACCCGTCGTCACGTGAGTTACCGCCCTGTTTCTCTCTTATTGTGTTGCTTCATGTTTCAATATCGGTTTATAGTTGATCGGGTGTAATCGAGTTGGTTTTAGTTGAAAATGATGCATATAGCCTCTAAGAAGGAAGCTTGTTGTGGAAAAGTCAACCGGATGTTGACTATGTAGTTAGAGGGCTTGGATGTGAATTTCGGTGATTCGTTTAGCTTCGGGGAATGATTTGTGACTTGGGAGAGTGATCGGAATTGAATTTGGAGGTCCGATGTAGAATTAGGCTTGAAATGGCGAAGTTTGAATTTTGGCGGATTCCGGTTGGTAGGTGAGATTTTGATTTGAGGGTCAGAATTGAATTTCGAGAGTTGCAGTAGCTTCGTTAGGTTTTTTTTGGATATATTTGCAAATTTTCAGGTCATTCGGATGTCGTTTGGTCGGGTTTTTGATTGAATGTGAGTTTCGGAAGTTTAAAAAAAGTTAGGCTTGAATCCGTGGTAATCTGATGATTCTTGTGTTGTTGTATGTATTTTATGATTGGAACAAGTTCGTATGGAGTTTCATGGTATGTTGGTGTCTTTGGTTGAGGTCGCGGGGGGCCTCGGGATGAATTCGGGTGGTCAAACAGACCAAGTTTGGTTATTAGAAGCTGCAGATTTGCAGCAGTTATTGCCTAAGGAATTTGTCCTATGCGATTGCATGCACTAGGGCGCAATCGCATAGCACTAGGCAGTAAAGAATCGCGATCGCGGGGTAGTCTCTGCGTTTGCGTAGGAGGAATTCAGGGGTAGCTTGATTTGCACTACGCGTTCGCATAGTTCATGGACGTGATCGCGTAGGGTTGGGGAACTGTGTATTACGATCGTATAGACCTTGTTGCGATCGCATAGAAGGTTTTTGAATCTCTAAAAATTTGTTCATCACGGTCGCACGCCTAGGGCTGCGGTCGAATAGAGTAAAATCTGGGCGAACAGAAAGCTTTTAATGAAAATTTCAGTCGCGAACCCATCATTCTTTTCTCTATTTTTGCACTACCTTGAGAGCTTGTTGATAGAATTTGAAGGGGATTTCGACGGAGTGATTGGAGGTAAGTCTTGTGGCCTAGATACGTCATTTAATCGAAGAATCATCCATTAATTATCTGAATTTAGGTTTAAAATTAAAGAAATTAGGGCTTGGTTTTTGCTAAGTAAATTTGGAATTTGGTAGCCCATTTGAATTCCGATTTTGATGAACTTTATATGTACGAACTCGTGGAAAGACAAGGATTCCGAAAATGTGAATCTCGTAATTTTTCAAAAAGTGGGCCCGAGGCTCGGGTTTTGCCAACTTCGTATTTTTGGGTGTTTTTCGAGTCCTTTCAGTTGGGTTATGTCACATTAGCTTAATATAACATATTCCTTGTGGTTTTGATCAGATTCTACACTCGAGGAGGTCTATTTGTGAGGAAAGCACAAGACGAGCTAGGATTTTAGCCAGTTTGATGTGAGTAATGGTTATGAATGATATACTGAGGGTTTGAAACCACGTATTTACATTATACAGTGCTATATTGAAATGAAACACGCGCCGTGTGATGTGCGTGGTGATATTACGGTTGGGGATTCAGAATTGATCCATCCCGATTGATGGATTACTGTACTTTTTGACTGAGACTAAGCTTATATCCGTACGTTTTGGGCTAGTTGTCATGTTTGGGGCCTTGTGCCGATCTGTATAACCATTAGGGGAGTCTGTTGAGCTAATTGACAACAGTTTACCTATTGAACACATACTCTCAGTCATATCCTTAACTGTAAAATATAATATGAACCGGTATTAGTAAATTGCACTCTAAATGAGAAATATCTAGGGTTGAATACCCTGTCTTAGCTGAGTGGGCCCGAGAGGCCAAGTCTATATTGGCTGAGAGGGGTCAAGGACCCCATAGTGAGGTGTTTGATTTATACCGGATCAGGATGCACGCCGCAATAATATATATATATTCATGTATTGGATCGGACTGTACGCCGCAATAGTATATATATATATATATATATACGGATTGCACGTTGTAGTGATATATATATGGATCGGACTGCACGCCGCAATATTATAGCGCTTGGGCTGAAGGAGCCCCTCCGGAGTCTGCACACACCCTAGTGAGCGCATTTTACTATTATATTGGATCGGGCTGCACGCCGCAACATTATTTATATTATATTGGATCGGGCTGCATGCCGCAGTACTATATATATTATATCGGATCGGTCTGCACGCCACAACAATATTAGTAAAGATCGGGCGGCGCGCCACAGCAGTGTTAGAAAACTGTTGGACTGTAGGAGACTGGTACTGGATTTTTTTTCCCTTTTAGAAATGCTCCTACCCTTACTGTTATTTATAGAACTGCATAGTGTTCTTACATGATTTCTTTTTTTTTTTTCAGTTGTTATTTATTGCTATTACTCACTAAGTTGGAGTACTCACTTTACTCCCTGCACCTTGTGTGCAGATACAGGGATCCCGGAGGCTAATTGAGATCATTTGCTACTGCTCAGTTTGGTCTCAGAGTTATCGAGGTAGTTGCCGGCGTTCGTAAGACACGATTTCTCCTCTTGTCATTTCCTTTACTCCTGCATTAGACTTGATATGTATATGATGATATCCAGTTGTATCTAGAGGCGACACCAGATCCTTTAGGGCTGTTATTACTGTTATATTTGGTTTTCTACACTACTTTTATTATTATGAAAATAAGTGTTTATGATTAATTGGTATTTTTGAGTTTAATAATTCAAAATGGGAATGTGAAATGGTCGGGCTTGCCTAACAAGGTGTTGGGCGCCATCATGACCGGGGTTTGGGTCATGACAAGTTGGTATGAGAGCCTAGGTTATCAGGTCTCGTGAGTCATGAGCCAGTTTAGTAGAGTCTCACAGATCGGTACGTAGATGTCTGTACTTATCCTCGGGAGGCTGTAGAACTTTTAGGAAAAACTTCATATTCTTAAAATTCTAGTCGTGCGACTTTGTTGATCCAAAACTAAACTTCTGTATTCTATTCTCTCGCAGATTGGCAAGAACACGTACCACCAGACGTGGCAAACAACCACCATTACCACCCACTAGAGGTCGTGGACACGGTCGTGGTCGTGGTCGAGGCAGAGCAGTAGGGGAAGTACAAGTTGACCCACCAGTTTCCCCCACTCAGGATCAACCTCCAGTTGTAGAGGTTCCAGCAGCACCCGCTCAGGCACCAGCTGTGCCTATTATGATTCCGGGTCTTCAGGAGGCCCTAGCTCAGATTTTATCGGTTTTCACTGGCCTGGTTAAGGCAGTCTCGGCCACTACTACCGTAGCTACATCTCAGACCGGGGGTGGTCATCAGACCCCGCAGTTCGCACTCATGAGCAGGTAGTGCAGGGTTTACAGACGCCAGAGGCCCCACCAGTCAACCCAGTTTCCCTAGTCTAGCTAGTGGCCCCGATTCAGGGCGATGGGGTTCCAGTGATTCCAAACGACAAGCAACATTGTCTTGAGAGGTTCAACAGGCTTTCACCTCATACTTTCAGCAGTATTTCGGGTAAGGATGCCCAGGGTTTTCTCGATAACTGTCGATGTATGCTTCGTACAGTAGGGATCCTAGAGTTGAGTGGGGTATCATTTACCACTTTTGAGTTCTCAGGAGTAGCCTTTACATGGTGGGAGGCATATGAGCACCGTAGGCCGGCAGGTGTGGCACCATTGACATGGTAGGAGTTCTCCACTATCTTTCTGGAGATTTGGGTACCACCGTCGCAGAGAGAGGAGCTGCATAGGCAGTTTGAGTGGCTTAGTCAGGGTGATATGTCTGTGATGCAGCATGAGGTGAGGTTCTTAGAGTTAACTCGTTATGCTCCGTAGATAGTTCCTACTGATCGGGAGAGGATCGGGCGATTTGTGGATGGACTTATTTATCCCATCCATATTCTGATGACTCGAGATAGGGTCCTGAGTCATACCTTTGAGGATGCAGTGGATATATCTCATGACATTGAGATGGCTCTCCGTCAGGAGAGAGAGAAGATGGAGGCCAAGATGCCTCGAAGATCAGGTAGCTTCGGTGGTACTCCGTCTAGGGGCCAGGTTCAGATGGTAGAGGCCATTCATTCAGGCCCCCTCAGTCAGCCCGCTCTGAGTATCGTAGATCATCTTCCGGTCGGGGTTATCAAGGTTATCAGCAGAGTCAGCCATCTCTTAGCACTCCTCTGAATAGGGTTCATCACGACCTCCATCTGTTCAGGGTTCTTCCAGGCCGAGTTCATCAGCTAGCCACTCTGGTGCAAGGGGTTCCCTTCAGTCCCAGCCCCCAACACCCGGGAGTTGCTATAAGTGTGGGGAGTTCGGGCATATATGGGTGGAGTGTCCCCGTCGTGCACCTAGTTCATCTCAACAGAGGGGCCATCCCTCATCTTCTGTCCCAGTATCTTCAGCACCTGCCATGCCAGCTAGGGGTGAGAGTCAGGCAGCTAGGGGTCGCCCTAGAGGGGGAGGTCGATCGGGTGGTGGTCAGGCTCAATTCTATGCTCTTTAGGGCCGTTCGGACGATGTTGCTTTGGATGTTGTTATCACAGGTATTAATTCAGTCTGCCACAGGGATGTCTCAGTTTTATTTGATCTTTGTTCCACTTATTCCTATGTATCTTCGTACTTTGCTCATCAATTGGGTATGACCTGAGGGTGTCTTGTGTTGCCTGTGATGTATCTACCTCGGTGGGTGATACTATTATTGTGGACCGTGTATATCGGTCTTGTCTTGTTACTATTGGGGGTCTGGAGACCCGATTTAATTTGCTGCTATTGAGCATGGTTGATTACGATTTATTTTGGGCATGGATTAGCTATCTCTGTGCCATGCTATTCTAGACTGTCACATCAAGACAGTCATTGGCTATGCCGGGCATTCCGAGGATCGAGTGGCATGGTATGACTGATTATGTACCCAGTAGGGTAATTTCTTTCTTAAAGGCCTAGCGGATGGTTGGGAAGGGATGTTTATCGTATTTGGCATTTGTGAAGGATGTTGGAGATGAGACTCCCAGCCTTGATTTTGTTCCCGTTGTGAGGGATTTTCCAGATGTGTTTCCATTAGACCTACCGGGCATGCCGCCGGACAGGGATATTGATTTCGGTATTGACCTGGTGCCGGGCACTCAGCCTATCTATATTCCTACCTATCATATGGCACCAGCTGAGTTAAAGGAATTAAAGGAGCAGCTTCAGGAAGTCCTAGATAAGGGGTTCATTCGCCCAAGTGTGTCACCATGGGGTACACCGGTCTTGTTTGTTAAGAAAAAAGATGGCTCAATGAGAATGTGTATTGATTACAGATAGTTGAACAAGGTAACAATGAAAAACAAGTATCCTCTACCGCGCATTGATGATTTGTTTGACCAACTCCAGGGAGCGAGGGTATTCTCGAAGATTGGTCTTCGTTCAGGCTATCACCAGCTGCAGATTAAGGATTCTGATATCATGAAGACAACTTTCAGGACGAGATATGGGCATTATGAGTTTCTAGTGATGTCTTTTGGGCTGACTAACACCTCAGCCGCGTTCATGCATTTGATGAATAGCGTGTTCCAGCCGTATCTGGATTCCTTTGTGATTGTGTTTATTGATGACATCTTGGTGTACTCTTGTAGCCAGGAGGAGCATGCTCAGCATTTGAGAGTAGTATTTCAGAGGTTGAGGGAGGAGAAACTATATGCAAAGTTCTCTAAGTGTGAGTTCTGGCTCGGGTCTGTGGCTTTTCTGGGACATGTGGTGTCCAGTGATGGTATACAGGTTGATCCGAAGAAGGTAGAGGCGGTACAGAGTTGGCCTAGACCGACCTCAGCCACTGAGATTCGTAGTTTCCTTGGGTTGGCAGGATATTATCGCCGATTTTTTCAGGGATTTTCTTCCATTGCATTACCCTTGAGCAAGTTGACTCAAAAGGGTGCTCTATTTATATGGTCCAAAGAGTGTGAGGAGAGCTTTTAAAAGCTCCAGACAGCATTGACCACGGCTCCCATTTTGATATTGCCATTAGCTTCGGGTTCCTACACTATGTATTGTGATGCCTCAAGAGTTGGCATCGGATGTATGCTGATGCAAGAGGGTAGAGTTATTGCATATGCTTCTCGTCAATTAAAGCCCCGTGAGAAGAACTACCTTGTGCACAATTTGGAGTTAGCATTTATAGTTCATGCTCTGAAGATTTGGAGTCATTACTTATATGGAGTTTCTTGCGAGGTGTATACTAATCATCGCAGCCTTCAGCATCTGTTCAAACAGAAAGATCTTAATTTGAGATAACGGAGGTGGCTTGAGTTGCTTAAGGATTATGATATTACCATATTGTATCATCTGGGGAAGGCCAATGTAGTGTTCAATGCTTTGAGATGGAAGGCGGTTAGTATGGGCTGCTTGGCATATATTCCAGTTTGGGAGAGACCCTTCACGGTTGATGTTCAGGCGTTAGACAATCGGATAGTGAGATTGGATATTTCAGAGTCGAGTTGGGTGTTGGCCTATGTTGTCTCTCAGTCCTCCTTATATGATCGCATCAGAGAGCGTCAGTATGATGATCCACATTTGCTTGTCCTTAAGGACATAGTTCAACACGATGATGCCAGGGATGTAACTATTGATAGTGATGGTGTGTTAAGGATGTAGGGCCGAATTTGCATGCCTAATGTAGATGGACTTCGAGAGTTGATACTAGTGGAGGCTCACAGCTCGCGGTACTCCATTCATCCGGGTGCCGCGAAGATGTATAAGGACTTGAGACAGCATTACTGGTGGAGGAGGATAAAGAAGGATATTGTGAGTCATGTAGCCTGATGTCTCAACTGTCAGCAGGTCAAGTATGAGCATCAGAGACCGGGCGGAATTCTTCAGCGTATGGTTATTCCTAAGTGGAAATGGGAGCGGATTACTATGGATTTTGTGAGTAGTCTCCCTCCGACTTTGAGGAAGTTTGATTCAATTTGGGTGATTATTGATCGGCTGACCAAATCTGCGCACTTCATTCTAGTATGTACTACTTATTCATCAGAGCGGTTGGCATGGATATTTGTTCGGGAGATTTTCAGGTTACATGGGGTTCCAGTGTCTATTATCTCTGATAGAGGTACTCATTTCACTTCTTAGTTCTGGAGGGCATTTCAGCGAGTGTTGGGTACGCATGTAGAGTTGAGCATAGCATTCCATCCTCAGACGGACGGACAGTCTAAGCGCACTATTCAGATCTTGGAGGATATGTTGCATGCCTTGATTCCGTCTTTGTGCTCATTGTTTTGGTTATACTTGTCGATTTACAAGTGTGTTATCAATTTTGGAGGTTCGTGGGATGCGTTTTTGCCACTTGCAGAGTTTGCCTACAACAACAATTATCATTCGAGTATTCAGATAGCCCCGTATGAGGCGTTGTATGGTAGATGGTGTAGATCTCATGTAGGATGGTTCGAGCCTGGCGAGGCTAGATTGTTAGGGACTAAGATAGTTCAGGATGTTTTTGAGAGAGTAAAGTTGATCCAGAAGAGGCTTCGCACAGCACAGTCGCACCATAAGAGTTATACAGACCGAAAGGTTCGTGATGTGTCATATATGGTAGCCAAGAAGGTTTTGTTGAAGGTTTCGCCCATGAAGGGTGTTATGCAGTTTGGGATGAAAGGAAAGCTGAGTCCTAGGTTCATTGGCCCTTTTGAGATACAAAGGAGGATTGGAGAGGTGGCATATGAGCTTGCTTTGCCACCCAGCTTGTCTAGTGTGCATCCGGTATTCCATGTGTCTATGCTCCAGAAGTATGTTGGAGACCCATCTCATGTGTTGGATTTCAGCACGGTTCAACTGGATGATGATTTATCATATGATGTGGAGTCCGTGGCTATTTTGGGTCGACATGTTCGAAAGTTGAGGTCCAAGGATATTGCTTCAGTAAAGGTGCAGTGGAGAGTTTGGACCGTGGATGAGGCTACTTGAGAGACCAAGTAGGAGATGCGGAGTAGATATGCACACCTATTTGAGACTCCAGGTATGTTTCTTGACCCGCTTGAGGATGAGCATTTGTTTTAGTTGGGGAGGATGTGATGACCCGCCCTATCGTCATGTGAGTTACCGCCCCGTTTCCCCCTTATTGTGTTGCTTCACTTTTCAGTATCGGTATTAGAGTTGATCGGGTGTAATCGAGTTGGTTTTAGTTGAACATGAGGCACATAGCCTCTTAGAAGCAAGCTTGTTGTGGAAAAGTCAACTGGACATTAACTATGTAGTTAGAGGGATCAGATGTGAATTCCGATGATTCGATTAGCTTTGGGGGATGATTTGTGACTTAGGAAAGCGATCAAAATTGAATTTGGAGGTCCAGTGTAGAATTAGGCTTGAATTGGCGAAGTTTGAATTTTGGCGGATTTCGGTTGGTAGGTGAGATTTTGATCCGAGGGTTGGAATGGAATTCTGAGAGTTGCAATAGCTTCGCTAGGTGTTTCTGGATATGTCTGCAAATTTTCAGGTCATTCGGACGTCGTTTGGTCGGGCTTTTGATCGAATGTGAGTTTTGGAAGTTTAAAGAAAATTTAGGCTTGAATCCGTGGTAATTAGACGATTCTTGTGTTTTTGTGTGTTTTTATGATTGGAATAAGTTCGTATGAAGTTTCAGGGTATGTTGGTGTCTTTGGTTGAGGTCTCGGGGGCCCCGGGATGAATTTGTGTGGTCAAATGGACCAAGTTTGGTTATTAGAAGCTGCAGATTTGCAACCGTTATTGCAGAAGGAATTTGGCCTATGCAATTGCATGCACCGGGACAGGATCGCATAGCACTGGGCAGTAAAGAATCGCGATCGCAGGGTAGTCTCCACGTTCACATAAGAGGAATTCAGGGGCAACTTGATTTGCACTACGCGTTCGCATAGTTCATGGACGTGATCACGTAGGGTTGGGGAACTGTGTATTGCGACCGCGTAGACCTTGTCGCGATCGCATAGAAGGTTTTTGAATCTCTAAAAATTTGTTCATCGTGACGCATGCCTAGGGCTGCGATCGCATTGAGTAAAATCTTGGCGAACAGAAGGCTTTTAATGAAAATTTCAGTCGCGAACCCATCATTCTTTTCTCCATTTTTGCACTACCTTGAGAGCTTCTTGATAGAATTTGGAGGGGATTTCGATGGGAAGTAATTGGAGGTAAGTCTCGAGGACTAGATACGTCATTTAATTGAAGAATCGTCCATTAATTCTCTGAATTTGGGTATAAAATTGAAGAAATTAGGGCTTGGTTTTTGCTATGTAAATTTGGAATTTGGTAGCCCATTTGACCTCCAATTTTGATGAACTTTATATGTACGGACTCATGGTGAGACGAGGATTCCGAAAATATGAATTTCATAATTTTTCGAGAAGTGGGCCCGGGGCTCAGGTTTTGCCAACTTCGTAATATTGGGTGTTTTTCGAGTCCTTTCAATTGGGTTATGTCCCATTAGCTTAATATAACCTATTCCTTGTGGTTTTGATCAAATTTTGCACTCGAGGAGGTCGATTTGCGAGGAAAGCGCATGACGAGCTAGGATTTTGGCCGGTTTGAGGTGAGTAATGGTTATGAATGATATACTGAGGGTTTGAAACCCCGTATTTGCACTATACGGTGCTATGTTGAGATGAAACACGCGCCGTGTGATGGGCATGGTGATATTACGGTTGGGGATTCGGACTTGGTCCATCCCGATTGATGGATTAGTGTACTTTTTGAGTGAGACTGAACTTATATTCGTACATTTTGGGCTAGTTGCCATGTTTGGGGACTTGTGCCGATCTGTAGAACCCTTAGGGTAACCTATTGAGCTAATTGCCCACACTTTACCTGTTCAACACATACTCTCGGTCATATCCTTAACTGTAAAACATAACATGAACCTGTATTAGCAAACTGCACTCTAAATGAGAAATACCTAGGGTTGAATACCCTGTCTTAGCTGAGTGGGCCCGAGAGGCCAAGTCTATATTGACTGAGAGGGGTCAAGGACCTCATAGTGAGGTATTTGATTTATACCGTATCGGGTTGCACGCCGTAGCAGTATATAGATATACATGTATTGGATCGAACTTCCGCCGTAGTAGTGTATATATATATATATATATGGATCAGACTACACGCCGTAGTATTATAACGCTTGGGCTGAAGGAGCCCCTCTGTAGTCTGCACACACCCCCAGTAAGCGCTGTTTACTATTATATTGGATCGGGATGCACGCCGCAACATTATATATATTATATTGGATCGGGCTCCACGCCGTAACACTATATATATTATATCGGACCGGGCTGCACGACGCAATAGTATTAGTAAGAATCAAGCTGCGTGCCGCAGTAGTGTTAGAAAACTATTGGACTGTAGGATACTGGTACTGTATTTTTTTCCCCTTTTAGAAATGCTCCTACCCTTACTGTTATTTATAGAACTGCATAGTGTTCTTACATGATTTCTTTCTTTTAGTTGTTATTTAATTCTACTACTCACTGCGTTGGAGTACTCACTTTACTCCCTGCACCTTGTTTGCAGATACAGGGATCCCGGCGGCTAGTTGAGATCACTTGCTGCTGCTCAGTTTGGTCTCGGAGTTTTTGAGGTCGCTACCGGCGTCCGCCGGACCCGATTTCTCCTCTTGTCATTTCCTTTACTCCTGCATTAGACTTGATATGTATAGGATGATATCCCATTGTATCTAGAGGCTCACACTTGCGACGCCAGATCCTTTTGGGATGTTATTACTGTTATTTTTGGTTTTCCGCACTACTTTTATTATTATGAAAACAAGAGTTTATGCTTAATTGGTATTTTTGAGTTTAATAAATGGAAATGGAAATGTGAAATGGTCGGGCTTGCCTAACAGGGTGTTGGGCGCAATCACGACCGGGGTTTGGGTCATGACATACACGCTCGTTACCTCACGCACAAGGCATTCAATTACCAAATATGATATCCTAAGGGGAAGGTATCCCACACAAGGTTAGACGAGCCACTTACCTCGAACCAGCTCAAAATTAACTAGAAATAACGCATTTGCCCCGAGTATCTAACTCCAAATGGCCCAAATCTATTCAATTTAATTACATATCATAAATAACACCTTAAACCATAGATTCTACAATTTAATTTAAATCTAAGATGCAAATTTAGATAAAATGACCAAAATGCCCCTCAGGACAACATCTCAAAATCGGATAATTTTTACATTTTCGGAACCCTCGTGCTCTCACGAGTCTAAGCATATAAAAATTTTCCAAATCAGAAGTCAAATACTCACCCAAAACTCCATTATTTGGTCTAAGAAATTTCTTCCTATTTTTTCCAATTTTGGTCCTCAATTCAAATTTAAATGATGGATTTAACTACATATAGATGAAATATAACTAGAATGGATTAAAGAAATGTTACCCAATAATATCCGCTTCAAAACCCTCTCAAAATCGCCCTCTTCTGAGCTCAAATTTGATTTTTCTATCTTTTGAAATTAAACCCTCGATTTCACTATTTCTAAGCAATGATTTCTGCTTATGTGGACAAGGAACTGCATCTGCGGTCCCGCTTCTGCGGAACAAGTACCACTTCTGTAGTTTTCACTAAGAGGATAAGATTTCGCCCATGCGGTGTATATATCGCCAATGCAGATCCGCTTCTGCGGAAATACCACCGCATATGCGGAAACTGAAGGACCAGCCTAAACCCGCTTCTGCGGACCACTAATAGCAATAGCAGTTTTGCTTCTGCAGAAAATGCACCATTTCTGTGGTTTCTGAGGAAAAAATCCAACTTCGTTTCTGTATTCCCCATGGCCGCATCTGCGGTTCCCAAGCCGCAGATGCGAAAATACCAGAAGAGAAAACTTGAGCTGTTGAAACACTTCTCAAATTTTCCCATTAACCACCCGAAATCATCCCGAGCCCCCGACACCTCAACCAAAAGCACTAATAACACCTAATACTTTATTCAAACTTGTACCAATCCTTAAACCATCTAAAACAATGCCGAAAACTCGAATTAAACAAGGATTTGAGCCTAAGAACTTCAAATTTTATCAAAATACACTTTCGATCAAAAACCTAACCAAAACACGTTAGAATGGCCTAAAATTTTGCAAACACATCCCAAATGACACAACAGAGCTACTACACTTTCCAGAATTCCAATCCGACTCTCGGATCAAAAACTCACTATCGGACCGAAAATTTCAAAAATTCAAACTTCGACATTTCAAGCCTAAATGAGCTGCGGACTTCCAAAATGCATTCTAAACATGCTCCCAACCCTGAAATCACCTAACAGAGCTAACAAAACCATCAGATTTGTGTTCCGAGGTCGTCTTCATACTGTCATGACTACAAACCACTTTTCAGCACTTAGGCTCTCATTTAGAGACTAAGTGTCCCAAAACTCTCCGAAACCCAATACCGAACGTCCCGGCAAATAAAATAGCAGAAATAAACTTAGGGAAAGCAGTTAATAGGGTATTGGGGCATTAATTCTTAAGACGACGGGCCGGGTCATCACATCCTTCTACACTTAAACATCTATTCATCCTTGAACGAGCATAGACAACATATAGTGAAAAGATGAGGGTAAGTATTGCGCATATCCTGCTCGGTCTCCCAGGTTGCTTCTTTGGACAACTGACCCCGCCATTGAATCTTTACTTTACTGAAGCAATGTTCTTTGACCTTAACTTTCTGATCTGTGTGTCCAATATAGCCACTGGCTCCTCAATATAGGATAGATCCTTGTCCAATTGGACTGAACTAAAATCCAACACGTGCGACGGGACGCCGTGATATCTTCGAAGCATCAAAACATGAAATAACGGATGACTCCGACCAAAATGGGAGGTAAGGCAAGCTTATAGAAAACTTCCCAGACTCGCCTCAAGATCTCAAAAGGGCCAATAAACCTCGGACTCAACTTTCCTTTCTTCCCAAACGTCATGACGCCCTTTATAGGTGAAACCCGAAGAAGAACCCGCTCTCCAACCATATACGAAACATCACGAACCTTCCTATTTGCAGAGATCTTCTATCTGGATTGGGCTATACAAAGTCTATCATGAATCATCTTAAACTTCTCCAACGCGTCCTGAACCAACTCCGTGCCCAATAGCCTGGCCTTACCCAGCTCAAACCAATCCATCGGATATCTACACCTCCTACCATATAAAGCCTCATACGGAGCCATCTGATTGTTGGACTGATAACTGTTGTTGTAAGAAAACTCCGCCAATAGCAAGTATTGATCCCACGACCTCTAAACTCAATCTTAACGAACAGAGCATATCCTCAAGAATCTGAATAGTGCACTTGGACTATCCGTCCATCTGGGGGCTGAAATGTTGTACTCAACTCTACTCGAGTACCTAACTCCTATTGCACGACTCTCCAGAACCGCGATGAAAGCTGAGTACCTCTGTTTAAAATAATAGAAAGTGGAATAACATGCAGACGAGCGATTTCCCAGATATAAGTCTCAGCCAACCGCTCCAATGAATAAGTGGTACACAGGAATGAAATAAGCGGACTTGGTTAGCCGATCCACAATAACCCAAATGGAATCAAACTTCTTCAAGATCTGTGGGAGTCTAGATACAATATCAATGGAGATGCGCTCCCATTTCTACTATGGAATCTCTATCTGCTGAAGCAAGCCACCCGGTCTCTGGTTCTCACACTTCACCTGCTGGCAGTTGAGGCATCTAGATACATATCCAACTATATCTTTCTTCATTCGTCTCTACCAATGGTGCTGTCTCATGTCCTGATACATCTTTGCGACACCCAGATGGATGGAATATCGCAAACTATAGGCCTCTGCTAGAATCAACTCTCGAAGCTAATAAATATTGGGCATACAATTCTGGCCCTGCATCCTCAATACCCCGTCATCTCCGATGGTCACATCTTTGGCATCTACAGGTTGAACCTTATCCTTAAGGACAAGCAAATGAGGGTCTTCATACTGCTGCTCCCTAATACGATCAAATAAGGAAGACTGGTAAACCACACAAGCTAGAACCCGACTGGGATCTGAAATATTCAATCTCACAAACTGGGTGGCTAAGGCCTGAACATCCATCGCCATAGGCCTCTCTGAAGCTTGTAAATATGCCAAACTCCCCAAACTCTCCGCCCGACGACTCAAGGCATCCGCCACCACATTGGCCTTGCCCGGGTGATACAGGATAGTGATATAATAATCCTTTAGCAAGTCTAACCACCTTCTCTGGCGAAAATTTAGATCCTTTTGCTTGAACAAGTGCTGCAAACTCCAGTAGTCATTATAGATCTCACAAGGCATACTGTACAAATAATGATGCAAGATCTTCAAAGCATGAACAATAGCAGATAACTCAAGGTCATGGACATGGTAATTCTTTTCATGTATCTTTAACTGTTTGGACACGTAGGCATTCACCCTGACATTCTGCATCAACACCGCTCCAAGGCCAACTCTCGAGGTGTCACAGTAGACAGTATACGACCCCAAACCGGTAGGCAACATCAAAATTGGGGTTGTAGCCAAAGCTTTTTTAAGCTTTTAAGATCTCGCCTCACACTCATCTGTCCACTGAAATGAGGCACCCTTCTAGGTCAATCTAGTCATAGGGGCCACAATCGATAAAAATCCCTCCACAAAAGGACGGTAGTAGCCCGCCAAACCAAAGAAACTACGAATCTCTATAGCTGAGGATGGCCTGGGCCAACTTTGTACGGTCTCTATCCTCCTCGGATCCACCTAAATACCCTCACTCGAAATCACGTGGCCTAAGAATGCCATAGAACTTATCCAAAACTCACATTTTGAGAACTTTACATATAACTTCTTCTCCCTCAAGGTCTGAAGCACAGTCCTCAGGTGCTGCTCATGATCTTCCCGACTTTGGGAATACACTAGAACATCATCAATAAAAACAATAACGAACAAGTCAAGATATGGTCTGAACACACTGTGCATCAAATGCTTGAAAGTTGTTGGGGCATTGGTCAACCCAAATGACAAAACAAGGAACTTGTAGTGACGATACCGAGTCCTAAAGGCACTATTCAGGATATATGGCTCCCGAATCTTCAACTGATGGTAACCTGAGCGCAAGTCAATCTTAGAAAACACATGTGCACCCTGAAGTTGGTCAAATAGATCATCAATACGAGGCAAAAGATAACGGTTCTTCACTGTAACCTTGTTCAACTGGCAATAATCAATACACATACACATAGAACCATCATTCATCTTCACAAACAAGATAGGAGAAACCCACTGTGAAATAATGGGTTGAATAAAACCCTTACCAACCAATTCCTACAACTGATCCTTCAAATCATTCAACTCATGAGGAGTCATACGATATAGAGGAATGGAAATAGGCTGAGTGACCACAACAGATTAATGCTAAAATCAATGTCTCTATCGGCATGCCTGGAAGATCAGCTGGAAACACATCGGGATAATTCCATACCACTGGAACTGAATAAACAGAAGGGGTATCAGCACTGACATCTCTCGCATAAGCTAAATACGTGGAACACCCCTTATCAACCATACATTGAACTTTAAGAAAAGAGATAACTCTACTGGGAGTGTGATCTAAAGTACCACTCCACACAATACGTGGAATACCTGGCATAGCTAGCGTCACTGTCTTGGCGTGACAATCAAGAATAGCAAAATGGGGTGACAACCAGTCCTTGCCCAAAATAATGTCAAAATCAACCATACCGAGTAACAATAAATCTGCTCTGGTCTCAAAACCATGAATAGTAACCAAACATGACCGATAAATATGGTCCACAACAAGAGAATCCCCCACAGTAGTAGAAACATAAACAAGGAAACTCAAGGAATCCAAAGGTACACTCAAATGTGGAGCAAAATAAGAAGACATTTAAAATTAAGTGGAGCCTAGATCGAATCGAACTGAAACACCTCTATAACAAACCATGACAATACCTGTGATGACATAATCGAAGGCAACAACCTCGGTACAGGTAGTTGGGGTAGCAATTGGGGCTGTGATCATGGCATGAGAACTTTAGGGGACACGTTGTGGCCGAGAAGTCTATGGAGGTGCACTCCTCCCAAGTCTAAGGAAATACCTCACCACATGGCTTATGTCACCACACTCAAAGCAACCTTGTGGCTGATGTAGCAGTGGAAAATGTGCGGTACAGATATTCCAAGACCCTTGAACACCTGGAACCCTGTGCAAAATCTGAGACGCAAACTGAGATGGCTGACCCATAAAACCTCTACCACGCCATACTCTTCCTCTAAAACAAGGACTTGCATGCCTATGAGGTCTAGTCACTCCTCTGTACTCTCCCTCTTGACCTCGTCTGTCCTCTCTCTATTGGACCCACATGTCTCCTACTTGGTGAGAGATCCTCACCATCCGTTGAACTGGGATTACAAGCTATGTCGCCATGACACCTGGAACCTGATCAATGGGAACTCGCTTCTCTGGATTGGGGGCGGCGGGAGTCTGGGCCCCTCCCCCAATCTGTGAAGTATTTGGTATAACCTGAATCAATCCCACCTAAATCAACGTATCAAACATGCTTAGAAACCGCGCCAAAGTCTCCTGAAGTGTTGGAGTAGTAGTAGTTGTAGGCGTATCAGGTGCCTAAACTGGATCTGTTGATGGTACCTCAGCGGCAGCTCGAACAAGTTCTCTCACTGCACCACATATACGTACTCAGCCTCTACCCCGGCCCTGGCCTCTGACGACTGCAGTAGGGGGCGTGGGTGCCTGATCATCTTGAGTAGCACGTATCTTCACCATATGTAATAGAATATAAGGCAAACGTTTAGGATTGTGATGTCAAAAATCTTGCACGACACAAAATCACATGAAGTGAAGTTTTCCTAACGGTTACATAGCCTCTTGTAGGTAAGTACAGACGTCTATGTACCGATCAATGAGACTCTTAACCGGTGTGTGTTCTGTGGCTCCTATGAACCTAGAGCTCTGATACCAACTTATCACGACCCCAGTTTGCCCTCCGTGAACATGTTGTGATGGCACCTAGTCCCTATAACTAGTTAAGCCTAACAATGTGGAATAACAACCTAACTTGCGGAATAATTAATTAAAACCGAACAAGTTAGAATAATAACTGCATATAAAGGTCACTCGGCCTATACAACTCAAAACAAATGCAGAAGTCTGCAACACCATCCCAAAACTCGGAAGCTTACGGGAAACACAAGCTAAAGAAATATTGTAAATGCTCTAATCTCCAGAGTGTCTACACCAAGGGTACGATAGAAAACTAATTACTACAAATAGAACAAAGAAGGAGACTCTTCAGTTTGCAAACGCTGCAGATGTACCTCGAAGTCTCCGTAGCTCTCCCTGCCTCAAGGATATGCACTTGGAATGAAGTAGATGAATATGCACATGAAAAAAAAACATGCGCAGAAGAGACATGAGTACACCACAGCGGTACTCGGTAAGTGCCAAGCCTAGCCTCGATTGGGTAGTGACGAGGAAGGTTAGGGCCCTGCAGAGAATAATAATAATGATAAGTCTTGCTACAGTATGAAATAAATAGAAATAATAAGTGAAACTATGAAGTAAGACATAGTTTACAAGGCAACAAATAATAGACATAGAATAAGGTTACACAAGAGTAAAATAACTCAATATCAATACCATCAACGAGGATCTCCCAGGATACCAACCTATAGTCCATTTCATCAACTTTCCAAGGAGCTCCCGGTATACCGTCCCGTAGTTTATCATATGAGTATATTCAAAGGATCTCCCGAGATACCGTCCCGTAGTCCAACTATCAATGTGTAAGGGGATCTATCTGGAATCTAACCCGCAGTCCCAAAGTAAATATGTTGGGGGATCTATCGAGAATTGAACCTCCAATTCCAAAGTAAATATGTAAGGGGATTGATCGGGAATCGAACCCGCAGTGCCAAAGTAAACAAACAAGGGGGAGCTATAGGAATCCCACATCCGTAGTCCCAATGTAAATACGCGGCCACAACGAGAAGATATTTAGAATTGGAATGCAAAAGTACAAGGCAACAGGTAATTCTAGCCTAATATGCTTCACGTAGTACAGACAAAGTAACTTAAGCAAATAGGCCATTTAGATCAACTAAGCATGCTTTTCTAAACTAACACAAGCCATAATTGCAAATGGAATAAAGCGGGCAAGAAAGAAACTATGTCTATATTTAAGTAAATCGAATTTTCAACAATTATCTCAAGTATGCGTTCATCACCTCACGCATAAGGCATTCAATTACCAACTATTATATCCTAAAGGGAAGGGTTAGACAAGCCACTTACCTCGAACCAGCTCAAAATCAACTAGAAACCACGCCTTTGCCATGAGTATCCTACCCCAAATGGCCCAAATCTATTCAATTCAATTTCATATCATAAATAACACCTCAAACCATAGATTCTACTATTTAATTTAAAGCTAAGACGCAAATTTAGGTACAATGACCAAAATGACCCTTTAAGACAGTGTCTCGAAATCGAATAATTTTTACATTTTTAGAACCCTCACGCTCTCACGAGTCTAACCATATAAAAATCTCCCAAATCGAAGGTCATATACCCACCCAAAACTCCATTATTTGGTCTAAGAAGTTTCTTCCAATTTTTCCTAATTTTGGTCCTCAATTCGAATTTAAATGATGGATTTAACTACATATACATGAAATATAACTAGAAGGGATTACAGAAATGTTACCCAATAATATCCTCTTGAAAACCCTCTCAAAATTGTCCTCTCACGAGCTCCAATTTCATTTTTCTAACTTTTGAAATTAAACCCTCGATTTCACTATTTTTCAACAGTGATTTCCGTTTCTACGGATAAGGGACAACATCTGCGGTCCCGCTTCTGTGGAACAAGTATCACTACTGCGGTTTTCACTAAGAGGACAAGATTTTGCACTTGTGGTCTATATATCACAGATGCGGATCCGCTTCTGCGGAAATACCACCGTATCTGTGGAAACTGAAGAATAGCCTAAACCCGCTTCTGCGGACCACTAACCGTAGGAGAGGTTCTTCTTCTACTGAAATTGCACTGCATCTACGATTCTTGAGGAAAAAATCCAACTTCGCTTATGCGGTCCCCATGGTTGCATCTCAGGTTCCCAAGCCGCGGATGGGAAAATACCAGACGAGAAAACTTCAGCTGGTGCAACACTTCTCAAATTTTCCTGTTAACCACCTGAAATCATCCCAAGGCCCCCCGAGGACCTCAACCAAAAGCACCAATAACACCTAATACCTTATTCAAACTTGTACCAATCCTTAAAACACCTAAAATAACACCGAAAACCCGAATTAAACAAGGATTTGAGCCTAAGAACTTCATATTTTATCAAAATACACTTTCGATAAAAAACCTAACCAAAATACATCCGAATAGCCTGAAATTTTGCACATACATCCCAAATGACACAGCGAAGCTACTGTAACTTCCAAAATACCAATCTAACTCTTGGATCAGAAACTCACTATCAGACCCGAAATTTCAAAAATTCAAACTTCGACATTTCAAGCCTAAATGAGATGCGGACTTCCAAAATACATTCCCAACACGCTTCCAACCCCAAAATCACCTAACAGGGCTAACGAAACCATCAAATTTCCATTCCGAGGTCGTCTTCACACTGTCCCAACTACGGACCTATTTGCCCAAGTTTAGATGAAGTTTTGATGATTGACAAAATGAACTCAGTCATGAACCAGGTCTATCATGTGAGACATAGTGTTGATATGCTTACACATGTGACATACATGTGAAGAAGATAATTTTCAAGGATCAGTAACAATATCTTATGAGTTGATCGAAAAGGTTGCACACGATAAGGAGTTGAAGTCTCCTTATGTTAAGAGATCTACATCTGGATCAAAGATAAGGATTGCAGTTTGAATTGTTCTAGGACTCGAATTTGATGAAGGATCAGCAATTCGAGTTTTAATCAAACTCTGATTACTACCTCTATAAGTAATAATGATTATTCTCTTTTATAAATGATTTCACATATGCAGAAGTTACACTAAAGTGAGAGCAAAAAAGCTAGGCAATTTTGCAAGCAATTTTAGTGTGATTCAAGTGTGCAAATCTGAAGCTACATGAACCAAGAGTGAAGAACCAATTCCATTGTGTATTTCTTTATTTCTAATTCAATTGTAGTAGGTATTTTTCATATTGTACCTTCCATCTTTCATAGAAGCAATTGTATTAGGTACTTTTATTTAAGTTAGAGTTAACTTGAAGGTGTCGCAACAGTTGAGGTTGTGTGCCACAATGGGATTAGAGTTTAATCCTTAGGTTTACAAGAGATTGTAAATGCTATTTTTGGCTAAGTGATTTTAGTGGAAGTTTGGGAAAATCTTACTGAGTATTAGCTCATGGTATTTTCACCTTTTGAGCGATGTGTTTTTCACGTAAAAATCTTTGTGTTCGTTATTTTATGCACTCTTAATTTCACAAATAGTGATTGTAAGTACATGTAGAAGAACCAGATTCTTCTAGTGCAAGAATTAGGTACCACACAAATCTCCCCCCCCCCCCCTCTTGAAGAGGCTAACACCTTAGGAGAAGATCAATAATAAGTGCACCACTTGGGAATTGGGAAGGGCAATCTACTGTCAAGTCTCCACTTTTTAATGGTTTGTACTATTCTTGGTGGAAGAACAGAATGAGAGATCACATTATAGGGGAAGATTATGAACTTTGGGTGTCACAACTCAAATTTCCCACCCTCGGGAGTCGTTATCGTGCATACATGTAGAAGCTAGGCGCCATCAAGACTCCCGATGGTAGGAAATCCGAATCGTGATAAGTTGATATCAAAGTTCGCGTAGTAAGATTTAGGAACCAAAGGTTCCACAGCCTGCCCAACCAGTTAGAGGCGGTGACATGGGTGTTAGAGGTGGAGGTAGAGGTCATAGAGGTGGAGCTCAGGCCGCCAGAGGTGGAGTCCAGCCAACAGCCATGCCAGAGGTTGAGTGTTTAGATGCAGACATTACAGGTACTATTCTGATTTGTGATATAGATGCTTCACTACTATTTGTCCCCGGATCTACGTATTCGTATGTTTCATCTTACTTTGTATCGTACCTGGTCATGCCTAGTGACGCTTTGAGTATTTTTGTTTATGTATCTACGCCGGTGGGTGGTTCTATTGTGTTTGATCGAGTTCATCGCTCTTGTATTTTGTAGATTGCGGGTCTTGGGACCCGTGTTAATTTGTTGCTTTTATGCATGGTAGATCTACGATATTATATTGGGTATGGATTGGTTGTCCCAGTATCAGCTATCTTGGATTGCTATGACAAGACCTTGACCTTAGTTTTATCGGGTATGCCGCACGACATAGATATTGACCTTTGTATTGATTTGGCTTCGGGAACTTAGCCTATTTCTATCCCATCATATCACCTGGCCCTGCCAAAGTTAAAAGAGTTAAAGGACTAGTTACAGGATTTGCTTGAACAGGGTTTCACTAGAACTAATGGTTCACCTTGGGGTGTGCTAGTGTTATTTGTCAATAAAAAGGATGGATCGATGAGGATGTGCATAGACTACCGGCAACTGAACAAGGTAAAGATTAAGAATAAGTATCCACTGCCCAGGACTAATGATTTGTTTGACTAGCTTCAGGGTGCCAGAGTATTCTCCAAGATTTACTTGTGATCTGGTTACTATCAGTTGAGGATTAGGGCATCTGATGTCCCTAAGACAGCTTTCCGCACTCGGTATGGGCATTATGAGTTCTTGGTCATGTTATTCGGGTTCGCTTGAATAACCCCTATTGATACAACATGACCCAGAAATGCTACTGAGCTCAGCCAGAACTTACACTTGAAGAACTTGGCATATAACTAACTATCCCTTAGAGTTTGAAGAATCACTATAAGGTGCTGCTCATACTCCTCCTGGCTGCGAGAGTACACCAAAATACATCAATAACAATTATCATAAACATGTCCAAATTTGACATAAACACTCGAGTTATCAACTCCATAAATGTTGTTGGAGCATTTGTCAACCCAAATGATATGACCAAGTGTGGAAAGCTCATCTTAGGGACATCGTATGCCCTAATCCTCAACTAATGGTAGCCAAATCGCAAGTCAATCTTGGAGAATACTCTGGCACCCTGAAGCTAGTCGAACAAATCACCAGTCCTGGGCAGTGGATACTTATTCTTAATCGTTACCTTGTTCGATTGCTGGTAATCTATGTACGTCCTCATCGATCCATCCTTCTTCTAGATAAATAACACTGGCATGCCCCAAGGTGAACACGGGTTCTAGTGAAACCCTGCTCAAGCAAATCCTGCAACTGGTCCTTTAACTCTTTTAACTCTGGCGGGGATAGGCGATATAGTGGGATAGAAATGGACTGAGTGCCTAAAGCCAAATCAATACAAAGGTCGATATCCATGTTGGGTGGCATACCCGATAAAACTAAGGTCAAGGTCTTGGTATGGAAATCCAATATAGCCTGATACGGGGACAACTAATCCATACCCAATATAACGTCGAAGATCCACCATGCATAAAAGAACCAAATCCACACGGGTCTCAAGACCCCCAATCTCCATAACATAAGATCGATGAACTCGATCAAACATAATAGAACCACTCACCGGTGTAGATACATAAACACGAATACTCAAAGCATTAGTAGGCATGACCAGGTACGGTAAAAAGTAAGATGACACATGCAAATACGTAGACCCAGGGTCAAATAGCACTGAAACATCTCTATTATAAAATAGAATAGTACCTGTAATGTCTGCATCTGAAGACTCAGCCTCTGGCCTGGCTGCTAGCTGGCCTCCATCTCTAGCGGTCTGAGCTCCACCTCTATGACCTTTAATTCCACCTCTAACACCCCTGCCACCGCCTCTAGCTGGCTAGGCAGGCTGTGGAAACTCTAGTTCTTGAATCTTAGTACGAGAACTCTGATGCGGGAAACTGCTCGACGCTCTGTACTCTTGCATCCATGAGGATAATGAGCGGCACCTTAAAGTGGTTCTTCAAACTCTGAGGGATAGTTAGTTATATGCCAAGTTCTCCAAGTGTGAGTTCTATCTAAGCTTAGTAGCATTTTTGGGTCACGTTGTATCAGTAGAGGGTATTCAGGTAGACCTAAAAAAGATTGAGGCAGTCAAGAACTATCCTAGACCAGCATCAACTATGGAGATTCAGAGTTTTTTGGGGTTGGAGGCTACAATCGACGGTTTATGGAGGGATTTTCATCTATTACACCCCCGATGACCAGATTGACCCAGAAGGGTGCCCAGTTCAAATGGTTGGATGAGTGTGGGGCGAGCTTTAAGAAGCTCAAGACAACTCTGACTACGGACCGATGTTGGTTTTTCCTATATGATCAGGGCCTTATACAGTCTATTGTGATGCTTCCCGTATTGGGCTTGGTGCAGTGTTGGTGCAGGGTGGCAAGGTTATTGCCTATGCTTCAAGGCAGTTGACGATTCATGAGAAGAATTATCCAGTACATGATTTAGAGTTGGCAGCTATAGTTCATGCTTTAAAGATTTGGAGGCACTATTTGCATGGCATGGCATGTGAGGATTTCACTGACCATAAGATACTTCAGTACTTATTCAAGAAAAATGAGTTGAATTTGAGGCAATGGAAGTGGTTGGAATTGTTGAAGGATTATGATATCACCATTATGTATCATCCAGGGAAGGCCAATGTGGTAATCGACTCTTTGAGTAGGAAGTCAACAAGTATGGGGAGTCTTGCTTATATTCCAGTCAGTCAGAGGCCATTTGCTTTGGATGTTCAGGACTTAGTCAATCAGTTCGTGAGACTGGATGTTTCTGAGTCCAGTCATGTATTGGCTTGCACGGTCACTCATTCTTCATTAATGGAACTTATTCGTGATCGGCAATTTGATGACCCCCATTAGTGTTTCCTTAGAGACATAGAGCAGCGTGGGGTGCGCATCAGGTTACCTTAGATACGAATGGAGTCTTGAGATTGTAGGGGCGAGTTTGCCTGCCTAATATGGATGTTCTTTGAGATTTGATTTTAGAGGAGGCCCACGGTTCCCGGTACTCTATTCATCCAGGCGCCGTAAAGATGTATTAGGACTTGTGGCAGCATTATTGGTGGCGTAGGATGAAGAAGGATATTGTTGCATATGTCGCTCGTTGTTTGAACTGTCAGCATCTTAAGTATGAGCATCAGAGGCCTGGTGGTTTATTTCAGAGGATTGAGCTTTTGGAGTAGATGTGGGAGAAGGTCACTATGGACTTTGTTACCGGACTTCCATTAAATCGGAAGAAGTTCGATGCGATATGGGTTATTATTGATAGGCTGACCAAGTCAGCACATTTTATTCCTGTGGATTTCTCCTATTTATCCGAGAGATTAGTTGGGATTTATATCCGGAAGGTTGTTCGCCTTCATGGTATGCCAGTATCTATCATTTCGGACTGGGGTACGCAGTTTACCTCGTACTTCTAAGGTGCAATTCAGTAAGAGTTGGGCACACTGGTTGAGTTGAGCATAGCGTTTCATCCTCAGACAGACGGTCAGTCCGAGCGGACTATTCAGATTTTGGAGGATATGCTCCGGGCTTGTGTTACCGACTTTGGAGGTTTGTGGGATCACTTCTTGCCTTTAGCAGAGTTTGCCTACAACAACAGCTACCAGTCGAGCATCTAGATGGCTCCTTATGAGGCTTTATATGGTAAGCGGTGTCATTATTCGATAGGGTGGTTTGAGTTGGGAGGGGCTCGGTTGATAGGTACAGATTTGGTTTAGAAGGCCTTGGACAAGGTCAAGATCATTCAGGATAGGCTTTGTTCGGCTCAATCATGGTAAACGAGTTATGTAGATCATAAGGTTCAGGATGTGTCTTTCATGGTTGGTGAGCGGGTCTTGCTCAGAGTGTTGCCTATGAAGGGCGTGATGAGATTTGGGAAGAAGGGCAAGCTTAAACCTAGGTTCATTAGGCTATTTGAGACCCTTGATCGAGTGATAGAGGTGGATTACAGACTTGCATTGCCGCATAGCTTACCAGCCGTGCATCCAGTTCACGTATCCATGCTTCGGTGGTATCACGGCGATCCAGCCCACGTGTTAGATTTCAGCACTTTCCAGTTGGACAACGAATTATCTTATGAGGAGGAGCGGGTAGCAATTCTAGACTGGCAGGATCGTCAGTTGAGATCCAAGAGTTTTCCCTCTGTTCATGTTCAGTGGAGAAGTTAGCCCCCTAAGGCATCAACCTAGAAGTCCGAGTCTGATATGCGGATCCGTTATCCTCGTCTATTTTCCGACTCAAGTACTTCTTTCTTTTGTTCATTCGAGGACGAAGGGTTGTTTTAGAGGTGAAGAATGTGACGACCTAAAGGGTCATCACCTATTTTCTGTCTCTTTTCGTGCTTCCGAGGCCTTGGAACCTCATTTTTAGTTGCCTCGATTTGTGTGTGAAATCCGGGCGAGTAGGGGAAAATCTTATAAAGTGAAATTTTGTGAAAATGCTAAAAATTTGGTATCAAAATGAATAAGTTTGACATTGGTCAACATTTTGGATAAATGGACCCAAACTCGTGATTTGATGGTCCCGAAGTGTGACGACCCAGCCCGTTGTCACGTGAGTTACCACCCCAATTGCCCCATATCGTGTTGCTTTATATTTCATTATCGATATTAGAGTTGATCAGGTGCACGTAAGTTGATTTTTGTTGGAACGAGACACTTAGACTCTTAGTAGAAAAGCTTATTTTAGGAAAGTCAATCGGAAGTTGATGATATGGTTAGAGGGCTCGAATATGAATTCTGGTGGTTCGGTTTGCTTCGGGGGATGATTTGTGACTTAGGAGTTTGATCAGAATCGAATTTGGAGGTTCGTTATAGAAATAGACTTGAATTGGCGAAGTTGGAATTTTGGCGATTCCAGTTAATAGATGAGATTTTGATCCGAGGGTCGGAATGGAATTCCGAGAGTTGCAGTAGCTTCATAAGGTGATTTTGGATATGTCTGCAAATTTTTAGGTTATTCGGACGTTGTTTGGTCAGGTTTTTGATTGTATGTGCATTTCAGAGTTTTGATAAAAACTATGCTTGAATTCGATGTGATTTAATGGTTTTAGAATTGTTTGACGTGTTGTGAGGATTGGAACAATTTTGAATAAGGTGCTGGGATGTGTTGGTGCATTTAGTTGAGGTCCCGGGGGCCTCGGGGTAATTTTGGGTGGTTCACAGAGAATCTTGACATTTGTTGTAGGTCTGGTGCACCTGGCTTATGGTATTTCCGCATATGCGGAAAAGAAGCCGCAGAAGCGGTTCCACAGATGCAACTAAGAGATCGCATAAGTGGTCCATGAGGGACCGGGGTAATTTCGTAAGCGGATGGGGTATCACTTCAGCGGGTCTACATAGGCGAAAATGAGGCCGCAAAAGCGGAATGGTAAGATCCACAGAAGCGGATGGTTGGGTGCAAAATCGGAAGGCCAAGGATTTAATAAAAACCACATAAGTGGTTAGATGCGCAGAAATGGTCCCGCATAAGCAGTTATGGGACCGAAGAAGTGAAAAGTGCTGAAGGGTTTTAATGAAGCAGTGATCGCGAATTTCAGAAGATAAGAAAACATTTGACATCGAGAGGAGGCGATTTTTGGCGATTTGGAGAGGATTCGAAGGGGATTTCATTAGGTATGAATTTATAGACTCGAATAATGTTGTTATGGTATAAAAAAGAAGGATTAAACACTGAAAATCCAAGGATTTAAGGGGTAAAAAAATGGAGGTTAGGGCTTGAAACCTAAGAAAGTGTAAACTTGGGATTTGAGGGGACAAATGGACTCCGATTTTGATAAATTTGATATGGGTAGACTCGTGGCGAGATGAGGAGTCCGGTAATGTAAATTTCATAATTTTTTGAGAAGTGGGCCCGGGGCTCGGGTTTTGCCAACTTCGCGATTTTGGGTGTTTTTCGAGTTCTTTCAATTGAGTTATGTTAAATTAACTTAATATAACGTATTCCTTATGGTTTTGGCCAGATTTGGCATGCGAGGAGGTTGATTCTAGAGGAAAAGACTTGGTGGACTAGTTCTTTAGCCGGTTTGAGGTGAGTAATTGATGTAGCTGACGTTCTGAGGGTTTGAAACCCCGGACCTTCACATCGTGATGCTATATTGAGGTATGACACGCATTCCACGGTGAGTGCAGGGTCAGTTACTGTTGGGGATTGAGACTTGGTCCATCCCAAGTATGAATTATTCTAGATGGGCGATGGAGACGCATATATTTATCACTGTGAATTGGGCTTATTGTCGTGTTTAGAGCCTTGTGCTGACATGTAGAATCCTTAGGAGACATATGTGTGTTACCTCACTTATGTGCATATTATATACTCTCAGTCATGGTTTCGATTGTTGAAATAATAAAAGAATCGTATTGTTAATCATGAATATTAATGAAAAAGGATAAGAGGGCTGAGATCCCGATAGTAAGACATGCGCGATTGGCTTTGCATATATTGACTGAGATGGGTCGAGGACCTGACTGTGAGGATGATTTTCCTTGTTTATGGATCGGGTTGCACGCCGCAGCGATGTCATATCTATATTGAGGCCGTGAGCCTATTTGATGCCAAGATATGGCAGATATTGCGCTTGGGCTGTAGGAGCCCCTCCGGAGTCTGTACACACCCCCAGTGAGCACCATCGACGTTAAATAAGTGGAGCGGACTGCACGCCGCAACGAGTACTAGAGTGTACCGGATATGTGTTGCATTCTTTCATGCATTGTCTTTACTTGTATTATTTGATATATTTTGTCTCTACTATATGGTTATGAACTACTAGATATAGAGTACCTTGTGCATTTTCTGTGTTTTCTTACCTTCAGACTTTAGTTATGTTTATTACTCACTGGGTCAGAGTACTCACTTTACTCCCTGCACCTTACGTGCATATCCAGGTCATATCTTCTCAGGTTGAGTAGATATTTCAGCGATCAACAAACTTGCTTTTTGGGAGTGTTGAGGTAGCTGCATGGCGTTCACAACCGTTGACTCTTCCCTTTAACCTTGTCTTTTATTTCCGCACTTTCAGACATTTAGCCAAACTATGTAGTAGGATATCATTCTGTTTTGTAGAGGCTCATATTCGTGACACTAGGTCCTTGTTGGGCTACATTCTATGTTTTTTTCTAAACTTCAGGGCTTAAATGTCTTAATGACTTATTGTTTCACTTATCAATTTATCAATTGGGTTAAATATATGGTAAATGGTCGGGCTTTCCTAGTAGTGTGCTAGGCACCATCATGACCGAGTTGGGGGCATGACAAGTTGGTATCAGAGCCTAGGTTACTTGGTCTCGCGAATCATGAGTTAGTTTTATAGAGTCTCGCAGATCGGTACGAAGACGTCTGTATTTATCTTCGAGAGGCTGCATAACATTTAAGAAAACTTCAAGTTCTTGAAATTCTTGTCGTGCAACTTTGTTGATCCTAGAACAAAAATTCTGTATTCTATTCTCTCGCAGATGGTGAGAACACATGCTACCGGATGTGGCGGACGACTACCATTGCCACCCACTAGAGGCCGTGGATGAGGCCGTGGTCGTGGGCGAGGCAGAGCAGCAGGGGCAGCACCAGTTGACCCACCAGTTGCCCCATTTAGGATCAGCCTCTGGTTGTAAAGACTCCAACAGCACCTACTCAGGCACCAGCTGTGCCTATTGTTATTCCGGGTCTTCAGGAAGCCCTAGCTCAAATTTTATTTGTTTGTACTAGCCCGGCTCAGACAGTCTCGGCCACTACTGTTACAGCCACTTCTCAGACCAGGGGTGGTCATCAGACCTCCGCAGCTTGCACGTCCGAGCAGGTAGCACAGGGTTTCCAAACACCAGAGGTGCCACCAGCACAGCAAGTTGCCCCAGTTCAGCCAGTTGCACCGGTTCAGAGCGATGGGGTTCTAGTGATGCTAGACTACAAGCAACGTCATCTTGAGAGATTCAGCAGGCTCTCACCTCCTGTATTCAGTGGTGTTCCGGGTGAGGATGCCCAAGGTATTCTCGACAAGTGTCGATGTATGCTTCGGACATCAGGGATCTTAAAGTCTAGCGGGGTATCATTTACTACCTTTTAGTTCTCATGAGAAGCCTTTATTTGGTGGTAGGCATATGAGTGGCGTAGGACGATAGGTGCACCGCCTTAGTCATGTCAGGAGTTCTCCACTATCTTTCTGGAGAAGTGAGTGCAATAGTTTCAGAGGGAGGAGTTGCGGACACAGTTTGAGTGGCTTCGTTAGGGAGATATGATTGTGATGCAGTATGAGGTAAGATTTTCAGAGTTGGATCATTATGCTCCATGGATGGTCCCGACTGATCGGGAGAGGAATAAACGGTTTGTGGACGGACTCATATATCCCATCCATATTCTGATGACTCGAGAGAGGATCCTGAGCCATACCTTTGAGGATGTAGTGGATATTGCTCGTGACATTGAGATGACTCGCCGTCAGGAGAGAGAATATAGGGAGGCCAAGAGGCCTTGAGGATCAGGTAGCTTCAATGGTGCTCTGTTTAGGGGCCTGGTTTAGCAGAGTAGAGGTCGTTCTTCTAGGCCTCATCAGTCAGATCGTCTGGAGTATCACAAGGCATTTTCAGGCGTCATCAGGGTTATCAGCATGGTCAGTTTTCACTTAGTGCCCTCCCACCTCAAAGCTCATCATATGCCCATTCAACTTAGGGTTCTTCTGCGCAGGGGTGCATCGGTTGATCATTTTGTGCGAGGGGTTCCCTTTAGTCCCCTTCTCCAGTGCGAGGAAGTTGTTACGAGTGTGGTGAGTTTGACCACATGAGGAGACAGTGTCCTCGGCTTCATAGCGGTCGGTCTCAGTAGAGGGATCAACCCTCCTCTTCGACTCCATCTACTTCAGCACCATCCCAGTCAGGTAGGGATGGGGGTCAGACAGCTATGGGTCACCTTAGGGGTGGAGATCATCGACCTAGCGGTAGTTAGGCTCGGTTCTATACGCTTCAAGACATGAGAGACGCCATTGCATGTGATGCAGTTATTACATGTATTATCTCAGTATGCCATAAGGATGCTTCTATATTATTTGATTCCGGATCTACATACTATTATGTGTCTTCATATTTTTCCCATCATATGGGAACGCCCGAGGGTGTCTTGCTTTACATGTGCATGTATCTACCCCGGTGGGTGATACTATTATTGTGGACCATGTGTATCCGTCATGTCTTGTTACTATTGGGGGTCTGGAGACCCGAGTTGATTTGTTGCTTTTGAGCATGGTAGACTTTGATGTTATTTTGGGCATGGACTCATTATCTCCGTGTCATGATATTTTGGACTGTCATGCTAAGACAGTCACGTTGGCTATGCCAGGTATTTCGAGAGTTGAGTGGCGTGGTTCGACTGATTATGTACCCAGCCGGGTAATCTCTTTCTTAAAGGCTTAACGGATGGTTGGGAAGGGGTGTTTATCATATTTGGCATTCGCGAGGGATGTTGGAGCTGAGACTCCTAGTATTAATTCGGTTCCTGTTGTGAGGGATTTCCCTGATGTGTTTCCAGCAGACCTGCCGGGCATGCCGCTTGATAGGGATATTGATTTTGATATTGATTTGGTGCCGGACACTCAGCCCATCTCTATTCCTCCCTATCGTATGGCACTAAATGAGCTAAAAGAATTGAAGAAGCAGCTTCAAGAACTCCTAGATAAGGGGTTCATTCGCCCGAGTGTGTAGTCGTGGGGTGCACCGGTGTTGTTTTTCAAGAAGAAAGATGGCTCAATGAGGATGTGTATTGATTATAGGAAGTTGAACAATGTAACAGTGAAGAACAAGTATCCTCTACCGCGCATTGATGATTTGTTTGATCAGCTCTAGGGAGCGAGGGTATTCTCGAAGATTGATCTTCGTTCAGGCTATCATCAGCTAAAGATTAGGGATTCCGATATTATGAAGACAACTTTCAAGACGAGATATGGGCATTATGAGTTTTTGGTTATGTCCTTTGGGCTAACTAATGCCCCAGTCACATTCATGCATTTGATGAACAACGTGTTTCGGCCATATCTGGATTCCTTTGTGATTGTGTTTATTGATGACATCCTAGTGTACTCGCGTAGCAAGGAAGAGCATGCTCAGCATTTGAGAGTAGTATTGTAGAGATTGAGGGAGAAGCTTTATGCAAAGTTCTCCAAGTGTGAGTTCTGGCTTGGGTCGGTGGCTTTTCTGGGACACGTAGTGTCTAGTGATGGTATTTAGGTTGACCCAAAAAAGATCGAGCCAGTGCAGAGTTGGCCTAGATCGTCTTAGCTATGGGGATATGGAGTTTCCTCAGTTTGGCATGGTATTATCGCTGGTCGGTCCATGAATTTTCATCTATTGCTTCATCCTTGACAAAGTTGATGCAGAAGGGTACACCATTCATACGTTCGGATGAGTGCGAGGAGAGCTTTCAGAAGCTCAAGACAACTTTGACCATAGCTCCAGTGTTAGTCTTGCCATCAGCTTCAGGCTCTTACATCGTGTATTGTGATGCTTCAAGAGTTAGTATTGGATGTGTTTTGATGTAGGAGGGTAGAGTTATTGCTTATGCTTCTCGTCAGTTGAAGCCTCATAAGAAGAACTATCCTGTCCATTATTTGGAGTTGCCTGTCATGGTTCATTCTTTGAAGATTTGCACTATTTTTATGGCATGTCTTGTGAGGTATATACTGATCATCGCAGTCTCCAACACTTATTCAAACAGAAGGATCTAAACTTGAGGGAGTGGAGGTGGCTTGAGTTGCTCAAGGATTATGACATTACCATTTTATATCATCCGGGGAAGGCCAATGTAGTGGCCGATTCCTTGAGCAGAAAGGCGGTTAGTATGGACAGTTTGGCGTATATTCCAGTTGGAGAGTGGCCCTTTGCAGTTGATGTCCAAGCTTTGGCCAATCGGATGGTGAGATTGGATATTTTGGAGCCTAGCCGGATGTTGGCTTGTGTGGTATCTCGGTCCTCCCTATATGACCGCATTCGTGAGCGCCAGTATGATGATCCACATTTACTTTTCCTTAAGGATAGAGTTCAGCATGATGATGCCAGGGATATGACTATTGATAGTGATGGTGTGTTGATAATGCAGGGCCGGATTTGCGTGCCCAATGTGGATGTACTTCGAGAGTTGATATTGGAAGAGGCCCATAGCTCGCGGTATTCTACCCATCCAGGTGCCACGAAGATATATCAGGATTTGAGACAGCATTACTGGTGCAGAATAATGAAGAAGGATATTGTGAATCATGTAGCTCGGTGCCTCAACTGTTAGCAGGTCAAGTATGAACATCAAAGGCCCGGTGGTGTACTTTAGTGCATGGATATTCTCGAGTGGAAATGGGAGACGATTACTATGGACTTTGTGAGTGGTCTCCCTTGGACAGCGAGGAAGTTTGATTCAGTTTGGGTGATTGTGGATCGGCTGACCAAGTCCGTGCACTTTATTCCTGTATGTACTACCTATTTTTTGGAGCGGCTAGCAGAGATTTTCATCTGAGAGATTATGCGGTTGCACGGGGTCCCAGTTTCTATTATATCAGATAGAGGTACTCAGTTTACTTCTCAGTTCTGGAGGACTTTTCAGTGAGAGTTGGGTTCACGGGTAGAGTTGAGCACTACGTTTCATACTCAGATGGATGGGCAGCCCAAGTGTACCATTAAGATATTGGAGGACATGTTGCGTGCCTGTGTTATTGATTTTGGAGGTTCTTGGGCTGATTACTTGCCTCTTGCAGAGTTTGCTTACAACAATAGCTACTAATCCAACATTCAGATAGCGCCATATGAGGCTTTATATGGGAGATGGTATAGATCTCTGGTTGGTTGGTTTGAGCCCGGCGAGGCTAGGTTGTTGGAGACAGAGTTGGTCCAGGATGCTTTAGATAAGGTGAAGGTGATTCAGGAGACACTTTACACAGCTCAGTCGCACCAGAAGAGTTATACGGACTGGAAGGTCCGGTATGTATCTTATTTGGTGGGCGAGAAGGTCTTGCTGAAGGTTTCGCCTATGAAGGGCATCATGAGACTTGGAAAGAAAGGAAAGCTGAGTCCGAGGCTCATTGGCCTTTTGAGATACTCAGGAGGATTGGAGATTTGGCCTATATGCTTGCTTTTCCACCTAGCCTGTCGGGAGTTCATCCGATATTTCATGTGTTTATTCTCCGGAAGTATGTTGGGGACCCATGTCATGTGTTGGACTTTAGTACGGTACAATTAGATGATGATTTGACCTATGATGTGGAGCCTGTAGCTATTTTGGGTCATCAGGTTTGGAGATTGATGTCAAAGGATATAGCTTAGGTGAAGGTGCAGTGGAGAGGTCGGCTCGTGGAGGAGGCCACTTGGGAGACCGAGCGGGAGATGCAGAGCAGATATCCTAATTTGTTTGAGACTCCAAGTATGTTTTCGTTGGGGAGGATGTGACGACCCTGCCCATTGTCACCTGATTTACCATCCCGTTTCCCCCATATCACGTTGCTTTATGTTTTATTATCGGTATTAGAGTTGATCGGGTGCAAGTGAGTTGGTTTTAGTTGGAACGAGGCACTTAGCCTCTTAGAAGAAAAGTTAGTTTTCGAAAAGTTAACCCGAAGTTAACTATGTGGTTAGAGGTCTTGGATGTGAACTTTGGTGGTTTGGTTAGCTTTGGGGTATGATTTGTGACTTAGGAGTTAGATCGGAATCGAATTTGGAGGTCCGGTGTAAAAATAGACTTGAATTGGCGAAGTTGGAATTTTGACGAATTCTGGTTGATATGTGATATTTTGATCCGAGGGTCGGAATGGAATTCCGAGAGTTGCAGTAGCTTTGTTTGGTGATTTTGGACATGTCTGCAAAATTTCAGGTCATTCGGACGTTGTTTGGTCGAGTTTTTGATTGTATGCGCATTTCAGAAGTTTTGATGAAAATTAGGCTTGAATTCGATGTGATTTAATAGTTTTAGCATTGTTTGACATGTTGTGAGGATTGAAAAAAGTTTGAATAAGGTGTTGGGATGTGTTGGTGCTTTTGGTTGAGGTTCCGGGGGACTCAAGGTGATTTCGGGTGGTTAACGGAGAATCTTGATATTTGTTGCAGGTCTGGTGCATCTGGCTTCTGGCATTTCTGCATCTGCGGAAAAGGAACCGCAGAAGCGGTTCCGTAGATGCAGCTAAGATATCGCATAAGCAGTCCATGAGGGACCGGGGTAATTCCACAAAATCGGATGGGGTATTGCTTCAGTGGGTCCGCATAGGCGAAAATGAGGCCGCAGAAGTGGAACGGTGAGATCCGCAGAAGCGGATGGTTGGGTGCAAAAGCCGAAGGACAAGGATTTAATGAAAACTGCATAAGCGGTCAGATGGATGCAGAAGCAGTTATGGGACCGCAAAAGCGAAAATTGCTGAAGGGTTTTATTGAAGCAGTGTTCACGAATTTCAGAATATAAGAAAACATTTTAGACTTCGAGAGGAGGCGATTTTGGGTGATTTGGAGAGGATTCGAAGGGGATTCCATCAGGTATGAATTTATAGACTAGAATAATGTTGTTATAGTATAAAAAACAAGGATTAAACACTGAAAATCCAAGGATTTAAGGGGTAAAAAATGGAGGTTAGGGCTTGAAACCTAAGAAAGTGTAAACTTGGGATTTGAGGGGCCAAATGGACTCCGATTTTGATGAATTTGATATGGGTAGACTCGTGGCGAGACGAGGAGTCCGATAATGTAATTTTATAATTTTTGAGAAGTGGGCCTGGGGCTCGGGTTTTGGCAACTTCACAATTTTGGGTGTTTTTCAAGTTCTTTCAATTGGGTTATGTTCCATTAACTTAATATAACGTATTACTTATGGTTTTGGCCAGATTTGGCGCGCGAGGAGGTTGATTCTAGAGGAAAGGGCTTGACAGACTAGTTCTTTAGCTGGTTTGAGGTGAGTAATTGATGTAGTTGTTGTTCTAAGGGTTTGAAACCCCGGACCTTCATATTGTAACACTATATTGTGGCGTGACATGCATTCCACGGTGAGTTCGAGGTCAGTTACTATTGGGGATTGAGACTTGGTCCATCCCGAGTATGAATTCTTCTATATGGGCGATGGAGATGCATATCTTTATCACTGTGAAAACTTATTGCCGTGTTTAGGGCCTTGTGCCCACCTGTAGAATCCTTAGGGGATCTTATGTGTGTTACCTCACTTGTGTGCATATCATATACTCTCAGTCATGCTTTCTATTGTTAAAATAATAAAAGAACTATATTGTTAATCATGAATATTAATGAAAAAGGATAAGAGGCCTGAGATCCGATAGTAAGACATGCCCGTATGGTTTTGCATATATTGACTGAGATGGGTCGAGGGTCTGATTGTGAGGATGATTTTTCTTGTTTATGGATCGGGTTGCATGCCGCAGCGATGTTATATTGATATTGAGGTCGTGAGCCTGTTTGATGCCAAGACATGGCAGATATTGTTCTTGGCTTGTAGGAGCCCCTCCGGAGTCTGTACACGCCCCTAATGAGCACCGTCGATATTTAATATATGGAGCGGACTGCACCACCTAGTGGGTACTAAAATGTACCGGATATGTGTTGCATTCCTTCATGGATTGTCTTTAATTGTATTAATTGATATATTTTGTCTCTATTGTTTGGTTATGAACTACTAGATATAGAGTACCTTGTGCATTTTCTGTGTTTTCTTATCTTCAGACTTTAGTTATATTTATTACTCACTGGGTCGGAGTACTCATTTTACTCCTTGCACCTTGCGTGCAGATCCAGGTCCTTCTTCTCGGGCTGAGTAGATATTTCAACAATTAGTAGGCTTGCTTTTCGGGAGAGTTGAGGTAGTTGCACGGCGTTCGTAGTCGTTGACTCTTCCTTTTATGCTTGTCTTTTATTTCCACACTTTCAGACATTTAGCTAGACTATATAGTAGGATATCATTCTGTTTTGTAGAGGCTCATATTCGCGACACAAGGTCCTTGTTGGGCTACATGTTATGTTTTTTCTAAACTTCAGTAATTTCACCAGTATTTCCGTATCTGACTTAAATGGCTTAATGACTTACTGTTTCACTTATCAATTTCGGTTTATCAATTGGGTTTAATATATGGTAAAAGGTCGGGCTTGTCTAGTAGTGTGCTGGGCGCATCATGACCGGGTTGTGTCATGACACGGAGAGTCCATAGGAAAATATAGGACTCGAGCATATGCCCAAAATCGAATTCTGAGGTCCCAAGCCCGAGAAATAAATTTTTGAGTAAAATTGTTTTTTTGAAATTTTTAAGGAAAATTGAAATGAAAATTAATTAGAACATGTTGGTATCGGGCTCATATTTTGGTTTCGGCTCTCGGTACAAGTCTTATATGTGTTTTAAGATGTTTCTGTGAAGTTTGGTTGAAATCCAATGTCGTTTGACATGTTTTGGACCTAAAACTCTAAATTTGAAAGTTTATGAAGTTTGATGAGAAACTAGTGATTTTGATGTTTAATTTCTTGTTTTTGATGTTATTTTGGCAATTTGATCACACAGTTAAGTTCTTAGGATGTTTTTGAGTTAGTGTATATGTTTGGTTAGGAGACTCGAGGGCTCGAGAGTGTTTCAGAGGTGTTTCAGAGTGATTCTGGCATTAGAAAAGTTGCAGAAGTTTCAGTTCTGGTATGTTGTTCTATGCGATCGCGTAGGAACTTCTAAGATTGCATAGTGTAAATCTTAGGCACCAAGTTTTATTCTATGCGATCGCATAGAATCACTCGCGGTCGCATAGCTTACCCAACTCATTCAGTGCGAACGCATCCTTCAATACATGGTCGCAAAGCATTAAAACGAACCTGGGGTTTCAGCCTCATTTTCTTCCATGCGTTCACAACACCCCTTATGCGATCGCAAATGTCAATTTCCCTTTACCCTATGCGATCACATCCCCTTTCCTGTGATCGCATAGAGTAATTTTGCCCAGTTATTTAAATATTCCAAAACAAAACCAATGACGAGAATAACATAACACTTCACAAAACCCTTTTTCTCCAATGTCCTTGGGCATCCATTGAAGCTCCCCTTTAACAACACTTCTTGGGTTAGTAAATTTCTACTGGTTTTCTTCATTTTCCATCAATATCATTTGAATTCCTAGACCTAAAACATGTAATTTAGTGTAGAAATTGGGGGAAATGGATAGAGTTAGGGCTTTTTACTTTTTCTTGATTTTGAAAAAAAATTGAAAAAAACATTTTTTGTTAGAAATTCAGACTCTATGTAAATATATAGACTAATTCTTACTCAGTCTCATACTCTAATCAGTATACTCCTGTGAGTGTGTTTATATTAATTCATTGATCTCTTACAAAGTTTTTTTCTATTATGATATATGAGACATAATCAAGAGAAGTTCTACTTGAAGAACCTTGTTCATTAGTATATGCTCATGAGAAAAGATCAGGTATGTTTCTATACTTTGCACAATTAGAGAAATAAATATTCCAATTATGAGCAGAAGTCCTATCCTAACCAAACTCCTAAAATATAACCGTTGAGCATTGAACGAGTTTCACTCTCTTAGAATTCTAAATAAAACATGATTATTTCCTAAAAACTAGCGTCAATCAATTATCACTTAAAGACCAGAGTCCTAATGGGATTAGACTCTTGATTGACCGCTGCAAAAAAGACTGTCATTACTGCACCTAATCATATTTCATGTTAAATAAACTCCACATACTCCTATTTTTCCTTAAACCTCTAATCATCCTCCTTCTCTCTCTTCATAAATTCTCCACCATGACTAATCCTCAAGAAAATCCATTAACTCCTCCACCAGCATCTCCGAACACATCTTCATCTATACCTCTTAATGACAACCCTAAACCAAGATTCCGCCGGCAGAAAATGTTGGCAAGAAAGACTGTAGCTGCTGGTGCTCTGAGAAAAGCTCTCAACGAAAAATTGAAAGCGAATCAAAAAGGGGAAAGCTCTAAAAAGGAATCATCTGACTCAAGCTATAAGTCTGAAGCTTTTGTCTCTGCAAGCCAAGGAGAAGAACGTGGGTCTTCTGACTCAGACAAGAATCAAGAAACCTCTAAAGAGGTAATACATGCTATGTTTTTTCTGATGTAGTGGAGAAAGTAGATGATAGGTTTGTGTTGGTGGGATATGTGAAAGATGTAAGTAAGGGTGAATCGAAGAAGAAGGGAAAGAAAAAGAAAGGTGAAATTCTTGCAATTTGTGGAGGAGTTGAAGAGAGTGGCAACAAGCCAGGGGAAGTGAATCTGGGGAGGCTGCCGAAGGTCTTGTGCACCTGAGTGAACAACAAGATGCACCTAGTTCATCTGTGGAAGAAACTTTGGTTGAAATTCTAAAAAACAATTGGAGCAAGCTATGATCCCAAGAAGTGCAAAGCTTCTTCTCAAAAGGCTCCAAATGCCTCTAAGCCAACAAAGAAGAGCAAGGTGTCATATCCTAAGTCTATTGTCCCCTCATCACCAAAGGTGAAAGATACCAGAAGCAGGGTAAGGCAAAGTGAGGCTGGGTTTTCGAAAGCCCTAGAGGCAAGCAAGAAAAATAAGAAGGAAAAGGGAAAAGCTAAAGTTGTGGAAAGTTCTGTGGATGCAGAAGAAGAGGGGGAGGAGATGGAACTGGTCTATCAGGGAAGAGGTACAATTGAGAAGGTTCCCACTCCTACACCAAAAAAATCCAAGACTTCTACCAAGAAGCCTTTAGAATCTTTATTGGCTGAACCCTCAATGGCAAAAAGAACCAAGTCTGCAGTCAAAGGAAAACAAGTGAAAGTTCCTGAAGAAGAAGAAACGTGGAGTGGAGAGGAAGAAGAAGAAGAATCTGAAAAAGAACAGGATAGATTTATCCTTTTTGGAAGGAGAAAGATATTGAAAGGAAGAATTTTGAAAGACCTAGAGGAGCCAGTCATGAAAGGATTGGTTGATGCCCTGAATGCACAGGGGTGGAAGGACATGATTGTTCAACTAGATGGTAGGCTAGCAACAAAAGAGCTAATAGAGTTGATGGCAAATCCCACAGTGGTGAATGAGGTTGTTACCAACTTGGTGAGGGGAGTAAAGGTGCAGTTTGATGCACCTAAATTGGGCAGAATTATAGACATACCCTATGAGGGCTATGATGACTATACTAGGCAATGGTGGCCTTGTCTAGATTCTCACCTTTCTGCTCTAGAAATCACCAGAAATTTCTGTGATACCAAGTCTGCTGAAAAAATGCATGAGGCTAGGTTTGTGCAAAGATTTGGATGAAGCATAAGCACAGGGTGGTTTTTGAGTTTGTGAACAAGTGTTTTCTGCCCAAGCATGAGAGAAGGCACACTGCAAATTATATGAACTTGGTCCTTCTAGAGTGTCTTGTGAGAGGAAATCAGATTAGGCATGCTATCATTGTCAAGGTGCTGGATAGAGTGATAAATGGCTCCAAGGCCCATGCCACACCTTATGGGTTTATATTGACAACTATCTTGGCTAAGTTAAATGTGCTATTGAAAGAGTAGGAGATGGCCTCCAACAAAGAGCACTTTGGAATCAAAACTCTATAGGCTTGTGGATATCTGCTAAGTGTAACCCTAGTAAAACCTGGTTCATCCTTGAAGACTCCTGTGAACAGCAAAGTTAGGTCATTGGTTCTAGAGAATAGAACATAAGATGCAGAAATTGCTAGGCTCCAGGCTCACATTGCTGAACTAGAAAGTGAAATAAATGGCCTCAAAGATGAGCTAGCAAAGGAAAAAGAAAGGAGTGAAGGGATGCTCCAAACAATTCTCAATCTTCTTAAATCCCAACCCTCTAGTTCCACCAAGCCCTAGAACCAGTTTAGAAATGTGATGACCCGGCCCATCATCATGTGAGTTATTACCTCGTTATCCCCGTTATATGCTTGTTAATATTTCAATATGTATGTTTGGCGAGTTTGAGTCAATTCGGATTGAGTTTGGTTGGAATTGAGACAAATAGTCTCTTAGAAGAAGGAATATTTGGGAAAAGTCAACCGGATGTTGACTTGTGAGTTAGAGAGCTTGGAATCGAATTTTGATGATTCGGTCAGCTCCGGGATGTCATTTATGAGCTAGGAGAGCGATTGGAAGTGAATTTGGCGAGTTTGGCTATTACAGTTGGATCGTGTGTACTCTGAGTATATCATATGATCTCACCCGGAGTGGCGAGTTTGGCTATTACAGTTGGATCGTGTGTACTCTGAGTATAGATGTGGGATTCAGATTTGGTATATGATTTCGAAAAGTGCAATGTGGTTTATGGTTCAGATAAACTGTTGAAATTTAGCTATTCTATGTTATCGGGACTTATGAAAGATAGGGTGAAGTGGTATCACCCCGAGTATATGCTTGGTGAGGTCATTCAGCTATTGTGTTGAATCTAGTACAACTCTGGGTCCGCTCGAGGACGAGCGTTTGCTTAAGTTGGGGAGAATGTGATGACCCGGCCCGTCATCATGTGAGTTATTACCTCGTTATCCCCGTTATATGCTTTTTAATATTTCAATATGTATGTTTGGCGAGTTTGAGTCAATTTGGATTGAGTTTGGTGGGAATTGAGACAAATAGTCTCTTAGAAGAAGGAATATTTGGGAAAAGTCAACCGGATGTTGACTTGTGAGTTAGAGAGCTTGGAATCGAATTCTGATGATTCGGTCAGCTCCAGGATGTCATTTATGAGCTAGGAGAGCGATTGGAAGTGAATTTGGAGGTCCGGAGTAGATTTAGGCTTGAATTGGCTAAAGATGAGTTTTGGCGATATCCGATCGATAGGCGAGATTTTGATCCGGGAGTCGAAATGGAATTCCGTCAGTTGCAGTAGCCCCGTTAGGTGATTTTGGATGTGCCTGCAAAATTTCAGGTCATTCGGAGGTCGTTTGGTTGAGTTTTTGATTGAATGCTAGTTTCGGAAGTTTTGAAGAAAACTTAGGCTTGAATCCGTGTGTAATTGGTGATTTTGATGTTTAAGATGGTGTTATTATGCTTGGAGCAAGTTCGTATGGTGCTATGGAGTATGTTTGTGGCTTTCGTTGGGGTCCCGGGGGCCCGGGGGTGGTTTCGGGAGGTTGAACGGGAGGAAATTGGAGTTTGGGAGCTGCTGTCATGAATTGCAGCAGCATTTTCGCTCCTGCGGATTGGGAACCGCAGGAGCGGGACAGCAGAAGCGGAGATTTCATCGCAGAAGCGAAAATGGGTTTGGCCAGGAGGTTCCGCAGGAGCGGATGACAATCACAGAAGCAGACTCGCTTCTGCGAGTCATGGGTCGCAGAAGCGGAAGGCGGGCAACTGGGGGAGATCGCAGAAGCGGAGGAGTATCCGCAGAAGCGGTCTCGCAGGTGCGAGACCCGGCCGTAGAAGCGGAACTGGGTGATTTGGTGTGATCTCGCAGAAGCGACCATTTGGTCGCAGAGGCGGCCTCGCAGAGGCGGATTTTTGTCCGCAGAAGCAGAAATCGGGCATGTGTTAAAAATAACAAAAGGGTTAAAATTTCATAAGTTGCAAAACATTTGGGGCTCGGTTCTTGGAGGCGATTTGGGCGAGATATTGCTGGGAGATCATCGGGTTATCATCGGAGGTGAGTTTTATGGTTCCTTTACGCGTTTTTATCATGCAATCCTCCTTTAATTCACGGAAATTGGATCAAATTGTGGGGGAATTTAGCCTAAGCGAGGGTTTTTGGTAAATTGCCGATTTGAGTGGGCAAATGGAGTCCGAATTTGGTAAATTTGATATGCCTAGACTCGTATTGAGATGAGGGTTCCGAATATGTAACTTTTATAATTTTTCGAGAAGCGCACCAAAAGTAGGGTTTTGAAAACTTTGTGGGTTTTGATACAATTTGGGTTATTTCATATGGGTTACGTGAATTGAGCATATATTGATGTATTATCGTTGATTTTGAGCAGATTTGGCATCCGAGGAGATTGGTTTGCGAGGCAAGCGCGAGGCGGATTGAAGCTTCCACCGATTCGAGGTGAGTGGTAGTAGTAAACAATGTACTGAGGGTTTGAAACCCCGTACTAGCACTTCACAGTGCTATGTTGAGATGAGACACGCGTCTTGTGACGAGCGTGGTGACATTGTGATTGGGAACTTGGACTTGGTCCTTCCCGGCTAATAGAATATTGTGTTGTATGACTGTTAATGAGATTATAACTGTACAATAGGGCTAAAAGCCATGTTTGGGGCCTTGTGCCGATCTGTAGAGCATTAGGGAACCTATAGAGCTAGGTGACCCCTATATCGTGTTGGAAACATACACTCAGCCGTAGCTCTAGCTGTATAGCATAAAATGAGCCCGTACTAGATGTGTACCTTGAGAGATTATCTAGAGTGGAATTCCCTGTTCTAGCTGAGTGGGCCTGAAAGGCCAAGTCTATATTGACTGAGACAGGGTCAAGGACCCACTGTGGTATATTATATTGGGCCTGAGAGGTCAAGTACATACTGACTGGGATAGGGTCGAGGACCCGTTATGAGGTATTGTATATATATACATATATTGGATCGGGCTGCACGCCGCAGCAGTATATATATTGGATCGGACTGCACGCCGCAGTAATGTACATGTAATATACATGTAATATACATGTGGGACGGACTGCACGCCGCAGTATTATTGCGCTTGGGCTGTAGGAGCCCTTCGGAGTCTGAGTCTGCACACATTCTCAGTGAGCACTGGTGTATATTATGGGATCGGGCTGCACGCCGCAGCAGTATAGAGATATGTACATATATATATATTGGATCGGACTGCACGCCGCAGTAATATTTGTGTGGATCGTGCTGCACGCCGCAGTATTATAGTGCTTGGGCCTAGGGAGCCCTTCCGAAGTCTGTATACACCCCAGTGAGCGCCGTCGACGTTAAATGGAGCGGGCTGCGCGCCGCAGCGGTATATGTATTGGAGCGGGCTGCACACCGCAACATTTTATTTATTCATATCCTATTACCTACTTAAATACCTATACGTTATAGACATAGGTATGTGTCTTCATATATTAAGATGGACGTACACTGTAGGGTTACGAGTGAGGGTTTGATCAGTATGGGATCTTGTAGAGATAGATGTTGATTGGAGATCAGAGTACTACCACAGTGATGACGTACCTGCGAGGGTTGCCTTAGAACTGCTAAGTGATAGCATAGGAGTTCTTACTTTCAGTTATTATTTATTATTGTTACTCACTGAGTTGAAATATACTCACCCCACTCCCCTGCACTTTTTGTGCAGATTCACAGGTGCCCGAGAGCAGTTGAGTTGTTGTTGCTGCCTGCTCACATCTACTTCTTGCGGAGATTACGAGGTAGCTGCCAGCATTCGCAGAGCCTGTTTTCTCCTTCTTTATCACCCTGCTGATTTCTTTTGCCTAGACTTGATTGTATTAGGATGTTAATCTGTAGAGGCTCAGTCTCTTGACACCGCGATTTGGTTTGGACCGCATTTTGTATGTTTCTACTATTACATTTATCATTTTGATATGAATACTTGTCGTTTAAGTTTAATTTGATTAACTGGAATTAATAATTGGCCGGTTAAGAGATAATATGGTCGGGCTTGCCTAGCATTGTGTTGGGCGTCATCACGACCAGGGTTTGGGTCATGACAAGTTGGTATCAGAGCCTAGGTTAACAGGTCTCGCGAGTCATGAGCCGGTTGGTAGAGTCTCGTGGATCGGTACGGGGACGCCTGTACTTATCCTCGGGAGGCTGCAAACCTTTAGGAAAGTTTCAAATTCTTGGAATTCTTATCGTGCGTGTTTGATTCAACTTGAGATGTAATTCTTGAAATTCCTCCTGCACGTTGATGTGCGCACTCGAGTGCTTAGTGATAAATTTGCCTTGATGGCTTATGATTCCCCAATCAAGGGATGAGATATAATCTCTGTGAGTTCATGTTAGGCAAGTCTAGAGGACTTGAGGCCGGATCCTTGTCTATGGCTTGAGCACCGAGGTGCTAATTTCGCGAGCCGGTATAATGAAATTCATGCGATCAGTATTGATCTTAATTGTGAAAATGGCAGTTTGATAATGGGTGAGCTGCAAGGTATTCAATCCTTATTTTGATCTGTTACGTAGACCTAGCTATGGGCGTGGTGAGTATGTTCATGTTCCTTAGTGGAAAGGTAAAGTGCATTACGTATGGTAGTATGAGTTCAGACGCAGGAAGACCAAATTGGTTGTGCTAGGTGTATCATGGTGAAAGGTATATGTGTTATGATTTGAGCTGGTGCAACGCATGTTCATGTACTAATGTTGATGATATAATTGTGTAGTATTGAGATTTATGTTGTTGTTATGCATTGTGATGTCTTGTCGAGTTGCGGATGTATTGTTAGGATGATTTTGGTGATTCGTTGGCAGGTGGATAGGCCAAATTACAGAGGAAACTCTGTCGAAATTTCTGAAAACTTTGGGGGTTAGAAAATAATTCTGTCACCTGGAGAATAGGCTTAAATGGTGTGTGTATAAATGCAAGAGTTGCAAAAGAGTTAAGATATGTGATGATTCGAATCTCCGCCGAAGCTTGTAAATGAATTGAGTTTAATCTAACTAGAACATTGTGGCATCATTTGAGTAAGAATGCTATGAGTGGCTAAAAGTGCCTTGACGTATATGGCTTCGAGCTAAGTTGGGGAGGTTGCTATTGACTAGCTGATTGCACGGTTGTGTGCTATGTTGATCCTGTCTCTAAGTACGTCGGAAATTTTGGTAAAGGTTATGGTACTTCGTAGATCTGAAGAAATACTAGGAGATTTTGAGCGGCTGTTGTTAAAGAATGTTTGATGTATAGAAAAGAAAGATAGCTAAATGCATTTGTATGTAATCATGTTCTGAGATGCCAGAGTTCTAACAGGGCATGAGTGGTTCTGTCCAATAAGACAGTTGAATTATAATTGAATAAGAGTGAATGATGCCCGAGAATGGTTTTGCGGTGTTAAAGATTTTGCTTGTAACGGTCAGGTGTATTAAGATTGCGTATATGGCTATAGACGGTGGTTTCGTTAGAAGGAATCAAGACTTGTATTATGTTATGCGAATGATGAGATTCTTTGTATCCGTATTGAAAGGTAATGATAACAAATTCAAATCGTAGGAAGTTCTTCAAAACAAAGTATTGTAGAATGTGGTATTTCTGGGAAATAATTGATAGAGTATTCAGTGGCCTATGGGTCTTAGACCGTATGGTCTTATGTACGAGTCTTGTGTGGTAACATGGGTTGAGGCATTGTGGTGCTACAGTAAAGGTTAGTATTAAATTAAAGATGAATCAGAAAGGAAATTGGGTAAATGGATCAACTTGTTAATAAACCGAAACGGTATGGTAAGGAACACGATTAATTTCTGGTATATGTTTGAAGTAATGAGTCTCGCTGATATTGTTCAATAAAGCTTTTGAGTATTGGCAGTTGTGTAACTCGATATGGGTATAAGGACTCAGTCCTGGCAATTTAACTTATGCGATGTAATTAGGAGAAAGGATTTGTGATGTGTTTTATCGTGGTTTGAAAATGAGTGTATTTCCTATTGGTATGTAAATCTTGGAATGTGTAATGAGTTTTCTCTATATGGGATCATGAAAGTCCTTGACTAGTTGAGTGCGCCGATGTTTGCGGCGGAGGAAAGGGATATGAATTTCCATGTTGTCTTAGTGTGGTATGGTATATACGATGTGTTATGGAAAGATGATAACGGCATGTTCAAGATTTGAGATCAGTTCATATTATGTGGGAAGTTATTAAAATTGCCAAGCAACGTGGGCAGCTGCAGATAATCTGAGAATCAATCTTCCTCGTGATTAAGGAAAATGGTATTGCTATTCTAGTGATTTGGCAGGGTATATGTTCCAATAGGATAAGGTAAAATAAACTGATAATATCTAGCGGTATGGTGGTATTCTCCCGTTGGATCGACTGTAATAATTGAGTCGTTGATGACATAGTGAAATTTATGAATGGCTTTCGTGGTATGAATGGACGCTTGAGGTGCGTTATGTAATCGTACGGTGAAGTACGGAATCAGGCATAGTGATTCTATGTTATGTATGTGTTGGAGACTAGAAGTTCTCGTAACCCGCCTACGCAGCGGTGGTATATCGTGTGTATCGGCACAATGTAGCGGTTATCGGAAATTGGAAGCCCTAGTGGCTCCCTCGTTACTTGATATGATGAAATGGAATAATGATATATGATTGCAGACTGGTTGTCCTAAGTCAGGTTGTCTAGACTAATGTGATGTGGACTATGTCAGGAAGATGTCACAACTGCGTGGCAGAGTGCATCAGATCATGCTCTAGCATGGTAGATGTACCCTAGGACCAGCGGATGGCTGGTAGGTATTACTTTGTCAGTTGTGCCTTCGTGGCGGATGTTAGTGTAGAGGTATCTACCATTGATTCAGTTCCGTTATTGAGGAACTTTATCGGGTGCATTTCATGTGGCCGAGCTTGAGGCTATGTATATGTTGTTACGATGAGCGACTTGACTCGATGTGCATTCCCTTTGCTATATGTATTCCTGGATCGGGTGGCACACCGCCACAGGTATAGTATTTGGATCGGGTGGCACGCCGCCACATGTATGGTATCAGGATCGAGTGGCACACCGCCACAGGTATGGTATCTGGATTGGGTGGCACGCCGCCACGGGTATATTATTGGAACGGATTGTGCGCCGCAACAGTGTGATGTGGAAAATATAGCTTCATATATGTTACTTTGTATACAATACTTCCTAGCCTCTGAGGAATAGTCCGTATTGGGTATCGCTCGGGGAATAACACATCGGTTGTGTCCTTTCAGGATTTGATAGTGTATGTCAATTGTATCACTGTAGGTGTGATTGATTTCTTGAGTTCAGATCTAGATATGTGCGTGGCTGACCGTTCTGATCATGGTGACTTGAGGTGCTTCGTGAGTAATAATGTTTGGATAGAATCATGAGTCGTGGCAAGGCCACGTGATGTTATGACCTTTCGAGAAGGAGTCATGTACTCTATTCCTATGATGTGAGACGGGATCTCGGTTTTATGATATGATGGTACAGATGAATTGAATTACAGCTCTTTTGTTTGAGTCAATTGTTATGATTTGAGTATGTTCAGACGTTTCCTATTGGAGCTTGTGTTGTGCTTGTCGCGGCTTAGGCCGGTGTTGAGGCGTCATATCACCGGTGTGGTGTGTTATAGCCTAAATGATCATTTGAGTCATTAATGAGTGCGAGCATGTATGATTTCAGTTGGTTAGAAGGGTAATATCGAGATTTGGCTTCGAATTCTGTTGTAGTATCAATTAAAAGGGAAATGGATTCATGAATGGTTGACCTGAGAGATGGGTTCGATATATCGCGTGTTCGGTTGCCGTGGGCAGGATATGAAGGTGTTGGAATAAGACTCTATCTAATGAGAAAGGTTCTTTCTGCTAGTATTTGGTTATTGTGGCCAGTTGTTGTGATTAGAGACTATCGTCTCCAGTGATTGGGTTGTTTGATACATCATATGATCTCACCCGGAGTGGCGAGTTTGGCTATTACAGTTGGATCGTGTGTACTCTTGAGTATAGATGTGGGATTCAGATTTGGTATATGATTTCGGAAAGTGCAATGTGGTTTATGGTTCAGATAGACTGTTGAAATTTAGCTATTCTATGTTATCGGACTTATGAAAGATAGGGTGAAGTGGTATCACCCCGAGTATATGCTTGGTGAGGTCATTCAGCTATTGTGTTGAATCTAGTACAACTCTGGGTCCGCTCGAGGACGAGCGTTTGCTTAAGTTGGGGAGAATGTGATGACCCGGCCCGTCATCATGTGAGTTATTACCTCGTTATCCCCGTTATATGCTTGTTAATATTTCAATATGTATGTTTGGCGAGTTTGAGTCAATTCGGATTGAGTTTGGTTGGAATTGAGACAAATAGTCTCTTAGAAGAAGGAATATTTGGGAAAAGTCAACCGGATGTTGACTTGTGAGTTAGAGAGCTCGGAATCGAATTCTGATGATTCGGTCAGCTCCGGGATGTCATTTATGAGCTAGGAGAGCGATTGGAAGTGAATTTGGAGGTCCGGAGTAGATTTAGGCTTGAATTGGCTAAAGATGAGTTTTGGCGATATCCGATCGATAGGCGAGATTTTGATCCGGGAGTCGAAATGGAATTCCGTCAGTTGCAGTAGCCCCGTTAGGTGATTTTGGATGTGCCTGCAAAATTTCAGGTCATTCGGAGGTCGTTTGGTTGAGTTTTTGATTGAATGCTAGTTTCGGAAGTTTTGAAGAAAACTTAGGCTTGAATCCGTGTGTAATTGATGATTTTGATGTTTAAGATGGTGTTATTATGCTTGGAGCAAGTTCGTATGGTGCTATGGAGTATGTTTGTGGCTTTCGTTGGGGTCCCGGGGGCCCGGGGGTGGTTTCGGGAGGTTAAACGGGAGGAAATTGAAGTTTGGGAGCTGCTGTCATGAATTGCAGCAGCATTTTCGCTCCCGCGGATGGGGAACCGCAGGAGCGGGACCGCAAAAGTGGAGATTTCATCGCATAAGTGAAAGGAGGTTTGGCCAGGAGGTTCCGCAGGAGCGGATGACGAGTCGCACGAGCGGACTCGCTTCTGCGAGTCATGGGTCGCAGAAGCGGAAGGCGGGCAACTGGGGGAGATCGCGGAAGCGGAGGAGTATCTGCAGAAGCGGTCTCGCAGGTGCGAGACCCGGCCGCAGAAGCGGAACTGGGTGATTTGGTGTGATCTCGCAGAAGCGACCATTTGGTCGCAGAGGCGGATGTTTGTCCGCGGAAGAGGAAATCGGGCATGTGTTAAAAATAACAGAAGGGTTAAAATTTCATAAGTTGCAAAACATTTGGGGCTCGGTTCTTGGAGGCGAATTGGGCGATTTGGGCGAGATATTGCTGGGAGATCATCGGGTTATCATCGGAGGTGAGTTTTATGGTTCCTTTACGCGTTTTTATCATGAAATCCTCCTTTAATTCACGGAAATTGGATCAAATTGTGGGGGAATTTAGCCTAAGCCATGGTTTTGGTAAATTGCCGATTTGAGTGGGCAAATGGAGTCCGAATTTGGTAAATTTGATATGCCTAGACTCGTATTGAGACGAGGGTTCCGAATATGTAACTTTTATAATTTTTCGAGAAGCGCACCAAAAGTCGGGTTTTGAAAACTTTGTGGGTTTTGATACAATTTGGGTTATTTCATATGGGTTACGTGAATTGAGCATATATTGATGTATTATCGTTGATTTTGAGCAGATTTGGCATCCGAGGAGATTGGTTTGCGAGGCAAGCGCGAGGCGGATTGAAGCTTCCACCGGTTCGAGGTGAGTGGTAGTAGTAAACAATGTACTGAGGGTTTGAAACCCCGTACTAGCACTTCACAGTGCTATGTTGAGATGAGACACGCGTCTTGTGACGAGCGTGGTGACATTGTGATTGGGGACTTGGACTTGGTCCTTCCCGACTAATAGAATATTGTGTTGTATGACTGTTAATGAGATTATAACTGTACAATAGGGCTAATACCCATATTTGGGGCATTGTGCAGATCTGTAGAGTATTAGGGAACCTATAGAGCTAGGTGACCCTTATATCATGTTGGAAACATACACTCAGCCGTAGCTCTAGCTGCATAGCGTAATATGAGCCGTACTGGATGTGTACATTTAGAGAGATTATCTAGGGTGCCATCACGACATGATCACGATTGGTGAACTAGGGTCGTGATAGAGGACAAGTCCATACCGACTGAGATAGGGTCGAGGACCCACTATGAGATATTATATTGGGCCTGAGAGGCCAAGTCTATACTGACAGGGATAGGGTCGAGGACCCACTATGAGTTATTATATATGTACCTATATTGGATCGGGCTGCGCGCCGCAGCACTATATGTATTGGATCAGACTGCACGTCGCAGTAATGTATATGTGGATTGGACTACACGCCGCAGTGATATACATGTGGAACGGACTGCACGCCGCAGTATTATTGCGCTTGGGCTGTAGGAGCCCCTTCGGAGTCCGAGTCCGCACACATTCTCAGTGAGCGCTGGTGTATATCATGGGATCGGGCTACACGCCGCAGTAGTATAGAGATATATAAATATATATATATTGGATCGGACCGCACGCCGCAGTAATATTTGTGTGGATCGTGCTGCACGCCGCAGTATTATAGTGCTTGGGCCTAGGGAGCCCCTCCGAAGTCTGTATACACCCCCGGTGAGCGCCGTCGACGTTAAATGGAGCGGGTTGCGCGCCGCAGCGGTATATGTATTGGAGCGGGCTGCACGCCACAACATTTATACTTATTCATATCCTATTACCTACCTAAATACTTGTACATTATAGACATAGGTATGTGTCTTCATATATTGAGATGGCCGTACACCGTAGGGGTATGAGTGAGGGTTTGATCAGTGTGGGATCTTGTAGAGATAGATGTTGACTGGAGATCAGAGTACTTACTACAGTGATGACGTACCTGTGAGGGTTGACTTAGAACTGTTAAGTGATAGCACGGGAGTTCTTATTTTCAGTTGTTATTTATTATTATTACTCACTGAGTTGAAATATACTCACCCCACTCCCTACACTTTTTGTGCGGATTCACAGGTTCAGGAGGGCAGCTGAGCTATCGCAGCTGCTTCTTTATTATTATTGTCCCGAGGAGATTTCGAGGTAGCTGCCGACGTC
>JASVEL010008195.1:0-80050 GCA_032618575.1 Nicotiana noctiflora | reverse complement strand
CCATTAGGCCACTAGAGGTACATGTGCCAGTGCAACAAAAATATACGGCAAGTGCAGCATGAGTAGAAAAACAACGTGTACTTAGTAAGTATCTCGTCTAATATCGAAGAAGTAGAGACGGGAGGTCAACTTCGACGCCTACCAGTGGTCTAATAATAATAATACACCAGTAATATAGTAAATCGACGAATTTCATAAAAATGGTTGTACCTCAGTAGCATGGGGCAAGTAAACAATACTTTCGTTTATAAGAAATTCCCAAATTTATTTTTATCATTTATACTTTTATCTCAGGACAGGAAGAACAAATATCAACATCTATGAATTTCAAGGCAAGCAATATAAGTATGCACAAATCATGCCGAGGTTGTACGTTCCGATCCAATAATATTTAAAGTGTGCACTGCCAGAGAGTCGAATGGTGCGAACAATAGATGCATCTATTACCCTGCTCGTGAATCATACATGTGACGCGAACAAATATAACTAAACAATCACCCCGCTCGCGAATCATACATACGACGCATGTATACACAGAAATACATATTCAAATAGTCAATCAAGACTTGATCGGGGAAATAATTATTCAAGGAGATGTCAATTTCTCTTTTACAAGTCGAGAAAACAAAATTTAACTCTTTTAGAAAAATTATTCACCACTTCGATATGATTAAAGCAATTTAAACTATCATTAAGGTTGCAACTATTGCAAGTACAACATATTTTTTGGATCCTAGACTACCCGGACATAAGCATAATAGTAGCTACGCATGAACTCTCGTCACCTCGCACGTACGTAGCTCCCACAAATAGAAGCACAATTAATTCACCTATGGGGCAATTCCTTCTTACAAGGTTAGAAAGAAGACTCACCTCGCTCAGAAGTTCCATAACTGTCATTCTGTGCCATTCTGAAGGCTTAAATCGGTGCACAACGTTCCAAAGCTAGCGAATAATTATGTAAGCCCATTAATTTATGCTCAATTACTCATGATATAACAATTTCTTACCCCGGCCAAAAAGTTGACAAAATCGCCCTCAGACACAATGCCCGAATTTTGAAATTTTTCGAAGATAAAGTTTGCCCAATACCTCACGAACTCAAATATATAATTTACTCTCAATTTTATGTCCAAAATCGTGGTCAAAATCCAAGAATTCCAAATTTCTAAGTTTTCCTCAAAACCCAAACTTTTTACTAATTTTCATACCTTAATCTATATCTAAATTTGGTATTTAATTTGTAATGAGTGGGAACAACTTACCTTGTGATACTTGGAAAATATCTCCCTTCGAAGCTCTCTAAAATCGTCCAAAAAAGGAGAGAAAAATGGCCAATCTCCAGATTTAAAAAAAACACACTGCCTCCAGCCTTTCCGCACATGCGGACACTTGATCACTTCTACGGTTCCACAGGTGCGGCCCCCAACCGCATCCGTGGTCCTTCATGAGGCCCCTTTATTCCACTTCTGCGATCCTCCTTCCGCAGATACGGTCCCGTTTTTGTGGAAAGATGACCACATCTGCGGTCCTAGTCTAGCCTAGCTACTTCCGCTTCTGCGGCACCAAGGCTCCTTCTGCGGCTCCGCACCTACAGCCCAAGCCTCGCAGGTGCTGTTACACCAAAAAATAGTTGCTTCCTTCCTTCTTCAAGTTCCAAGTTTGATCCATTAACCATCTGAAATCCACTAGAGGCCCTCGGGACCCGACCAATCGTACCAATATGTCCCAAACTATAATACGAACCTGTTCGAGGCCTCAAACCATATCAAACACCGCTTAAACCATGAATCGCCTTCCAATCCAAGCTCAATGAACTTTAGAATTTCAAACTTCAATATTCGATGCCAAAACCTATCAAGTCGCGTCAGATTTACCTCAAATTTTGCAAACAAGTCATATTCACCATTACAGGCCTACTCCAACTTCCAGAATCGGAATACGACCTCGATATCAAAAAGTTCACTTCCAGTCAAACTTCTCAAAAACTTCAAATTTCTAACTTTTGCCAAATGGCTCCAAAATGACCTATGGACCTCCAAATCCATTTCCCATCGCGCTCACAATACATAAACACCATACACAGTTATTCGTAGTCTCGGAATCACAAACAGACATCGATAACACTAAAATACACTTCAATCCAAAATTATGTAATTCTTCCAAAATGCTAACTTGCACAATAGGCGCCAAAATGCTCCTAGTTCATCCAAAACTCGATCCGGACTTATGCCCTAGTCCAAAATTATCATATGAACCTGTTGCAACCTTTAAAATCCTAATTCCGGTGTCGTTTACTCAAAAATCCAATCTTAGACAATTTTTCCAACTTAAAGCTTTCGAAATGAGAATTCTTCTTCCAAATAAACTCTGAACTTGCCGAATTTCAATTCCAACCATGCGTACAAGTCACAAATACCTAATGTGGAGTTGCTCACGGCCTCAAACTACTGAATGACGTACTAAAGCTCAAAACGACCTATCAGGTCGTTACATTCTCTCCCACTTAAACATACGTTCATCCTTGAACGTGCTGAGACCTGTACTGGGTTGACCAAAATTACTGTTTAACACCTCGAGAACCTACCCGTTTTATGACAATTTATTTGAGCATACTAACTCGATCACATCTGAAGATATACTCTTTTATTCAAACAAATAAGCTTAGAACCCAGTTCCGACACCTAAAATTATCTGCCACACTTGCTTTCGACCTATGAATACCGTATCAATCACTACATGATACACCAGTACATGATTGCATACCTTTTTTGAATCAGCACTATGCTCTGCATAATTCACATAACCATAATATCATCATCTGATAACGACGGCCGAAATTCCACGAATCTGATGCTCCCAATGCACCCCATGACTTGTATAAGTCTTGATCAAACATATAATATACCGACACAATGGAAGAGTCGTGTAGATATTCATAACCACTATCGAGTCGACCAACTGTTGAGTTTATACTCCTCACAAGAATTGTTACCTAATTGTGAACCAAATAATGGTATTTGCTCTTTGATATACTTCATATAATCCATATGCACTGATCCTAGATCCAATAATCTTATCTCGCCATTATGAACTAGCTCAGACAATAAGCCACACCAAACTAACTCATAGCCCGAGTATTACTTCAACTGAGGTTGAATAAAATTGGCGGAGGCTCGTGGCCTGCGTCCCAGTTCAACCGTAGTTGAAATTTGTTGATTCTTTCGAGTCGAGGGCTCATAGCCAGAGTATTACTTCAACTGAGGTTGAATTAAATTGGCGGAGGCTCGTGGCCTGAGTTCTAGTTCAACCGTAGTTGAACTTTGTTGATTCCTTTGAGTCAAGGGCTCACAGCCCGAGTATTACTTCAACTGAGGTTGAACTAAATTGGCGAAGGCTCATGGCCTGAGTCTCGGTTCAACCGTAGTTAAACTTTGTTAATTCTTTCGAGTCGAGGGCTCATATCCCGAGTATTACTTCAACTGAGGTTGAATTAAGTTGGCGAAGTCTTGTGGCTTAAGTCCCAGTTCAACCGTAGTTGAACTTTTTTGATTCCTTTGAGTCGAGAGCTCATAGCCCGAGTATTACTTCACTCAGGTTGAACTAAATTGGCGAAGGCTCGTGGCATGAGTACCAGTTCAACCCTAGTTGAACTTTGTTGATTCTTTTGAGTCGAGGGCTCATATCCCGAGTATTACTTTAGGCGAAGGCTCGTGGACTGAGTCCCAGTTCAACCGTAGTTGAACTTTGTTGATTCCTTTGAGTCGAGGGCTCAAAGACCGAGTATTACTTCAACTCGGGTTGAACTAAATTGGTGAAGGCTCGTGGCCTGAGTCCTAGTTCAACTGTAGTTGAACTTTGTTGATTCTTTCGAGTCGAGGGCTCAAAGCCCGAGTATTACTTCAACTGAGGTTGAACTTAATTGGCGAAGACTCGTGGCCTAAGTCCAGTTCAACCGTAGTTGAACTTTGTTGATTATTTCGAGTCGAGGGCTCATAGCTCGAGTGTTACTTCAACTGAGGTTGAATTAAGTTGGCGAAGGATCGTGGCCTGAGTCTCAGTTCAACCGTAGTTGAAATTTGGTGATTCCTTTGAATTGAGGGCTCATCGCCCGAGTATTACTTCAACTGAGGTTGAATTAAATTGGCGGAGGCTCGTGGCCTGCATCCCAGTTCAACCGTAGTTGAACTTTGCTGATTCTTTCGAGTCGAGGGCTCAAAGCCCGAGTATTACTTCAACTGAGGTTGAATTAAGTTGGCGAAGGCTCATGGCCAAAGTCCCAGTTCAACTGTAGTTGAACTTTGTTGATTCATTTGAGTCGAGGTCTCAAAGCTCGAGTATTACTTCAACTGAGGTTGAATTAAATTGGCGGAGGCTCATGGCCTGCGTCCCAGTTCAACCGTAATTGAACTTTGTTGATTCTTTCGAGTCGAGTGCTCATAGCCCGAGTATTACTTCAACTGAGGTTGAATTAAATTGGCGAAGGCTCGTGGCCTGAGTCCCAGTTCAACCGTAGTGGAACTTTGTTGATTCTTTCGAGTTGAGGGCTCATAGCCCAAGTATTACTTCAACTGCGATTGAATTAAATTGGCGGAAGCTCGTGGTCTACGTCCCAGTTCAACCGTATTTGAACTTTGTTGATTCTTTTGAGTCGATGGCTCATAGCGCGAGAATTACTTCAACTAAGGTTGAATTAAGTTGGCGAAGGCTCGTGGCCTGAGTCCCAGTTCAACTATAGTTGAACTTTGTTGATTCTTTTGAGTCGAGGGCTCAAAGCCCGAGTATTACTTCAACTGAGGTTGAACTAAATTGGCAAAGGCTCGTGGCCTGAGTCCCAGTTCAACCGTAGTTGAACTTTGTTGGTTCCTTTAAGTCGAGGGCATAGCCCAAGTATTACATTAATAGAGGTTGAATTAAATTGGCGAAGGCTCGTGGCCTGAGTCGCAGTTCAATCATAGTTGAACTTTGTTGATTCCTTTGAGTCGAGGGCGCATAGCCCGAGTATTACTTCAACTCAGGTTGAACTAAATTGGCGAAGGCTCGTGGCCTGAGTCCAGTTCAACCGTAGTTGAACTTTGTTGATTCTTTCGAGTCGAGGGCTCATACCCCGTGTATTACTTCAACTGAGGTTGAATTAATTGGCGAAGGCTCGTGGGTTGAGTCCCAGTTCAACCGTAGTTGAACTTTGTTGATTCTTTCGAGTCGAGGGCTCATAGCCCGAGTATTACTTCAACTGAGGTTGAATTAAATTGGCAAAGGCTCGTGGCCTAAGTCTGTCACGACCCGGATTTTCCTCCAATATCGGGATCGTGATGGCGCCTACTCGTGGTAGCTAGGCAAGCCACTGTATTCATACTATCCTGTTTTTAACACAATTTTAATTAAATAAATGCGGAATACTTTATAAATGCGGAATAACAAATCACACGGTGAAAATCATACTGAAATCCTCTACCCAAGACGTGGAGTCACCAACTCACAAACTACTATGGAATACTACACATAAAAGTCCGAAGGAAATATAACATAATTCTGTTAGTCTCGGAACAATGAGACTACAGCTATTAACATAAATAAAGAAAGAGACGCCGGGCCTGCGGACGTCTGCAAGCTACCTCGGTCTCAAATGTGATCAACTCCCACGCAATCTATTTACCGCTGCTGCTGCTCCTGATCGTAACCTGGACCTGTGCAAAAACGCACAGAAGTGTAGCATCAGCACAACCGACCCCATGTGCTGGTAAGTGCCTGGCCTATCCCGGCGAAGTAGTGACAAGCCTAGGACCAGACACCCACATAAACCTGTGCAATTCAATATATATATGTGTACCACAAAATAACAAGAAATAATCAAGTATTAACACAATAAGGAATATCTTAAAGAATTCAACAATTAACCACGGTTAATAATTTCACAAGGAAAAACAAAGTGTAATGTAAACACAAGTAATATCAATTCAAGAAATAGCAAACAGTTGCACGGCATCACCCTTCGTGCTTTTACTCTCATCCTCACATCCATAGTACGGCATGATCCTTCGTACATGGTTCAATAATAAGGCACGGCATGATCCTTCGTGCATAATCAATAATAGGGCACGGCATGATCCTTCGTGCATAATCAATAATAAACATGGCACGGCATGATCCTTCGTGCATAATCAATAATAAACATGGCACGGCATGATCCTTCGTGCATAATCAATAATAAACATGGCACGGCATGATCCTTCGTGCATAATCAATAATAAACATGGCACGGCATCACCCTTCGTGCATTATCTCTCTTCCTCACCCAAATAACAATCACAGCTAAGGGCAAAGAAAGAAACAGTAATTCATAAACCGTCCCATCAAGGGCAATCAATAATTTTCTTCACAACAAGTCCTAACAAGGAAGAACAATAACAATTCATCTGTAATATATCTCAAATAATCATTTTCCAACGACTCACGGTCATACTAGACGCCAGTGTATGGATGCTCGTCACCACAGCTCATACACCGCACTCGATCACATAACACATAACACATAATCCTATTCCCTCAAGCTAGGATAGAACAAACACTTACCTCGAATGCTTATGAGCAATTCACTCCGTGGAAATGTCTTTTCTTTCAATTTGGCTCCAATCCAACCGTATCTATACACAATTGATTTAATATCATCAATTTTACTCAACAAACTAATTCTTAAGACCAAATACAACTTTTACAACATTCTGCCCGGAATAGTGAATTTCAACCCCGGGCCCACATGGTCGGAATTTGGGGTTATGACTAAAATCCGGTTACCCATTCCCCCACGAGTTCATATATATGATTTGTTTCAAAATCGGACCTCAATTCGAGGTCCAATTCCCCAATTTATGAAAAACCCTATTTTCTAACAAAAACAAGAATTTTACCATAAAAATCTTTGATTTCTTATGAAAAACATGTTTAATGATGTTAGGAATTAAAAGAATTAAGTAAAAAGTGACTTACATTCGATTTGATGAAGAAGAAATCCTTGAAGAATCGCAAATGGGTGTTTTGGTTTTGTAAAAATGTGAAGAAATGACTGAAATCCGTGTTTTTCAGGTCTCTGTGTTCGCATTTGCGAACATGGGTTCGCAATTGCGAACCCCGACCAATTTCCGGAGTTTGAAAAATAAGCTAAGGGTGGGAAGTTCGCATTTGCGAACATTTCTTCGCATTTGCGAAGCCAAGGCAAAATTGGGAAGTTCGCATTTGCGAACTATTGTTCGCAATTGCGAACACAGGCTAAATATGGGGAGGTTCGCATTTGCGAACTATTGTTCGCATTTGCGAACCCAGGCAGAATAGTGGGGTGTTCGCATTTGCGAACACTGCAGAATAGTGGGGTGTTCGCATTTGCGAACTATTGTTCGCATTTGCGAACACTGCAGAATAGTGGGGTGTTCGCATTTGCGAACTATTGTTCGCATTTGCGAACACAGGCAGAATAGAGGGGTGTTCGCATTTGCGAACTATTGTTCGCATTTGCGAACACTGCAGACCAGGTGCTGACAGCAACTTCTAACATGAAAAATTGATCTCGTGGCCTATCCAAAGTTCACCCGAGCCCTCGGGGCTCCAAACCAAATATGCACATAACCTCAAAAACACATTATGAACTTGTTCGTGCGATCACATCGCCAATATCACCTCGTTTTCATCAAATCAAGCCTCAAATGCATGATTTTCATACCTTTAGTTTTCAAAACTTTCAAACTTGGGACTCAAGGTCCAAAACATCTCAAACGACATCCAAATGTCACCAAACTTTACAGAAATCACATATATAATATTTAAGACTTGTACCGGGCGTCTGAACCAAAATACGAGCCCGATACCTAGGTCAATTAATTTATTTCCTTTAATAATTGCATCAAAAACAATTTCACATAAAAATTCATAACTTGGGCTCTAGGCCTCAGAATTCGACTCCGGACGCATGTCCAAGTCCCATATTTTCCTACGGACCTCTCGGAACCATCAAATCTCGGGTCCGGATCCGTTTACCAAAAATGTTGACCGAAGTCAACCATATCAATATTAATATCATTTTTATCCAAATTTCTCATAGAATTCATATTTTCTATCACAAAATTTTTCCGGCTACATGCTCGGATCGTGCACGTAAATCGAGGCAATATAGAATGAGGTTTTCAAGGCCTCGAAAGCTCGAAATGATTAATAAAATAAGTGATGACCCTTTGGATCATCACACAACGGGTCCTACGGACGCCTCCAAGACTACCTCAAAGTCTCGGTGGTCGGAATATCAATAATCGCACTACTGCCGCCGCTGCTGTCCAAAAACTGTATCTGCGCAAAAAGAGCGCAGAGTGTAGCATCAGCACAACCGACCCCATGTGCCTGCCGGTCTAGAATGGCAACCGACTCCTCCTCGTAAGATAGATCATTGTCCAATTGGACAGCACTGAAGTCTAACACATGTGTGGGATCACCGTGGTATCTCCGAAGCATAGATATGTGAAAAACCGGGTGCACGGCTGATAAGCTAGGCGGCAAAGCTAATCTGTAAGCCACCCCTCCCACTCTGTCTAGAATCTCAAATGGGCCAATATACCTAGGGCCGAGCTTGCCCTTCTTCCCAAACCTCATCACGCCCTTCATAGGCGACACTCGGAGCAATACTCGTTCACCAACCATGAAATCTACATCTCGAACCTTACGATCCGCATAAGTCTTTCGCCTAGACTGAGCTGAACGCAATCTCTCCTGAATAGTCTTGACCTTATCTAAGGCCTCCCGAACTAAGTCTGTACCCAACAACCGAGCCTCTCCCGGTTCAAACCATCCAACTGGTGATCGACATCGCCTACCATACAACGCCTCATACGGAGCCATCTGGATGCTAGACTGGTAACTGTTATTGTAGGCAAACTCTGCTAATGGCAGAAACTGATCCCACGAGCCTCCGAAATCAATAACACAGGCTCGAAGCATGTCCTCTAGAATCTGAATAGTCCTTTCGGACTGGCCATCCATCTGAGGATGAAATGCTGTACTCAACTAAACCTGGGTGCCTAACTCCTGCTGGACCGCTCTCCAGAACCGCGAGGTAAACTACGTTCCCCGATCAGAGATAATAGATACCGGCACCCCATGGAGATGAACAATCTCCCTAATGTAAACCTCCGCTAACCTCTCCGACGAGTAGGAGACAGATACTGGAATAAAGTGTGCTGATTTGGTCAACCTATCAACAATGACCCAAATAGCATCAAATTTCCTCCGAGTCAAAGGAAGTCAAGTAACGAAGTCCATAGTGATCCGCTCCCATTTCCACTCGGGAATTTCAATCCTCTGGAATACACCACCAGGTCTCTGGTGCTCATATTTCACCCGTTGACAATTTAGACACCGAGCGACATACGCAACGATATCTTTCTTCATTCTGCGCCACCAATAGTGCTGCCGTAAGTCCTGGTACATCTTCGCGGCGCCTGGGTGAATAGAATACCGCGAACTGTGGGCCCTCGCTAAGATCAACTCTCGAATTCCTTCGACATTGGGCACACAAACTCGACCCTGCAATTTCAATACCCCATCATCATCTAGGTTCACCTGTGTGGCACCTCCCCGCTGTACTGTATCTCTCAACTCACACAAATGAGGACCATCAAATTGCCTCTCACGGATACGCTCTAATAAAGAAGAACGAGCGACTGTGCAGGCTAACACCCTGCTAGGTTCAGAAATGTCTAATCTCACGAACCGGTTGGCTAAGGCCCGGACATCTAGAGCTAATGGTCTCTGACTGACTGGAATATAAACAAGACTGCCCATACTGGCTGACTTCCTACTCAAAGCGTCAGCCACCACGTTTGCTTTTTCCCCGATGATATAAAAAGGTAACATCATAATCTTTCTGCAATACCAGCCACCTTCTCTGCCTCAAATTCAACTCTTTTGTTTAAACAAATACTGAAGACTCTTATGATCGGTGTACACTTCACATACTACACCATACAAATAATGCCTCCAGATCTTCAATGCGTGAATAATCGCCGCAAATTCTAGATCATGCACTCGGTAATTCTTTTCATGCATCTTCAGCTGCCTCGAAGCATAGGCAATAACCTTGCCATCCTGCATTAACACTGCACCAAGCTCTGTACGAGATGCGTCACAATAAACTGTATAAGGCCCTGCACCCGTAGGTAGTATCAACACTGGCGCAGTGGTCAAGGCTGTCTTGAAGCTCGCCTCACACTCCTCTGACCACTGGAACTGGACACCTTTCTGGGTCAACCTGGTCATCGGGGCTGCAATAGAAGAAAACCCCTCTACAAATCGACGGTAGTAACCTGCCAATCCCAAGAAACTCCAAATCTCTGTGGCTGATGTTAGTCTAGGTCAGTCCTTGACTGCCTCAATCTTCTTCGGATCAACCTAAATACCTGCTGCCGTCACAATATGACCCAGGAATGCAACTGAACTTAGCCAAAATTCACACTTCAAAATTTTTGCATATAGTTGGCTATCTTTCAAAGTCTGCAAAGTCACTCTGAGATGTTGCGCATGCTCCTCATGACTGCAGGAGTATGTCAATATGGAAACAATGAAGACTACAACGAACAAGTCTAATTAAGGCACGAACACACTCATGCGTATGCACATATCCATGACTCTGAAGTCTGGCCATAAGAGTTATTCTTAAATTACAACATTGTCAATTAACCCTGTTATCAAATACCTTATTCTACAAATCCCACTTTACTCATAATGAGGTATGGTGACCTCGTGATTATTTTCCCGAATTAATGCGTCATATTTATCCTTACCTGGTGCTCGTCTCAAAGGCTAAGCTCAACGGTTTCAAAATAGAAATGGCTAATATGAATAGAAACTATACAAGAATTGTCAAATAGTCCTAACTGACCATGACTCTTATTTACGAATGCGATACGAAAGTATTAATTCATAAGAGAAGAATTTTAAACACATAAACTCTTACTACCAGGACCCAATCCTCATATGATATCCACCGCAGCTTGAAGCTCGTCTTAGAAATATTTCACATTATGCCAAAAATTGGAGGATCTCATCCTCAACTCTGAATCACAGTGCTTGCACATCATATAATCTGAAATTTTTCATTTCATTACTTTCTTCCTTTCAATAATTGTCCGTCAAAGATAATCACGACATAAAATGAACCCTCATACTGATAGGGCACACAATTAACGATTAAAATTAGTTATTCCGAGAATTATATCAAAACATACTGTAATAAGTAATATAAAGTCACTCATAGTCTCATGGATATTTAGTAACTAACACCTAATAATAGGGATGTCTATCCTCATGTAATATCTCAACGGGAGTATTTCCCTAAGTAGTATGATTACGATGCTCGCTCACGAATGGAGCATGTTAAACAGACTCGCCTAAATTTTCTTTCAAAAACCAAATCAAATTAAGGGAAAATTATTTGTTTATAACAATCTGAATTACACACGTGATGACGCCATCTGGTGTAATGACCTCCCTCATACCATAAAAAGTATATCAATGGTTAGGTCTCCACCTCTAGGATTTTCACCTCCACCTCTAACATCCTGACCTATACATCTGGCTGGCCATGTAGGATAAATATTAACTGCAATGGAGCGTGTAGCCTGAGTGCTTTTCATAAAATTATATTTCTCCAAAAATTCCACATTCACAGCAATTCCTTTAAGGCTCAGTTAACTTGTTGTTCATGACAATATATATTCGAACACAGTCATTGTGACTTGGTACAACCGTTCAGATCACACATACTACATATTGCAGAGAATCTCGGGGGTGACGTCTTCATAACATTTCTAAAAATAGAGTTTAGTAGATAGCGTTGCATTGGCCGGCTTGCCCTCTTGGTAATCTTGTCACAAACATTGATGGCCAATTTTCCTCTTTTGCTATGTTGGCTTAACACTGTTGAGCTACCCCGTTTACTCATATACTCTTCGTCATTCTCTGGGGGCGATCCTTACCCCATGAAAAGAACCAACCTTAAATATGTATAAATTATTTGGAGGACATTTCCATACCATATATATATACATTCCAATAACTCATCATATTTGTCCTTCACAACTCCAACACATCGACCGACGTCAAGATCCGTTGAAACCCAACACGATTTATTAGGTGATCTCCTGATATAATTGCATCTTCCGTTGGGACTATAACTGGTGTGGTAAATACATTATCTTCCCACTACTTCTGTGTGCCTTCCGTAGCACAGTAAAATGAACTCCTCGCATTCGACTATTCCCACGTTCTGTAATTCCTCATAAGAACTGTCAAGCACAATCTCGTGGGTTCTCAAAAGATGCACCGCTGAAGGTGGCAGCGAAGACTTTGGTGAAACTTGTCCTCCGTAAAACTTTTGAAGGAATAGTTGATCTATCACCAGCCTGTGCCATTGTTCGGCTGGATAAGCGGTACGTGACTACGCCATTCGTGGGAAGACAAGAGTGGAAATTTAACTTAACACTTTGAAGAAAAAATTCGCACGATAAGAAAGAACAAATGAGAGACTCTTTCCTAACTCAATAGACTCTGGAGGACAAGTACAGACGTCTCCGTACCTACCTCTCAAACTCTACTAAGCTTGTTCGTGAGTGGCGAGACCTATGTAACCTAGAGCTTTGATACCAACTTGTCACGACCCGGATTTTCCCCCAATATCGGGATCGTGATGGCGCCTACTCGTGGTAGCTAGGCAAGCCACTGTATTCATACTATCCCGTTTTTAACACAATTTTAATTAAATAAATGCGGAATACTTTATCGAAATGGAAATAACAAATCACAAGGTAAAAATCATACCGAAATCCTCTACCCAAGACTTGGAGTCACCAACTCACAAACTACTATGGAATACTACACATAAAAGTCTCGAAGGAAATATAACATAATTCTCGTTAGTCTCGAACAACGAGACTACGACTATTAACATAAATAAAGAAATAGACGCCGGCTCGCGGACGTCCTGCAAGCTACCCCGGCCTCAAATGTGATCAACTCCCACGCAATCTATTTACCGTTGCTGCCGCTCCCGATCGTAACCTGGACTCGTGCAAAAACGCACGTAAGTGTAGCATCACGACAACCGACCCCACGTGCTAGTAAGCTGCCTGGCCTATCCCGACGAAGTAGTGACAAGCCTAGGACCGGACACCCACATAAACCTGTGCAATTCAATATATATACGTGTACCACAAAATAACAAGAAATAATCAAGTATTAACACAATAAGGAATATCTTAAAGAATTCAACAATTAACCACGGTTAATAATTTCACAAGGAAAAACAAAGTGTAATGTAAACACAAGTAATATCGATTCAAGAAATAGCAAACAGTTGCACGCACGGCATCACCCTTCGTGCTTTTACTCTCATCCTCACATCCATAGTACGGCATGATCCTTCGTACATGGTTCAATAATAAGGCACGGCATGATCCTTCGTGCATAATCAATAATAGGGCACGGCATGATCCTTCGTGCATAATCAATAATAAACATGGCACGGCATGATCCTTCGTGCATAATCAATAATAAACATGGCACGGCATGATCCTTCGTGCATAATCAATAATAAACATGGCACGGCATGATCCTTCGTGCATAATCAATAATAAACATGGCACGACATCACCCTTCGTGCATTATCTCTCTTCCTCACCCAAATAACAATCACAGTTAAGGGCAAAGAAAGAAACAGTAATTCATAAACCGTCCCATCAATGGCAATCAATAATTTTCTTCACAACAAGTCCTAACAAGGAAGAATAATAATAATTCATCTGTAATATTTCTCAAAATAATCATTTTCCAACGACTCACTGTCATACTAGACGCCAGTGTATGGATGCTCGTCACCACAGCTCATACACCGCACTCGATCACATAACACATAACACATAATCCTATTCTCTCAAGCTAGGATAGAACAAACACTTACCTCGAATGCTTATGAGCAATTCACTCCGTGGAAATGTCTTTTCTTTCAATTTGGCTCCAATCCAACCGTATCTATACACAATTGATTTAATATCATCAATTTTACTCAACAAACTAATTCTTAAGACCAAATACAACTTTTACAACACTCTGCCCGGAATAGTGAATTTCAACCCCGGCCCACATGGTCGGAATTCGGGGTTATGACTAAAATCCGGTTACCCATTCCCCCACGAGTTCATATATATGATTTGTTTCAAAATCGGACCTCAATTCGAGGTCCAATTCCCCAATTTATGAAAAACCCTATTTTCTAACAAAAACAAGAATTTTACCATAAAAATCTTTGATTTCTTATGAAAAACATGTTTAATGATGTTAGGAATTAAAAGAATTAAGTAAAAAGTGACTTACATTCGATTTGATGAAGAAGAAATCCTTGAAGAATCGCAAATGGGTGTTTTGGTTTTGTAAAAATGTGAAGAAATGACTGAAATCCGTGTTTTTCAGGTCTCTGTGTTCGCATTTGCGAACATGGGTTCGCAATTGCGAACCCCGACCAATTTCCGGAGTTTGAAAAATAAGCTAAGGGTGGGAAGTTCGCATTTGCGAACATTTCTTCGCATTTGCGAAGCCAAGGCAAAACTGGGAAGTTCGCATTTGCGAACTATTGTTCGCAATTGCGAACACAGGCTAAATATGGGGAGGTTCGCATTTGCGAACTATTGTTCGCATTTGCGAACCTAGGCAGAATAGTGGCGAGTTCGCATTTGCGAACTATAGTTCGCATTTGCGAACACAGGCACAGAAGGGTCAAGTTCGCATTTGCGAACTATTGTTCGCATTTGCGAACACAGACACAATAGTGGGGAGTTCGCATTTGCGAACTATTGTTCGCATTTGCGAACTCTGCAGACCAGTTGCAGACAGCAACTTCTAACATGATAAATTGATCTCGTGACCTATCCAAAGTTCACCCGAGCCCTCGGGGCTCGTGGCCTATCCAAAGTTCACCCGAGCCCTCGGGGCTCCAAACCAAATATGCACATAACCTCAAAAACACATTATGAACTTGTTCGTGCGATTACATCGCCAATATCACCTCGTTTTCATCAAATCAAGCCTCAAATGCATGATTTTCATACCTTTAGTTTTCAAAACTTTCAAACTTGGGACTCAAGGTCCAAAACATCTCAAACGACATCCAAATGTCACCAAACTTTACGGAAATCACATATATAATATTTAAGACTTGTACCGGGCGTCGGAACCAAAATACGAGCCCGATACCAAGGTCAATTAATTTATTTCCTTTAATAATTGCATCAAAAACAATTTCACATAAAAATTCATAACTCGGGCTCTAGGCCTCAGAATTCGACTCCGGACGCATGTCCAAGTCCCATATTTTCCTACGGACCTCTCGGAACCATCAAATCTCGGGTCCGGATCCGTTTACCAAAAAAGTTGACCGAAGTCAACCATATCAATATTAATATCATTTTTATCCAAATTTCTCATAGAATTCATATTTTCTATCACAAAATCTTTCCGGCTACATGCTCGGATCGTGCACGTAAATCGAGGCAACATAGAATGAGGTTTTCAAGGCCTCAGAAGCTCGAAATTATTAATAAAATAAGTGATGACCCTTCGGGTCGTCACAATCTCCACCTCTAAAACAACCGTTTGTCCTCGAACGGACAAAAGAAAGAAGTACCTGAGTCAGGAAACAAGTGTGGGTAACGGCTCCGCATATCAGACTCGGACTCCCAGGTCGATGCCTCAGGAGGCTGACCTCTCCACTGAACACGCACAGACGGATAACTCTTCGACCTCAGCTGTCGAACCTGCCGGTCTAGAATAGCCACCGGCTCTTCCTCGTAGGATAGATCATTGTCCAATTGGACAATACTGAAGTCTAACACATGTGTGGGATCGCCGTGGTATCTCCGAAGCATAGATACATGAAAAACTGGATGCACGGCTGATAAGCTAGGCGGCAAAGCTAATCTGTAAGCCACCCCTCCCACTCTGTCTAGAATCTCAAATGGGCCAATATACCTAGGGCCGAGCTTGCCCTTCTTCCCAAACCTCATCACGCCCTTCATAGGCGACACTCGGAGCAATACTCGTTCACCAACCATGAAATCTACATCTCGAACCTTACGATCCGCATAAGTCTTTTGCCTAGACCGAGCTGAACGCAATCTCTCCTGAATAGTCTTGACCTTATCTAAGGCCTCCCGAACTAAGTCGTACCCAACAACCGAGCCTCTCCCGGTTCAAACCATCCAACCGGCGATCGACATCGCCTACCATACAACGCCTCATACGGAGCCATCCGGATGCTAGATTGGTAGCCGTTATTGTAGGCGAACTCGCTAATGGTAGAAACCGATCCCACGAGCCTCCGAAATCAATAACACGAGCTCGAAGCATGTCCTCACGAATCCGAATAGTCCTCTCGTGACCGGCCATCCGTCCGAGGATGAAATGCCGTACTCAACCGAACCTCGAGTGCCTAACTCCCCGCCGGGACCGCTCTCCGTAACCGCGAGGTAAACCGCGTACCCCGACCGGAGATAATAGATACCGGCACCCCACGGAGACGAACAATCTCCCTAATGTAAACCTCCGCTAACCTCTCCGACGAGTAGAGACAGATACTCTGGAATAAAGTGTGCTGATTTGGTCACCCTATCAACAATGACCCAAATAGCATCAAATTTCCTCCGAGTCAAAGGAAGTCCAGGAACGAAGTCCATAGTGATCCGCTCCCATTTCCACTCGGGAATTTCAATCCTCTGGAATACACCACCAGGTCTCTGGTGCTCATATTTCACCTGTTGACAATTTAGACACCGAGCGACATACGCAACGATATCTTTCTTCATTCTACGCCACCAATAGTGTTGGCGTAAGTCCTGGTACATCTTCGCGGCGCCTGGGTGAATAGAATACCGCGAACTGTGGGCCTCTGCTAAGATCAACTCTCGAATTCCTTCGACATTGGGCACACAAACTCGACCCTGCAATTTCAATACCCCATCATCATCTAGATTTACCTGTGTGGCACCTCCCCGCTGTACTGTATCTCTCAACTCACACAAACGAGGATCATCAAATTGCCTCTCACGGATACGCTCTAATAAAGAAGAACGAGCGACCGTGCAGGCTAACACCCTGCTAGGCTCAGAAATATCTAATCTCACGAACCGGTTGGCTAAGGCCTGGACATCTATAGCTAATGGTCTCTGACTGACTGGAATATAAACAAGACTGCCCATACTGGCTGACTTCCTACTCAAAGCGTCAGCCACCACGTTTGCTTTTTCCCCGATGATATAAAAAGGTAACATCATAATCTTTCTGCAATACCAGCCACCTTCTCTGCCTCAAATTCAACTCTTTTGTTTAAACAAATACTGAAGACTCTTATGATCGGTGTATACTTCACATACTACACCATACAAATAATGCCTCCAGATCTTCAATGCGTGAATAATCGCCGCAAATTCTAGATCATGCACCGGGTAATTCTTTTCATGCATCTTCAACTGCCTCGAAGCATAGGCAATAACCTTGCCATCCTGCATTAACACTGCACCAAGCCCAATACGGAAAGCATCACAATAATCAGTATAAGGTCCCGCACTTGTGGGTAAAATCAATACCGGTGCTGTAGTCATGGCTGTCTTGAGCTTTTGAAAGCTCGCCTCACATTCATCCGACTATTCAAATTGAACACCTTTCTGTGTCAATCTGGTCAGTGGGATTGCAATAGATGAAAACCCCTCGCCGATAATAACCCGCTAATCCCAAGAAACTCCAAATCTCCGTGGCTGATGTTAGTCTAGGTCAGTCCTTGACTGCCTCAATCTTCTTCGGATCAACCTGAATACCTGCTGCCGTCACAATATGACCCAGGAATGCAACTGAACTTAGCCAAAATTCACACTTCAAAATTTTTGCATATAGTTGGCTATCTTTCAAAGTCTGCAAAGTCACTCTGAGATGTTGCGCATGCTCCTCATGACTGCAGGAGTATGTCAATATGGAAACAATGAAGACTACAACGAACAAGTCTAATTAAGGCACGAACACACTCATGCGTATGCACATATCCATGACTCTGAAGTCTGGCCATAAGAGTTATTCTTAAATTACAACATTGTCAATTAACCCTGTTATCAAATACCTTATTCTACAAATCCCACTTTACTCAGAATGAGGTATGGTGACCTCGTGATTATTTTCCCGAATTAATGCGTCATATTTATCCTTACCCGGTGCTCGTCTCAAAGGCTAAGCTCAACGGTTTCAAAATAGAAATGGCTAATATGAATAGAAACTATACAAGAATTGTCAAATAGTCCTAACGTACATGACTCTTATTTACGAATGCGATACGAAAGTATTAATTCATAAAAGAAGAATTTTAAACACATAAACTCTTACTACCAGGACCCGGTCCTCATATGATATCCACCGCAGCTTGAAGCTCGGCTTAGAAATATTTCACATTATGCCAAAAATTGGAGGATCTCATCCTCAACTCTGAATCACAGTGCTTGCACATCATATAATCTGAAATTTTTCATTTCATTACTTTCTTCCTTTCAATAATTGTCCGTCAAAGATAATCACGACATAAAATGAACCCTCATACTGATAGGGCACACAATTAACGATTAAAATTAGTTATTCCGAGAATTATATCAAAACATACTGTAATAAGTAATATAAAGTCACTCATAGTCTCATGGATATTTAGTAACTAACACCTAATAATAGGGATGTCTATCCTCATGTAATATCTCAACGGGAGTATTTCCCTAAGTAGTATGATTACGATGCTCGCTCATGAATGGAGCATGTTAAACAGACTCGCCTAAATTTTCTTTCAAAAACCAAATCAAATTAAGGGAAAATTATTTGTTTATAACAATCTGAATTACACACGTGATGACGCCATCTGGTGTAATGACCTCCCTCATACCATAAAAAGTATATCAATGGTTAGGTCTCCACCTCTAGGATTTTCACCTCCACCTCTAACATCCTGACCTATACATCTGGCTGGCCATGTAGGATAAATATTAACTGCAATGGAGCGTGTAGCCTGAGTGCTTTTCATAAAATTATATTTCTCCAAAAATTCCACATTCACAGCAATTCCTTTAAGGCTCAGTTAACTTGTTGTTCATGACAATATATATTCGAACACAGTCATTGTGACTTGGTACAACCGTTCGGATCACACATACTACATATTGCAGAGAATCTCGGGGTGACGTCTTCATAACATTTCTAAAAATAGAGTTTAGTAGATAGCGTTGCATTGGCCGGCTTGCCCTCTTGGTAATCTTGTCACAAACATTGATGGCCAATTTTCCTCTTTTGCTATGTTGGCTTAACACTGTTGAGCTACCCCGTTTACTCATATACTCTTCGTCATTCTCTGGGGGCAATCCTTACCCCATGAAAAGAACCAACCTTAAATTTGTATAAATTATTTGGAGGACATTTCCATACCATATATATATACATTCCAATAACTCATCATATTTGTCCTTCACAACTCCAACACATCGACCGGACGTCAAGGTCCATTGAAACCCAACACGATTTATTAGGTGATCTCCTGATATAATTGCGTCTTCCGTTGGGACCATAACTTGTGTGGTAAATACATTATCTTCCCACTACTTCTGTGTGCCTTCCGTAGCACAGTAAAATGAACTCCTCGCATTCGACTATTCCCACGTTCTGTAATTCCTCATAAGAACTGTCAAGCACAATCTCGTGGGTTCTCAAAAGATGCACCGTTGAAGGTGGCAGCGAAGACTTTGGTGAAACTTGTCCTCCGTAAAACTTTTGAAGGAATAGTTGATCTATCACCAGCCTGTGCCATTGTTCGGCTGGATAAGCGGTACGTGACTACGCCATTCGTGGGAAGACAAGAGTGGAAATTTAACTTAACACTTTGAAGAACAAATTCGCACGATAAGAAAGAACAAATGAGAGACTCTTTCCTAACTCAATAGACTCTGGAGGACAAGTACAGACGTCTCCGTACCTACCTCTCAAACTCTACTAAGCTTGTTCGTGAGTGGTGAGACCTATGTAACCTAGGGCTCTGATACCAACTTGTCACGACCCGGATTTTCCCCCAATATCGGGATCGTGATGGCGCCTACTCGTGGTAGCTAGGCAAGCCACTGTATTCATACTATCCTGTTTTTAACACAATTTTAATTAAATAAATGCGGAATACTTTATCGAAATGGAAATAACAAATCACAAGGTAAAAATCATACTGAAATCCTCTACCCAAGACTTGGAGTCACCAACTCACAAACTACTATGGAATACTACTGATAATAGGTGAATTTGACTATAATTATACCCTAAATAATCACACTTTATTATAAGAACAATGTTGTTAAAAGGACAAAATGCTTTGATTAGTGTTTGATTGTGTTTTACAGGTACATGTGATGCATTGGATGCTTTAAAAAGCCATTTTGAAGCCATAAGTTGATGAAAAGGCCAAGAGAAGAGCTAAAGTGAAGAGGGCTGGACGAAGCAGTGAAGAAACAGAAGCACTGTTCATCCGCGGTCCACTCGCGGTCGCGGATGAACCGCGAGAAACGAAGCCCTCTGAATCTTGACTGTTCGCGGTCCACTCGCGGCCGCGAACAAACCGCGAAGGTCCCAGCGGCAGTTATCCTAATTGGACTCTAATTTGTTTTCTTAGCTCTAAAACCTCTATATAAACTCCTAGTTTGCCCCATAGAGGCATGTACTTTATTTCTTCAATACTTTTGCAAGGTTTTAGTAGGAGAGATTCCTCTCAAAACTCTTTCTTTATTTTTATCAAGCAATTCTTTATGATTTCAATTATTATTCTTTTTGTTTCTTTTAGCATGAGTAGCTAAATTCTTTTCTAAGGTTTTGATGGAACCTATTGATAGATGAACTTATCGTTTATGTGATTACAAATTGTGACTTAGATTTCTATTTGTTCAACTTCATTCTTATTGTAGTTAATTGGTAGAGCTCCCAATTAGCGGTGCCTATTTAGTGTGCATAACTTGGAAAAGAGTGCATATTTAGGTTTATTGTTGAACAACACCACACCTAGGTTATTAGAGGAATCTATAATTTTAGGCGTAAAGACGGGATTAGGAATAACGAAGTCTTGGGTGCAATCTAAAGTGAACTATTCAAATTAAAGCTAGCTAGGGTAGCTCGGGAGAGTGCACTAGTAAATTATTGTAATTGCTCGGGAGTGGGTTACGATACACATAGCGTTCATGATTGATAGAATATATTAACAATTTGTATGAGCATAACGATAAGGGATTCCATCAATAGGGGAAATCAACACCTTAGTCTTTCTCTATATTGTTTTATTCAACATTCAATTCTTTCTTTTAAAGCATTCTTTAATTCTTGCAAACTAGCTATTCGAAAATCATACACAAAGATACTCAAACTTTTGGGAACTTGATTCGTAAGTACTCTTGGGTTGTGAAAGTTGTGATTGATAGGTTAATTCTCTGTGGGATCGATCTTGGACTTATTAGACCAAGTTATATTGACTACGACCGTTGCTTGGACGTGAAACAATTTTGGCGCCGTTGCCGGGGAATTAACGGAATTATCAATTGCCATTGCCAGAACTTCAAGATTCTTGTGTATTCAGGTTCTTTCTACACTCTACATTGAATATTTTGACGTTTGTTGATTTGGGTATTCAGGTGCATGCCTAGAAAATCTACAAGGACTGGAGAACTAATTGAAGGACTCTCAGACCCCGAGCAAACCTTCCGGGCACGTAACAAAGCCATCAAACAAATTCAACAATCTCAACAACCAATCAAACTAGACTTCGACATGGGTGACATGAACGCTCAAAACCAACAAGCCGGGCTAAACATGCAAGAGGCACAGGAGGCACAAGAAGGTGCATTGTTCGACTGGGCACAACCCACAGCGGATAATTTGGCAACTGCCATCGTTGTGCCAGCAATTCAAGCTGAGTCTTTCCAGATTACCAACAACATGCTTCACTTATTGCAAAACAAGGGATTATTCTCTGGGTCTCAGGTTGAAGATCCACAGCAGCACCTCAAAAACTTTCTATCAATATGCAAAACACAAAGGCAACCGAATGTAACTCCGAAAGCTATCAGATTACTACTTTTTCCATTCTCAGTTACAGGAGCAGCACAGATATGGCTAAACTCACTCCCAATAAACTCCATTGCAACTTGGGATGAGTTAGTCAAACAATTCCACAACAAGTTTCATCCACCCAACAAAACAACTCAACAAATTGATGAGATTGTGAGCTTCAAACAAAAACCATTGGAAACACTACATGAAACTTGGGGGAGATTCAAAGGCATGCTTGTTATGTGTCCTCACCATGGAATCCCTGAACAGATGTTGGGTCAAAGGTTCTACATGGGACTTTCAGACAGTATGAAGAATATTGTAGATGCCTCAGCAGGTGGGGCTTTTCTGAGCAAGACATGGAGAGAAGGCCAAAATTTGCTAGACAAGATGGCTCAAAATTCCGGGTGGACGTCCGGGAATGCTCCTATCACACCAGTAGTACATTCTGTACCTCTGGATCCATCCAACACTCTAGAGGAGAATGTGGCAACTTTATTGACACAAATGAGCATCTTGACAAAGAAGGTGGAAGAATCAGGGGTTAAGCAGCAAGTTCACATTGTAGACACTACCAATGGTGGTTTATGCACATCTTGCATTAGCCAACCCATAGGTAATCCATGGGCTGCAGACCAAGAACATCATCATCAGCATGAAGATATGAACTATGTGGCTAACTATGGAGGACAGCGACAAGGTAATCAAAGCTGGGGCCAACAGGCTCCAATGCAATACAGACCTCCCCAGCCACAATTCAATGCAGCAGGTATGAGGCCACCACACAACATGGCTCCATATCCTAGGACCTCAGAATTTCGGCAATCAGCAGCAGGGATATCATCCACCTCCACCACAGCATGGGGGTAGACATGACGATGGGTTTGCAGAATTGAAAGCTATGATGCAACAGGTAATCGGGTCAAATGCCAAAACCAATGAGAGAATAGATGCACATGACGCAGCAATCAAAAATATGGAAGTGCAGATGGGGCAGATTGCTATGTCACTAAACAATCGGCCTCAAGGGAAATTACCTGCAAATACTCAAACGAACCCAAAGGACCAAATCCCAAAGCAAATAATGGCAGTGACTCTGAGAAGCGGTAGAGATCTTGATGCTGAGAATGAAAGTGAAAATATTGACAGACAGGCTGAGACACCTGCGCCATTGCATATTGAACTGGATGAATCCACAGGATTGACAAAAGCCACGGTCCAGCCAATTGCTGATAATAAAGAAGCACAACAGGGAGCGGAAAAAGTAGCCGAACAGGTAGAGCAGCAGATTGATGAGAAAGCGATAGACAAAGATAAATCCCAAGTCACCGGGAAGAAGAGGCCTCCACCACCATTCCCCAAAGGTTGGCCAAACACCAAAAAGAGGAACAATACAAAAAGTTCTTCGACATGCTCAAGCAAATCCAGGTAAACATTCCATTAATTGAAGCTTTAAAAGAAATGCCTTGTTATGCTAAGATGATGAAGGATTTAATGTCGCGGAAATTTGATTTCCAAGACTTGGCCACAGTTACACTCACACAGACTTGTAGTGCAGTGGTCTCTAGACCCATTGCTGAGAAGCTATCTGATCCAGGTAGTTTCACCATCCCATGCACTATAGGGAATTATGCCTTCACTAAGGCTTTATGCGATTTGGGGGCAAGCATTAATCTCATGCCCTTAGTTATCTATAAGAGGTTAGGTATTGGGAGGGCCAGACCCACCTCTATGCTTTTACAGCTTGCTGACAGGACGGTTAAGCGTCCATTTGGTATTATAGATGATGTGCTAATCCAGGTTGGGAAGTTCGTGTTTCCCGCCGATTTTGTTATTCTTGATTGCAGGGTCGACGAAGAAATTCCCCTAATCCTGGGAAGACCATTCCTAGCTACTGGAAGAGCTATAATTGACTGTGAAACCGGGGAACTCAAGATGAGGTTGAACGATGAGGAGATCATCTTCAATGTGCAAAAATCCATGAGGCGCCCTAGCGAGTTCGCAAATTGCTCTCTAATCGATGCGGTTGATGTAATAGTGGAAACCGACGATGCAGAATTGACTATCGAAGACCCACTGCAAGCATGCCTGATGAACATGGAAGAAGTAAATGGTGAATGTCTGGCCGAATGGGTATTATCCTTGGAAAGGAAGGGATTTTGGAAGCGAGAGATCGAATTCGAACCCCTACACCTAGAAAAAAGAGAAAACCCACCAGCAAAGCCATCCATAGAAGAGCCACCGAAGCTTGAACTTAAACCACTACCATCACATCTCGGATATGAGTATTTAGGCCCTAACTCCACATTACCTGTTATTATCTCATCTAGTTTGTTAGATGTGCAGGCTCAAAAGCTTATACAGGTACTCAAGGAATGCAAGACTGCCATCGGGTGGACCATGGCAGACATAAAAGGGATCAGCCCAGCCTATTGCATGCATAAAATCCTCCTGGAAGATGGACATAAACCTTCCAGGGAACATCAAAGAAGGCCGAACCCCAACATGAAGGAAGTGGTGAAGAAGGAGGTCATAAAGTGGCTAGATGCAGGAATAATCTTCCCAATCTCAGACAGCAGCTGGGTGAGTCCGGTCCAATGTGTACCCAAGAAAGGAGGCATGACGGTGGTGAAAAACGACAACAATGAACTGATCTCAACAAGAACCGTCACCGAATGGAGAATATGCATGGACTACAGGAAACTGAATCTAGCCACTCGCAAGGATCACTTCCCACTTCCCTTCATTGATCAAATGCTTGACAAGTTGGCAGGGAGATCTCACTTTTGCTTTCTGGATGGATACTCGGGGTACAATCAAATCTCCATAGCCCCCGAAGATAGAGAAAAGACCTCCTTCACATGCCCTTATGGTATCTTCGCCTTCAGGGAGGATGCCATTCGGACTATGCAATGCACCTGCCACTTTTCAAAGGTGCATGATGGCTATTTTCACCGACATGGTAGAAGACATTATGGAAGTGTTCATGGATGATTTCTCAGTGGTTGGAAATTCATTCGACGAATGCCTGGCCAATCTGAATAGAGTATTACAAAGATGCATGGAAACAAACTTAGTACTAAACTGGGAGAAGTGCCACTTTATGGTTCAAGAAGGTATAGTACTTGGGCACAGGGTTTCAAGCAAAGGCATTGAGGTGGACCGTGCTAAAGTTGACATCATTGCAAAGTTGCCTCCACCAACATCCGTCGGGGCCATAAGAAGCTTTCTTGGACACGCCGGTTTTTACCGGAGGTTCATTAAAGACTTCTCCAAAATATCAAACCCTCTCTGTAAGTTACTCGAGAAAGACCATTCTTTTGTTTTTACTGACGAATGCAGGATTGCTTTTGAGGAATTGAAAAAGAGGTTGGTCACAGCACCCATCATCATTGCCCCAGACTGGGATCAACCGTTTGAGTTAATGTGCGATGCAAGTGATTATGCAGTGGGGGCAGTGCTGGGCCAGAGGAAAGATAAACCGATGCATCCAATATACTATGCAAGCAGAACTCTGAATGGAGCATAGCTAAACTACACAGTGACGGAAAAGGAGATGCTAGCGGTTGTGTTTGCATTCGACAAATTTCGGTCCTATCTCATAGGATCAAAGGTAATCGTCTACACGGACCATGCAGCTTTAAGATATCTAATTGATAAAAAGGACTCTAAGCCACGCCTAATTCGTTGGGTGTTGCTTCTCCAAGAGTTCGACCTCGAAATCAGAGATAGAAAAGGCACTGAGAATCAAGTAGCCGACCATTTGTCAAGACTTGAAGGAGCTGAACTTGTCAAAGAGAGTGGGGAAATTCTGGAAACTTTTCCAGACGAGCAATTGCTCACAACTACTCTCCTGAAAGCTCCATGGTATGCCAACTACGCTAATTATCTGGCCAGTAGCATTGTTCCTTATGACCTATCATCGGTCCAGCGGAAAAGATTTTTTCGTGAAAGTCGGCATTATTATTGGGATGAACCATACTTGTTTAGGATATGTCTTGATAACATGATCCGGAGATGCGTCCCCGAGATAGAACAATCTTCTGCTTTGCAGGCATGTCACGCTTCAGCATACGGCGGGCACTTTGGAGGAATTCGTACAGCTGCCAAAATACTCGAGGCCGGTTTCTATTGGCCGACAGTATTTAAGGATGCACACTTGTGGGTGAAAGGGTGCAACGAATGTCAACGCACCGGAAACATCTCTAGGCGTCATGAGATGCCAATGAATCCAATCCAGCAGGTGGAAGTATTCGATGTCTGGGGAATAGATTTCATGGGACCCTTCATTAGCTCATACGGAAATAAGTACATACTTGTTGCTGTTGATTACGTGTCCAAATGGGTGGAAGCTGCAAGCACTACCTACCAATGATGCTAAGGTGGTAGTGGGATTTTTGAAGAAGAATATTTTCACCCGGTTTGGGACTCCAAGGGCCATCATTAGTGACGGGGGCACACACTTTTGCAACCGAGCCTTTGAGAAATTGTTGGCCAAATATGATGTTAAACACAAGGTGGCCACTCCATATCACCCGCAAACTAGCGGACAAGTTGAGGTCTCCAACAGGGAGATTAAAAGTGTACTGACCAAAACAGTGAACGCCACAAGAACCGACTGGTCCAGGAAGCTCGATGACGCACTATGGGCATATAGAACAGCATTCAAAACACCCATTGGCATGTCTCCTTATAAATTGGTGTTCGGAAAAGCTTGTCACTTGCCGGTTGAATTAGAACATAAAGCGTGGTGGGCACTGAAACAATTGAATCTCAACTTGGAGGAAGCAGGTAAAGCAAGGTTGACCGGATTACATGAGTTGGAAGAATTTCGGTATCTAGCATTTGAAAATACAAGCTTGTATAAAGAGAGGATGAAGCGGATCCATGATCAAAATATAGTTGAGCGTACCTTCAAAAAGGGGGACAAGGTACTACTATACAATTCAAGATTATGGCTGTTCCCAGGTAAATTGAAATCAAGGTGGTCAGGACCCTTCAAGGTAATTGAGGCATTCGAGTCCGGAGCTGTGGAAATTCAAACTATGGATGGATCACGTACCTTTAAGGTAAACGGACAGAGGTTGAAACAATACATAGGCCTGGATGACATGGAGGACAAGATAGAATTGCACTTGAATGAACCTCAAAGGTCCAGCGAGCCGTAAAATGCGCTAAGCTGAGTCGTGCCGCGACGTTAACTCAGGCGCTACGTGGGAGGCAACCCACAAACATGTTGTAAGTAATTTAATATTAGTAGTAAGTAATAAGGATTAAAAGAAAAAAAAACAAATAAAAATCTTTTGCTGAAACAGTCGAATTTTTTCATAACGGAGCACTGTCCGCGGTCCACTCGCGGACCGCGGCTGAACCGCGGAAAAATACCCTCTCTGAACTTCTCTGTTCGCGGTCCATCCGCGGTCGCGAGCCAACCGCGAAAAAATACCCTCTCTGAATCTCGACTGTTCGCGGTCCGCTCGCGGCCGCGAACGAACCGCGGACAGTCGCGGTCAGCTCCGCGGTTGGCCAAATTTCAAGTTTTTTTTTTAATTTTTCCCTCCCCCTTTTTCTAAACCCTAAATAACTTAACCCCCCTTCCCCATAACCCAAAAACAGCCGCCCCTCCCCTCTCAAATCTCTCTCTCTCTAAATTCAAATCCTCTCCCTTCTCTCTAAAAATCCCCATCCCTCTCTTCTACAAATCATCCCTTTCTTCCACCCCACTTCTCCATTACTATAACTTGTAAGTTTCTTTACTTATCTCTTTTATTTTGCTCCATTTTTTTTAGGTTTTGATTGTTTAGTTTGTATAAATATTTAGTTAGTCTTAGTTAGGGTCTATTCATGAATGTTGCTTGATTTATCATTGTGCTTTTAATCTTGCCATGAATTTACTTTAAGGAACAATGTTCTACGATTGATGTTGGGAGAAGAATGGGTGTTGGGTTGTTATTTGTGTTGATTTTATGACTTGGAAACCCTAATAGTAGTTCTACAAGATATATGTGTTGGTTGGTTAAGTTAGGGCACATTACATTGAGACTAATAGACTAATGGTAATTAGGAGACATAATGCCAACTTTTACAATGGTTATTGAATAATTTTTGGGATGGACTAAGTTAATAACATGTGTGCCAAGAACTAAGTGTGGGGTTCGCAATTGGGCATGTAGGGAATAGTGAGATAAAGAGTTTGCGGGAATTACACAGAGTTGATGGTCAATTGTGAATTATCAAGGATGGCGAAGTCTGAGTAGCCTTCCACTAACTAACAGTTTATACACTTTTTGGCTATCTTAATTGTACAAGATCATGGCTCCAAAGAGATCACGACATGGTGCGAGCTCATCCAGGCAACCAACCTATGATGAATCTCGGTTTGCCGATGAAGGGGCGGAAAATGCATTTAACATCAAAGCAAACAAAAAGTGGCTTCAAGAGGTTGAAGTGGACAGAATAGCCATCCGCTCAGAAAAGCCGGAAATGTATGATGAGATCCGACGGCGAGAGATGGAGTTCCTTTTTGAAACACCCACTACGGTAAACAAGATGCTTGTCAGAGAATTCTATGCCAACGCCCGTACTCCTCGGTGAGACGAGTTTTCGTCAGAGGTAAGCATGTAAATGCTCATATTCCCACCATTCGGCAGGTACTTCGCCTACCACTACACACGAGTGATATTGATTATTACCATGATAGGCCCGGTGTCACATGGGACATGTTAATTGAGGCCTTATGTGTAGATGGTGTTCCCGTATGGATTCGGAACCAAACTCTGCATTCTAACTGTTTCACTCACATTGCCAAATGTTGGTTTTCTATTATTTGCAACCGCATTCTGCCCTCAAGTAACACTACAGATGTTACTTTTAATAGGGCTCTGTTGACTTGGTGTTTGGTAACAAACCGGGATGTTGATATTGCCCGGGTTATTAGTGACGAGATGGTACTGAGGGGATCCCTCACTGCCAAGGGTTTCTATTACCCATCTCTTGTCACTTCCTTGTGTCTCCTCAACCACACCCCAGTTCATGAGACTGACGGTGAGTTACTACCAAAAGCTCCATTTAGAGCCGCCACTATTCGGGTTGGACGAGACAACACACCCATTGACTTAGATGATGATGATGATCCTGTACCGGAGGCCCGGGCCAGCCACTCCATGGATTCAGCTGGACCTTCCAGGCCTGCTTCTCGCGGAGCAAGCATGTCTAGATCCGACTCCACACGACCTATGCTGAGGTCAATGGAGGAGGAAGTGGCTGCTCTACGCACTTCAGTTGACGGTCTACACACACGACTAGATGCCATGTCAACTAGGCAAGCCCGATCAGAGAACGGATTTATGGCATGGTTCAGAGCACTTGGGAGAGCATGCCATGTTGACCCATCCACCGTTTCCGACTCCGAGTGAGTCCCAGGTAAGTTTTCTTAAACCCCATTGTGCTTTCATATTGTTTATACCATGAGGACATGGCATATTTTTAAGTGTGGGGTGGGGAAACTTATCTTGTAGATGTTGTAGATATTAGTGTAGTAAGTAATATAAAATAATAAAAATACAAAAAAAAATCAGAAAATTTTAAAAAATCCAAAAATATGAGTAGAGGACTCTTCCTGATGACGGACTATTTAGGACAAGTACTCTTGAGGGAAGTAGTCCACGTAGGAATTTTTCTTTCTTTTTATTTTCTTTTTATAGGTAATGTATCATTCCCCCTTGGTTTTTCTTTTGACCACGGTTCTTTTCCAAGGGTTTTTATTTGAACCGGGTTAGGTAGATTTTTTTTTTTAGGAGTAGAGGTAAAAAGGGCAACATGTAACTCCAAATATGCACATTAGCAAAAGCGTAAATTGAACTTGAGAATGTATCATCTAAACTTGATTGTAGAATCTCAATATGCCTTAAATTGCACAATAAAGCTTGCTTGAACATTGATAGGATTTTGTAGATAAACCGGATTCCAAATGAGTTGCATGCCATGTGTGTGTGAGGTTGCTACTTACATTATATGTTGTACATGATTCCTAGAACTTGCCCTGTGTGTTTGCAAAGCGAAATAGAAGTTGTTTGGTTGTAGAGAGGATAGAGGCATTTCTTTGTGTAACCCCATATATCAATAGACATGAATTCACCCATACATTATATCTTAGTTAACCCCTTTGAGCTTCAAGCCTATTTCTTTGATAACCCTTGAATGTTCTTCAAATTATTATATTTGTTCTACTTTACCTCCTAGAAGCACTTGTATTGTAATGAATATGCAAAAGTTTAAGTGTGGGGTGAAGGGAAATTGAAAAGGGAAAATCAAGAATAAATGATAGAAAATAGTAAGCTGGCCAAAATAATATAAATGTGTTGCAAAGCAATGAGAAAAAGAGCGATATCAATGTATATATGAAAATTACAAAGGCCAGTTACACCAACAAAAGAAAAATGGGGATTAAAAGCCAATAAAGGTGAATAAATGTTTTCGGGAGACATAAGGGAGAAAACTAAAAGGGAAAGTGGTGAAAGAGAAAAGAAAAGTGCTTAGGGAGGTTAGTCACTACACCCAAAAGTATCCTACCCGTCCCATAGCCTACATTACAACCCTTAAAGACCTCTTGATCTATGATTGGATAACTCGATTAGTGGAGTATTACACTAGGGGCAAGCTTATGGTGTGTCTGTACTCATATAAATGTTCTTTGTTGAGAGTGAGTGAATTTTCCTGATATCTATAAGTTCCATGTATTTGAATTGTTAATTTGTGGGAACTTCTCTTAATAACTTTTGTGAGGGCATGTAATTCAAGAGGAAGAAGGTAAATTTGCAAGATTTTGGTAATAAGTAGAGTAAGTAATAACGTGCGGGCATGAGAATTTACAGTTAAGTAAAGAGTATACATATCTTAGGTTGTTCATGTATAATAAGCTTTTGTGACATATTTTGGGGGAGACAAAAAAAAAATTTTTTTGGCCTAAGGTGTGATTAAAGGTTGCTCGAGGACGAGCAAAGGTTTAAGTGTGGGGTATTGATAATAGGTGAATTTGACTATAATTATACCCTAAATAATCACACTTTATTATAAGAACAATGTTGTTAAAAGGACAAAATGCTTTGATTAGTGTTTGATTGTGTTTTACAGGTACATGTGATGCATTGGATGCTTTAAAAAGCCATTTTGAAGCCATAAGTTGATGAAAAGGCCAAGAGAAGAGCTAAAGTGAAGAGGGCTGGACGAAGCAGTGAAGAAACAGAAGCACTGTTCATCCGCGGTCCACTCGCGGTCGCGGATGAACCGCGAGAAACGAAGCCCTCTGAATCTTGACTGTTCGCGGTCCGCTCGCGGCCGCGAACGAACCGCGGAGGTCCCAGCGGCAGTTATCCTAATTGGACTCTAATTTGTTTTCTTAGCTCTAAAACCTCTATATAAACTCCTAGTTTGCCCCATAGAGGCATGTACTTTATTTCTTCAATACTTTTGCAAGGTTTTAGTAGGAGAGATTCCTCTCAAAACTCTTTCTTTATTTTTATCAAGCAATTCTTTATGATTTCAATTATTATTCTTTTTGTTTCTTTTAGCATGAGTAGCTAAATTCTTTTCTAAGGTTTTGATGGAACCTATTGATAGATGAACTTATCGTTTATGTGATTACAAATTGTGACTTAGATTTCTATTTGTTCAACTTCATTCTTATTGTAGTTAATTGGTAGAGCTCCCAATTAGCGGTGCCTATTTAGTGTGCATAACTTGGAAAAGAGTGCATATTTAGGTTTATTGTTGAACAACACCACACCTAGGTTATTAGAGGAATCTATAATTTTAGGCGTAAAGACGGGATTAGGAATAACGAAGTCTTGGGTGCAATCTAAAGTGAACTATTCAAATTAAAGCTAGCTAGGGTAGCTCGGGAGAGTGCACTAGTAAATTATTGTAATTGCTCGGGAGAGGGTTATGATACACATAGCGTTCATGATTGATAGAATATATTAACAATTTGTATGAGCATAACGATAAGGGATTCCATCAATAGGGAAATCAACACCTTAGTCTTTCTCTATATTGTTTTATTCAACATTCAATTCTTTCTTTTAAAGCATTCTTTAATTCTTGCAAACTAGCTATTCGAAAATCATACACAAAGATACTCAAACTTTTGGGAACTTGATTCGTAAGTACTCTTGGGTTGTGAAAGTTGTGATTGATAGGTTAATTCTCTGTGGGATCGATCTTGGACTTATTAGACCAAGTTATATTGACTACGACCGTTGCTTGGACGTGAATCAACTACACATAAAAGTCTGAAGGAAATATAACATAATTCTGTTAGTCTCGGAACAATGAGACTACAGCTATTAACATAAATAAAGAAAGAGACGCCGGGCCTGCGGACGTCTGCAAGCTACCTCGGTCTCAATCGATTTACTGCTGCTGTTGCTCCTGATCGTAACCTGGACCTGTGCAAAAACGCACAGAAGTGTAGTATCAGCACAACCGACCCCATGTGCTGGTAAGTGCCTGGCCTATCCCGACGAAGTAGTGACAAGCCTAGGACCGGACACCCACATAAACCTGTGCAATTCAATATATATATGTGTATACCACAAAATAACAAGAAATAACCAAGTATTAGCACAATAAGGAATATCTTAAAGAATTCAACAATTAACCACGGTTAATAATTTCACAAGGAAAAACAAAGTGTAATGTAAACACAAGTAATATCAATTCAAGAAATAGCAAAGAGTTGCACGGCATCACCCTTCGTGCTTTTACTCTCATCCTCACATCCATAGTACGGCATGATCCTTCGTACATGGTTCAATAATAGGGCACGGCATGATCCTTCGTGCATAATCAATAATAGGGCACCGGCATGATCCTTCGTGCATAATCAATAATAAACATGGCACGGCATGATCCTTCGTGCATAATCAATAATAAACATGGCACGGCATGATCCTTCGTGCATAATCAATAATAAACATGGCACGGCATGATCCTTCGTGCATAATCAATAATAAACATGGCACGGCATCACCCTTCGTGCATTATCTCTCTTCCTCACCCAAATAACAATCACGGTTAAGGGCAAAGAAAGAAACAACAATTCATAAATCGTCCCATCAAGGGCAATCAATAATTATCTTCACAACAAGTCCCAACAAGGGAGAACAATAACAATTCATTTGTAATATATCTCAAATAATCATTTTTCCAACGACTCACGGTCATACTAGACGCCGGTGTATGGATGCTCGTCACCACATCCCATACACCGCACTCGATCACATAACACATAACACATAATCATATTCCCTCAAGCTAGGATAGAGCAAACACTTACCTCGAATGCTTATGAGCAATTCACTCCGTGGAAATGTCTTTTCTTTCAATTTGGCTCCAATCCAACCGTATCTATACACAATTGATTTAATATCATCAATTTTACTCAACAAACTAATTCTTAAGACCAAATACAACTTTTACAACATTCTGCCCGGAATAGTGAATTTCAACCCCGGGCCCACATGGTCGGAATTCGGGGTTATGACTAAAATCCGGTTACCCATTCCCCCACGAGTTCATATATATGATTTGTTTCAAAATCGGACCTCAATTCGAGGTCCAATTCCCCAATTTATGAAAAACCCTATTTTCTAACAAAAACAAGAATTTTACCATGAAAATCTTTGATTTCTTATGAAAAACATGTTTAATGATGTTAGGAATTAAAAGAATTAAGTAAAAAGTGACTTACATTCGATTTGATGAAGAAGAAATCCTTGAAGAATCGCAAATGGGTGTTTTGGTTTTGTAAAAATGTGAAGAAATGACTGAAATCCGTGTTTTTCAGGTCTCTGTGTTCGCATTTGCGAACATGGGTTCGCAATTGCGAACCCCGACCAATTTCCGGAGTTTGAAAAATAAGCTAAGGGTGGGAAGTTCGCATTTGCGAACATTTCTTCGCATTTGCGAAGCCAAGGCAAAACTGGGAAGTTCGCATTTGCGAACTATTGTTCGCAATTGCGAACACAAGCTAAATATGGGGAGGTTCGCATTTGCGAACTATTGTTCGCATTTGCGAACCCAGGCGGAATAGTGGCCGGTTCGCATTTGCGAACTATAGCTCGCATTTGCGAACACAGGCACAGAAGGGTCAAGTTCGCATTTGCGAACTATTGTTCGCATTTGCGAACACAGACACAATAGGGGGGAGTTCGCATTTGCGAACTATTGTTCGCATTTGCGAACTCTGCGGAATAGTGGGGAGTTCGCATTTGCGAACTATTGTTCGCATTTGCGAACTCTGCAGACCAGACCAGTTGCGGACAGCAACTTCTAACATGAAAAATTGATCTCGTGGCCTATCCAAAGTTCACCCGAGCCCTCGGGGCTCCAAACCAAATATGCACATAACCTCAAAAACACATTATGAACTTGTTCGTGCGATCACATCGCCAATATCACCTCGTTTTCATCAAATCAAGCCTCAAATGCATGATTTTCATACCTTTAGTTTTCAAAACTTTCAAACTTGGGACTCAAGGTCCAAAACATCTCAAACGACATCCAAATGTCACCAAACTTTACAGAAATCACATATATAATATTTAAGACTTGTACCGGGCGTCGGAACCAAAATACGAGCCCGATACCTAGGTCAATTAATTTATTTCCTTTAATAATTGCATCAAAAACAATTTCACATAAAAATTCATAACTCGGGCTCTAGGCCTCGAATTCGACTCCGGACGCATGTCCAAGTCCCATATTTTCCTACGGACCTCTCGGAACCATCAAATCTCGGGTCCGGATCCGTTTACCAAAAATGTTGACCGAAGTCAACCATATCAATATTAATATCATTTTTATCCAAATTTCTCATAGAATTCATATTTTCTATCACAAAATCTTTCCGGCTACATGCTCGGATCGTGCACGTAAATCGAGGCAATATAGAATGAGGTTTTCAAGGCCTCAAAAGCTCGAAATTATTAATAAAATAAGTGATGACCCTTTGGGTCGTCACAATCTCCACCTCTAATAAGTGATGTTAGGAATTAAAAGAATTAAGTAAAAAGTGACTTACATTCGATTTGATGAAGAAGAAATCCTTGAAGAATCGCAAATGGGTGTTTTGGTTTTGTAAAAATGTGAAGAAATGACTGAAATCCGTGTTTTTCAGGTCTTTGTGTTCGCATTTGCGAACATGGGTTCGCAATTGCGAACCCCGACCAATTTCTGGAGTTTGAAAAATAAGCTAAGGGTGGGAAGTTCGCATTTGCGAAGCCAAGGCAAAACTGGGAAGTTCGCATTTGCGAACTATTGTTCGCAATTGCGAACACAGGCTAAATATGGGGAGGTTCGCATTTGCGAACTATTGTTCGCATTTGCGAACCCAGGCGGAATAGTGGCCGGTTCGCATTTGCGAACTATAGCTCGCATTTGCGAACACAGGCACAGAAGGGTCAAGTTCGCATTTGCGAACTATTGTTCGCATTTGCGAACCAGACACAATAGGGGGGAGTTCGCATTTGCGAACTATTGTTCGCATTTGCGAACTCTGCAGAATAGTGGGGAGTTCGCATTTGCGAACTATTGTTCGCATTTGCGAACTCTGCGGACCAGTTGCAGACAGCAACTTCTAACATGAAAAATTGATCTCGTGGCCTATCCAAAGTTCACCCGAGCCCTCGGGCTCCAAACCAAATATGCACATAACCTCAAAAACACATTATGAACTTGTTCGTGCGATCACATCGCCAATATCACCTCGTTTTCATCAAATCAAGCCTCAAATGCATGATTTTCATACCTTTAGTTTTCAAAACTTTCAAACTTGGGACTCAAGGTCCAAAACATCTCAAACGACATCCAAATGTCACCAAACTTTACAGAAATCACATATATAATATTTAAGACTTGTACCGGGCGTCGGAACCAAAATACGAGCCCGATACCTAGGTCAATTAATTTATTTCCTTTAATAATTGCATCAAAAACAATTTCACATAAAAATTCATAACTCGGGCTCTAGGCCTCAGAATTCGACTCCGGACGCATGTCCAAGTCCCATATTTTCCTACGGACCTCTCGGAACCATCAAATCTCGGGTCCGGATCCGTTTACCAAAAATGTTGACCGAAGTCAACCATATCAATATTAATATCATTTTTATCCAAATTTCTCATAGAATTCATATTTTCTATCACAAAATCTTTCCGGCTACATGCTCGGATCGTGCACGTAAATCGAGGCAACATAGAATGAGGTTTTCAAGGCCTCGAAGCTCGAAATTATTAATAAAATAAGTGATGACCCTTTGGGTCGTCACAATCTCCACCTCTAATAAGTGATGTTAGGAATTAAAAGAATTAAGTAAAAAGTGACTTACATTCGATTTGATGAAGAAGAAATCCTTGAAGAATCGCAAATGGGTGTTTTGGTTTTGTAAAAATGTGAAGAAATGACCGAAATCCGTGTTTTTCAGGTCTCTGTGTTCGCATTTGCGAACATGGGTTCGCAATTGCGAACCCCGACCAATTTCTGGAGTTTGAAAAATAAGCTAAGGGAGGGAAGTTCGCATTTGCGAACATTGGTTCGCATTTGCGAACAGTTCGCATTTGCGAACTATTGTTCGCAATTGCGAACACAGGCTAAATATGGGGAGGTTCGCATTTGCGAACTATTGTTCGCATTTGCGAACCCGGGCGGAATAGTGGCCAGTTCGCATTTGCGAACCATAGCTCGCATTTGCGAACACAGGCACAGAAGGGTCAAGTTCGCATTTGCGAACTATTGTTCGCATTTGCGAACACGGACACAATAGGGGGGGAGTTCGCATTTGCGAACTATTGTTCGCATTTGCGAACTCTGCAGAATAGTGGGGAGTTCGCATTTGCGAACTATTGTTCGCATTTGCGAACTCTGCAGACCAGTTGCAGACAGCAACTTCTAACATGAAAAATTGATCTCGTGGCCTATCCAAAGTTCACCCGAGCCCTCGGGCTCCAAACCAAATATGCACATAACCTCAAAAACACATTATGAACTTGTTCGTGCGATCACATCGCCAATATCACCTCGTTTTCATCAAATCAAGCCTCAAATGCATGATTTTCATACCTTTAGTTTTCAAAACTTTCAAACTTGGGACTCAAGGTCCAAAACATCTCAAACGACATCCAAATGTCACCAAACTTTACGGAAATCACATATATAATATTTAAGACTTGTACCGGGCGTCGGAACCAAAATACGAGCCCGATACCAAGGTCAATTAATTTATTTCCTTTAATAATTACATCAAAAACAATTTCACATAAAAATTCATAACTCGGGCTCTAGGCCTCAGAATTCGACTCCGGACGCATGTCCAAGTCCCATATTTTCCTACGGACCTCTCGGAACCATCAAATCTCGGGTCCGGATCCGTTTACCAAAAATGTTGACCGAAGTCAACCATATCAATATTAATATCATTTTTATCCAAATTTCTCATAGAATTCATATTTTCTATCACAAAATCTTTCCGGCTACATGCTCGGATCGTGCACGTAAATCGAGGCAACATAGAATGAGGTTTTCAAGGCCTCGGAAGCTCGAAATTATTAATAAAATAAATGATGACCCTTTGGGTCGTCACAAAGTCCCAATTCAACTGTAGTTGAACTTTGTTGATTCTTTCGAGTCGAGTGCTCATAGCTCGAGTATTACTTCAACTGAAGTTGAATTAAGTTGGCGAAGGCTCGTGGCTTGAGTCCCAGTTCAACCGTAGTTGAACTTTGTTGATTCTTTTGAGTCGAGGGCTCAGAGCCCGAGTATTACTTCAACTGAGGTTGAACTAAATTGGCGAAGGCTCGTGGCCTGAGTCCCGGTTCAACCGTAGTTGAACTTTGTTGATTCTTTTGGTTCGAGGGCTGAGAGCCCGAGTATTACTTCAACCGAGGTTGAATTAAATTGGCGAAGGCTCGTGGCCTGAGTCCCAGTTCAACCGTAGTTGAACTTTGTTGATTCCTTTGAGTCGAGGGCTCAAAGCCCGAGTATTACTTCAACTGATATTGAACTAAATTGGCGAAGACTCGTGGCCTGAGTCCAAGTTTAACCGTAGTTGAACTTTGTTGATTCTTTCGAGTCGAGGGCTCATAGCCCGAGTATTACTTCAACTGAGGTTGAACAAAATTGGCGAAGGCTCGTGGCCTGAGTCCCAGTTCAACCATAGTTGAACTTTGTTGATTCTTTAGAGTCGAGGGCTCAACGACCGAGTATTATTTCAACTGAGATTGAATTAAGTTGGTGAAGGCTCGTGGCGTGAGTCCCAGTTCAACCATAGTTGAACTTTATTGATTCCTTTGAGTCGAGGGCTCAAAGCCCGAGTATTACTTCAATAAAGGTTGTATTAAATTGGCGGAGGCTCGTTGCCTGCGTCCCAGTTCAATCGTAGTTGAACTTTGTTGATTCTTTCGAGTCGAGGGATTATAGACCGAGTATTACTTCAACTGAGGTTGAATTAAGTTGGCGAAGTCTCGTGGCCTGAGTCCTAGTTCAACCGTAGTTGAACTTTGTTGATTCCTTTGAGTCGAGGGCTCATAGCCCGATTATTACTTCAACTGAGGTTGAATTAAATTGGCGGAGGCTCGTGGTCTGCGTCCCAGTTCAACCGTAATTGATCTTTGTTGATTCTTTCGAGTCGAGGGCTCATAGCCCGAGTATTACTTCAACTGAGGTTGAATTAAATTGGGGAAGGCTCGTGGCCTTAGTCCCATTTTAACCATAGTTGAACTTTGTTGATTCTTTCAAGTCGAGGGCTCAGAGCCCGAGTATTACTTCAACTGAGGTCGAATTAAATTGGCGGAGGCTCGTGGCATGCATCCCAGTTCAACCGTAGTTGAACTTTGTTGATTCTTTCGAGTCGAGGGCTCATAGCCCAAGTATTACTTCAATTGAGGTTGAATTAAGTTGGCGAAGGCTCGTGGCCTGAGTCTCAGTTTAACCATGGTTAAACTTTGTTGATTCCATTGAGTCGAGGGCTCATAGCCCGAGTATTACTTCAACTGAGGTTGAACTAAATTGGCGAAGACTCGTGGCCTGAGTACTAGTTCAACCGTAGTTCCTAGTTCAACCGTAGTTGAATTTTGTTGATTCCTTTAAGTCGAGGGCTCAAAGCCCGAGTATTACTTCAACTGAGGTTTAATTAAATTGGCGGAGGCTCGTGGCCTGAGTCCCAGTTCAACCGTAGTTGAACTTTGTTGATTAATTTGAGTTGAGGGCTCATAGCCCGTGTATTACTTCAACTGAGGTTGAACTAAATTGGCGAAGGCTTGTGGCCTGAGTCCATGTTCAATCGTAGTTGAACTTTGTTGATTCTTTCGAGTCGAGGGCTCATAGCCCGAGTATTACTTCAACTGAGGTTGAATTAAGTGGCGAAGGCTCGTGGCCCGAGTCCAAGTTCAACCGTAGTTGAACTTTGTTGATTATTTTGATTCGAGGGCTCATAGCCCGAGTATTACTTCAACTGAGGTTGAATTAAATTGACGGAGGCTCGTGGCCTGAGTCCCAGTTCAACCGTAGTTGAACTTTGTTGATTCTTTTGAGTCGAGGGCTCATAGCCCGAGTATAGACGAGATGAATCAGGCTTGCTCTGATTAGGTTTCTAACTCTTCGTTCGTTGTTTTCTCTTCAGGAAGAGCTACGCGATCTTGCTATGAAATCCCCATAGACGGCGCCATATTGTTTGACTCAAAATGTTCGCAAACATTTGTGAATTCAAAGCAATCGATAGAAATGAAGGGCCAATCATAGCATGTCGTAACACATATGAAATTTAACAAGGAAAAGATAATGGAAATGATTGTATGGACATAAGAGAATGTTGGTGATCTTTTATTCATGACAATGGATTGATGTGCCTCTCCATGAAGAGGTTCAGATCTTTACAACCATATTTTTAAGAATCTACCGTTATTCTGTTGTTCGTTTTTAGGGTTCTCACTCTGTATTTTCTTCTATATTCCTTAGAGTCCCCATGGGGTAAGAGTAGAACCCCCTCTCTGATGTCTGCTCTGGTATTTATAGACGCTTGCTGTGCGAGTTGACTCTCTTGGAGATCGGGCCCATGCAAGGGGATTATTTCGGATATATCCGGAAAATGTTGCCCTCAGCCAAGGCTTTGGGCGGATACGAGTAATAGTCTCGGTCGAGGCGATCTTGGCGCATATTATGTTTATACTAGTCGTAAAGGGCAGCCAATCTGATTGACTGTCGCAGAATCAAATTATGACCCATACAGAGCACCTTATGACTCCAACAATCTCAAATTTAAGGGTAGGGAAGTCAATTGAAACATAGTGTCGTCTTAATCCTAAGAAAATGATACTACTATTCCCACTTACATAAGTGATCAACCAAATAAACAAATAATTGAATAGAGAATAGAAGAGAGTAGGGAAAATACTTTTGGATTATCATCATTTTGGATACATATTTCATCCACAAATAATTGGATCAAGTTTCTTTTTTGGAAAAGTATATATGTTCATTGTCCAAAAATATATCTTCAACTTACCTATCGATTAATTCGCTCAAGTGGTGTGCTCTTGCACGAGAAACATTTGGCCAAGAATCGCACCAATAACACAATGTATTGGAGATATTGGCATTGAATGTCTTAGGTTTGATTGCTCGCAGAAAATACTATCTAATCCAATCAATTATGTAAGTCATAGCGCATATTCTCCTCGATTCCTTTTCTGGTTAATATTGGTTTTTTTTTAAAAGCAAAAAGTTAGGATTAGGGCTGTTTAGTTTTGTTAAAAGCACTATAAAAAAGGAATAGCCTTCTCATGAAATTTTGTGACTGTTGGGTTACAGGCACACCCAATGTCCTGGGATTTATTTCTCAAATTTTGGATAATAAATTACCTCAAAATTTATAGGAAAAACCATGAAATTATAAAAATAGGACCACATAAATTTTGAAAGGGAAATGTACAAAAAAATTGGATGCAAATGAAAGGAGTCAAAGATGTCGGTGAAATGAGAAAACGGTTGTCTGAACAAATAAAAAGTCAACAAATTCGGCAACATTCAGTCAACACACGCTGACATTGATAACACGATCAATAAGTAAACAAAATCTGGGATTCTCAAATCAAACCAATTTTCTAATACAATATAATATAGTACAATATATATATATATATATATATATATATATATATATATATATATATATATATATATATATATATATATATATATATATATATATATATATATATATATATTCGGATTTTTCAAATCAAATCGAAAAATTGCATTAAACCGAAAATTAATTCAAACCGATTAAAAAATCCAATTAGGTTTAGTTTAATTTGATTTGGTGTTGAGTAAAATATTCAAAACCAAACCGACATATAAATATATAATTTTTAAATATATTTTTAAGACTTTATATAAAATTTCTCTAAAAAATATTTAAAAATATTTGTGAGCCATCTCATGGAATGTAATATGTAATAGAACTCTGAAATGCATCTACTATTATTTTTTACTTTTGGTTTGTATCATTAATTAATATCTTATCAAGTGTTATTGCATGTGTATCAAAATTATTAAATTCTTATATCTTTTCAATTTTGAAGAGGTATTTTGATAATCTTAATTAAATAATATATTAATATTTAGATTTCGTGTATTATATTTTTATATTTAATTATTAAATACGGTTAACCTTGAAAGTTTACATCAATAACTAAGAAAATAACTATCATATGCATAAAAAACATTCCTCCATAAGAATATTTTAGTAGATAATATATATGTTTCTCAAGCTTTTTCAGTATTTATTAAACATATATATATTTATTTAAATATCAAAGCTTTATATATCTTTAACAAAGTAAGATTAAAATAATATTCATGTAAAAACTCCCAAAAATCTGATAAAATCAAATCAATCCAAACCGATATAGTTAATTTGGTTGGTTTTAGTAAAAACAAACCTCGACTCATTACACCCCTATTTATTACTGCGAATGTATATAACTCAGATTCATCCATAGTTTAATTTTGTACATTTGTCATTAGTTTAACTTGACAACAGGTAATTCTTCGTAAGAATATGATAGAGTAACCTGAAAAATAGAAAAATAACTTGCTATATATAGTTAAATTAAATAAATGGTGTAAAATTTACACTACTAATATATATAATTTAAATATGTCCGTAAGAAGTACAACTTGTAACCATGAAAAAAAGACATATGATCTGCTACTTACAATATATTAAAATAAACCGACAATGTTAAACTTTTTTTAATCCCTATCAACCTATATACGTTAAATTATTTTGAGTAATTATAATATTGAAAAAACCAACATAAATGTAAAGAAAATAAAAGAATAAGGGTTGATAAACGTGTGATACTGCATTGGATTAATAAAATAACAGTTTTTTCAGGTCCAAATATTTTTCAAACTTATATAGTGTGAACTCAATGAGCCAGAAGTCTTTCCATCAACTTCTTCTTAAAGCTTTCAAATAGTTCCCCCCCCCCCCCAAAAAAAATGCAAAAAATAAACAAGAAAAAGATAATAATTAAGTCCTTTTCAATGCTAAACTTGTTGAAATTGTCCTATTTTTTCAACTCCCTTTATATAACCATGTTGATGTTCCTTTCATCATCCCTTTTTTAAACCACCCCCTTAAATCTTGCAAAAATAAACAACAAAAAACGTCCTTTTCATGCTTAATTTCTTGAAGCTGATTTTTTGTTTTTCAACTCCATTATAAAAAAACAAATTGATGTTCCTTTCATCATTCTCTACCAACCCCTTAAATTAAAATCCATTCTATTTAGTGACTTTTCTTCTCTTTTTTCAGTCACTAACTCAGTGATAACTTTTTGTTCTAACTTTCTTGAAAACACAAAACATGGCTGAAAATCAAAAGGATGCAACTTCAACTAAGTGTTTGTCAGCCATTTTTCAAAGACTACTTTGTGGTGGAAGCCTCCCAACACACCCTTCTGATCAATATACGAAACCAAATGGAGTAGAATTTGATCATTCTTGTCAGAAATTACCTTTTAAGGCTGATGAAAATATTAGTAGTAGTAGTAATAAAGTTACAGCCAATAGCCCAGGAGTTGTAGCAAGACTAATGGGATTAGACTCATTGCCTGAAGAAAAAAACACTTTTGTTGGTTCATTTTCAAGAAGCAGGTCAGTTAATTCTCTTAATTACTTGATGCATTTTAATTTAACTGAAAAGTTTCATCATAGAAGAGTTAGAACATCCGTGTCTTTTCGTGAAATACCAAATTTTGATCAAGAATTCAAGTCAGAGTTTTTGGTATTTTGCTTCAATGATGAAGAAGAGAAAAAGAACTTCAGTATTAGAAAATCCAAGATGGAAAATCAAGAAATGAAGCCAAAGAAGGTTGCAGATAACAGTAGAAAAAATATTCAGAAAAAAGAGAAGAAGAAAGTTGATGTTGCTAAAACATCGATAAATATGTCTGTTGTTGGCCAGAAGAAAGAAGCTTGTGGAAAACAAGATATTTTTGCTAATAAAGTGAAAAAGCAAGTGAAGTTTGAGGATTATCCTAGGAAAATGTCTGTTCAATCCCAGGTTGAGAAGAAGAAGAAGAACAAGAGCAAACATGTAGTATCTGCCAAAATACAGCCTTTGCTTAATTCAGCAGATTCAAGTACAAAAATTTATCATCCACAACAAGTTGCTACCCATGCAAAAGGTGTGTTTCTTAACAATTGACTCTTAATATTCCCAACTTGTTTTACATTTTTTTTTAAATGTCCAAAGTTTGTTTGGATCAAGAATATGAGTAAAATAACGGATCATAATAAGTTAACATATATTTTTAAACTATTAGCTTAAATTATTTCGAATATACATAATTTCCCGTCTATTAATTTAATTTTGTATGTTTAAGTTTGGGTTTGACCCTCAGGTTACTATTTTTCACCATTTTGATGGGTAAAATTCAAAAATAGCCAGATTTACCATTGGTCGTTGAAAAATAGCCAAGTTTCAAAAGTCATCGAAATTTAGCCACTTTAATTTGAGCGAAAATACTGTTCAAAATCCGGAAAAATATGCCCGCAAATTTTACTGGAGTTCCAGCATAAATATGTTTGAACTCCCGTAAATTTTACGGGAGTTCCAGGATAACTATGCTGGAGTTCCAGGATAACTATGCTGGAACTCCCGCAAATTTTACTGGAGTTCAAGCATAATTGTTTTACGGGAGTTCCAGCATTATAATTGTCCAGTATAATATACTGGAGTTTAGAGGACTAGTGCTCCAGTCTCCCGCAAATTTTACAGGAGTTAGCAAAGTATACCGGTCCAGCATAATATACTGAAGTTCGTACATAAATGCACTAGAACTCTGATATATTATACGGGACCGGTCCCTGTTGCAGCCAAATAGTGATTATTTTTTATTGACTTCGTAAACAGTGGCTATTTTTCATTGACCAGTGTGAAAACTAGCTATACCATGAAATTGTAACCATTTTGATTCAATAGTTTGATGGCTCTTTCGAGTTCATCCTATTGGATCAAGTCAAACAAAAGGGTCATGACCCAACCCATTTTTTAAACTTGGACGGATTGACCGGGTTATAAAAGAATGATTTTGCCACCTCTAACTGCAGATGATAACTAAAATTAGTTATATGAAAAATAAAGTAGATTACCTGTTATAACATATGAAATTATATTGATAATGTAATTTTTATCAATGCATATAAGTTTAATAATTATTTTAAAAAATATATATATAGCAATCCTGCTTTATACGAATTTTTGGACGAAAAGAAACCAAGAATGAAATGAAAAGTGAAACAAATTGCAGACTCTCATGTTTATTACAAAAAAATATTAGTGAAATAGAAATTTGTTTGACTTGGTCAATATAAAGCAACCAAGAATATGATATACCACTACTAATTAATTAGCACTTTGAAGATTACCTTAATACGTTTATTTCCTTTTCACGCTCATTTTTTTTACCTTGAAATGAATTTATCACAGATTAAACAGCTATTAATACTTTCTTTTGTATGAAATTCGGCAGGAAATGAAAGGAAAATGCAGCTTAATTCAAGAAAATCTCAAACAAGAGTCAACAATCAAGAACTTGCAATCACAAGCAAAGTTGAGAAGCAAAAGGAGATTAATAAAGAGGCAGATTATTACGTTAAAGTACTTGGTGAAATTTGCAGATTAACAGAAGAAGAGTTAAATGAGTCGTATTGGTTAGCTACTAGAACTGGAGGAGACTTCAATTTTGAAGATTTATGCCTATATTTTGGACAAGAAATTCTTGAACTTTTATTAGATCAGGTTGTCCATGAACTTTTATAATTTTAAACAATGACATTTTATATATGAGTCGTACGTACTTATTAAATTGTATCTAAGTCTCAAATTTTGCTAGAAAAAACTTAGTTACAAATTCTAATTATTCAGAACCCAACATCTGGAAGGTTTATAACATGACTGGCTAGAGAATTATGTTCAAATGTTTTGAATGAATTCTTCATTCGACTCATGATTTTGGAGGAATTGGTCGGATAAAAGTGAAAATGTGGATATATATTTCAAGTACTAAAGATATTTGTTGTAGGCATTACAGACATCCAATTTTTGTTGTAAAAAGTGCAATGTGTCATGTCACCAATGAGTGTTTAGATGCGCTAAAGGTGGCAAACGAGCCTGCCCCGGGCCTAAATGGGCTTCATGGGCTTGTCCTAAGTGGGCTCGGGCTTCGTGGGCCAGGCTTAAACAGTCACCGGCTTTATAAGCTTTTGGAGGTAACCGGATCAGGATTGGGACCATGAGCTAATGGTCCCGAGCTAAGTGGCCGATTCCGGACCTGTGTGGGCCTGGCCTATTTTTTTTTATAAAAAAAATAGAGATTTTTTCCTTCCTATACCATATAAGAAACCTTACTACCAAAAATATGCATAGTTTCATATTTACCCGCTGTGTTCGCAGTTATTCTACAAAATATATTTCATTCATTAAATACCAATTATTAGGAGTTGATTCCATCCTAATTAGGCACGCTACAAATCTGGAACTAAATATTTTCCCTGATATTCCTATTTAGGCTCGCTACAATTATGGAAATAAATATTCTTCCAGACATTTTCCAGCGTTGACAGCCATTAAAAAGCTTGAAAACTTTGAATTTAAATTTGCATTTTCAAAACCATTATTTGTTTGGATTGTGTGTTGTTGAAAATAATCAGGAATATGGTTTGGAGTTTATATCTCAATTTTAAAGGTTTTTGGTGAAGATTAGACTTGGTTTTGATTGAATTTCATATTGAAACTCGAAGAAGAAGACATATTGCAGAAATTGTAGATAAATTATAGATAGATTGTATTTATTTATATTCTGATTGTAGATGCTTTATTTTCTGTTTTCACAAATAAAAAACGGTTAAAACTTTTATAAATCTTCTGAAAAATGCAATTATGTCAAAAATCCCAATTACGCTACAATTGAATGGGAATTGGGATATAAAAATTCAATTACCCAGTTTGTAAATATTTTGTAGATAAATTATAGATTATTTGTATTCTAAATGTAGGTGCTTTATTTTCTGTTTTCACAAATCAAAAATGACTAAAACTTCTATAAATCTTCTGCATAAAATGCAATTTTTACTACTGATATTGGTAGAAGTAGTAATGACTGTGATTAGGTTACTGTTACATGTCATTGGATTGTTGCGGACTGGATAATGCAAAGGCGTATTATTGCTTATAGAATAATTAATTTATATCACACAAGAAAGTTTATTTCTAGCACGGTTACGGATATTTGTAGATATTTTCCCTTAGTGATAAAATAATATCAATTTCAATGGATAATGTTACTAGTAACACTAATATTATAGCATTGCTTACCACTAACTAAATCCTGCATTTAGTAATATTTTTCATGTTAGATGTACATGTTATATTTATCATTTAATTGTGGGTGATGGTACGAAAATATTAAATGTTGAAATTGAAAAGGTTAAAACATCTCTTCACTTGCCTTTTTATTCAAACCGTAGAAGTAGACTTAGAGAATATTTTAAAAGATGTGATGAATTTGGCCTAAGAGAAAGAAAGTTTCCTAAACCCTGACTAGATGGAATTACATGTATGGAAATTTCATATGAACATAAAAACCCCAAAAACTCAATGTTTAATGCTCAAGTAAGTGATGATGATGAGCACCTTACAAATGCGGGTTGGGCTAATGTTAAATTGCTTGTAGATGTTTTAGAAAGATTTCACGTTGCTATAAATAAATTTTTTGGGCAATATTATCCTACTATTTCAAACTGCTTAGTTCATCTTGCAGAACTTGCAAATTTATTTTCTTATTTTTCAGAGGGTGGAGAAATTTATGAAGAAGCTATTGATTATATGAGAAAGAAATTTAAAAAATATTTTTTCCTATTCTTCCAATTTATGGCGTTGCTGCCGAGTTAAATCCTACTATGAAATTAATTGGTCCTCAATATTGGTATCAATCTATTTATAATAGTTTAGCACTCAAACTATTTATAGCGCTTATCAAATTGCAATAGCTAATGCTATACCAAATGTTCCGACTCCTTCTTCTTCTAGTTCTCAATTATGTAAAAGAACTGCAGGAGTAAGGGCACTTACTGCTTGGACCGGGTTCAGGGGTTCTCAAGGTTGTCGCACTAGTGATTGTTCACGACTAAATGATCATGAAGTTTATTTGTTGTAGAGACTTGAGGAAGTGAATCCCGACGACTCATTTAATCTTTTGAAATGGTGGAAGGACAAAGAAAAATACTTTCCGATCCTTTCAAGGATGACCCGAGATATTTTAACCATTCAATATGCAACAGTGGCATTGGAGAGCACTTTCAATCAAGGAGTGCTTTCAGTCAAGCAAGACTTTAACTCAGTGATTATAGAGCTTGAAAAAAATTAGTACTTTTCAGAGATTGGATCCGTTCGGAACGAAGAAATTTTGGACTTGCTGAATCACAACCAGAGGTAGACGAAGCTTACGAAGAAAGGCTAGCTGAACTTGCGAAGGATGCAGCTTCGCCCGGAAGCAATGATGAACAAGCTTCTTTTCCAGCACCACCAACGAATATTCCTCCAAACCTTGATGGATTTAAGAAATTTGTAAGAGATACCATGTAAAATTAATATGTAACTTGTATTTTGGCACATCTTGATTTGTTTCTTTTTTATCTCAATTGTGATATTAGCATCTTGGTTGTGCTCGTTCTATTGGGGGGGGGGGGGGGGGGGGGGGGGGGGAGGGACTAAGAAAGATTGGATCATTTTTTGTTAATGTCACAATAATAAAAATTATAACGCATTCATTTGAATATCTTTTTACAATATTTTGTCCTTTAAATTTGAATTAAAAAATTTCAGATCACAACTATATACTCCCTCCGTTTCAATTTATGTGAACCCATTTGACTGGGCACGAAGTTTAAGAAAAGAGAGAATACTTTTAATTTTGTGGTGTAAAATGAGGTATCTTTATTTTGTGTGGCTATAAATCATTGCATAAAGTTAAATTGTTTCCAAATAAGGAAAGAGGTCATTCTTTTTGGCACGGACGAAAAAGGAAATAGGTTCACGTAAATTGAAACGGAGGGAGTAATATAATTTACAAGAAATTACAGTAGATAAAAAAATTATATATTATTCTATGTCTTGCGATTTGATTTCTCAATGCTAATTGAACTTCTACTTTGTTATTTCGTAGATGGCGAGACCATGTATCGCCTCATCAGCTGATCAGCAGCCTGAGCACCCAGTGGAAGCTCCTACAAGGGGCATATGACAAGGCTGAGGCAGGGGTAGGGCTCAGCCAAGAGTAACAGCACCAACGATAGAGCCTCGGGTAAAGTTTGATGATGAGGTTCCGGCCTAGATCGTTCCACCAGAGCCAACTCAGGCTCCGGAGAGGTTCATCGCTACTCTCGTACTTCAAGATGCTTTGGTCTGTCTAGTGGGACTTATGGAGAGTGTTACTCATGCTGTCATACTTTCTGTAGCACCAGCCATCTCTCAGGATGGGGAAGGAGCACAAACTCCCACTACTCGCGCTCTGGAGCAGATGGCTTCCTGACCCTAGTACCGGTTCAAATCAATTTCAATCGGGAATTAGCACTATTACTAGTGATATTTTATGTTATGCCCCAAGAAAAGATAGGGAAGAATTAGCAAAAATAGTTTCTCTTATGTGCTTACCCAATAGTTTTTCTTCTAACCCTCATTTTGTGCATTTTATTAGAGAATTTTTAATCCTACTTATAAACGATGGCATCACACAACCGTAAAGAGCGATATTATAAATATAAATATGAATATGAATAATATTTCCGCTATTTATTTAATCATATTAATTGTCGTGTTGCTATTATCACTCTTCTTCACCATAACAAATAGAAACAATAACAATCCAACAAGGGCATCACAATCAAACAACTTCACCTCATCATTTAATTCCACAATATAAATCTCAACTTGAGCCAATACTCAACCAATATCCAAAACCAGGAAAAATATAATAAGACTTGATAACATAAGCAATGACTGGTTTAAGCAAGAATAATACGTATAAGCAACACAACGGTCACAAGTATAAGACTCGCTCGCATAATATGACACGACAATAATGTATAGATACTCGTCACCACATATATATGTCATACTCAACAACTAACAAGTAGCAAATAGGGCAAAAAATACCTAATCCCTCAAGCTAAGATTAGCCACAACACTTACCTCGATTCTACGGCTACAATCAAACCTCAATTACCGCTTTACCTCTCAATTTCACCTCCAATCCGCTTGTATCTAGTCATAAATAACTTAACAACATCAATAAGTGCTAGAGAAATAAATTCCAACGCTTAATTATAGGTTTCCCAATATTTTGCCCAAAAAGTCAAAAATCGACCCCGGACTAGCTTGGTCAAAATTTAAAATTTGGACCAAAACCCGATTACCCATTCACCCCGGGCCCGAATATGCAATTGGTTTTGGAATTCGACCTCAAGTTGAGGCCTAAATCCCTGAATCCAAAATTCTTAAAATCTACCCAAAAACACTCAATTTCCCATGAAAATCCCTAAATTTTGTGATGAAATCTTGTAATAAGATGAAGTAGACTGAAGGAATTGAGTTAACAATCATTTACCTATGATTTTGAGAAGAACTTGCTCTAGAAAAATGCCTTTTGGGGTTTAGGTTTTAAAAATTTGAAGAATGAATGAAATATCCCGTCTAAGACCCTTTTACTCAGCTGCAGATGTCGCATTTGCATCCTGAGCTTCGTATTTGCGAAGCTCGCAAATGCGAACCCCCTCACATTTCTATTGCCATCACAAATGCGAAGGAAAGTTTGCAAATGCGAACATCATCCTCCACAAATGCGACTAAATGATCGCATTTACGGCTAACACCCCTCCCAGCTTTACTTCTCAAATGCGAAGAGTTCTTCGCAATTGCGAAGACTGTTGTTCCAGTTACTTTTCACATTTGCGATGAGTAGGGAGCAATTGCGACACTTTCAGGCTTCACAATTGCGACTTCTAGTTTCGCAATTACGAGATCAGAAGCCAACACAAGAACTAAACATGCAACATTTTATTTCCTAAGTCCAAAACACTCCGAAGCCTATCCAAAACTCACTCGATCCATCGGGACTCCAAACCAAACATGAACATAAGTTTAAAAATATCATACGGAATTATTTGTGCGATCAAATTGCAAAAATAATATTTTAAACAATGAAATTAATACCAAAACTCATGGAATTTTCAAGACAGTTTCAAACTTCCTATTTTCTCAACCAAAATTTCGAATCACATCAAATCACTTCCGTTTCTCACCAAATTTTACATACACGAATTAAATACTATATCAAACATGTACCGGGATTCGAAATCAAAATATTGGCCCGATACCAACGAGATCACACACTATTTCATTTCTAAAATTTCTTTATTTTCCAGCAAACAATTTTCTTCGAAAATTCATTCCTCGGGTTAGGGACCTCGAAATTCAATTCCGGGTATACACCCAAGTCCATATTTTACAACGGACCCTACGGGATCGTCAAATCATGGGTCCGGGACTGTTTGCCAAAAATATTGACCGAAGTTACCTTTAATCAATTTTAAAAGCAAAATTCAACATTTTTTCTTAAATTTCACGTAAAGGCCTTCCGGAAATGCGCCCGGACTACGATACAAATCGAGGAGAATGAAAGCGATTTTTTAAGGCCTCGGAACACAAAATCGAATTCTAAAACGAAAGATTACCTTTTGGGTCATCACGTAAACATTAGTCTCTGTTATTAGATGTGGTCCATGGTGATTTTTTCTCATCATTTGTGACGATGAAACTGGTCTTATTTTCTTAGAGTTGAGCATTACATCTGAATTACTTAAAAGAAAATTCTTTTATATCCTTGGTGATTGAATTTTGATCTGATTACTTATTCATTATTTCAATTTGTTATGCAGGCATTATATTATTTAAGGTTTGACTTAATTACACTTAGTATATCAAATTACCAATTTTATACCATAGTGTATTATAAGGGTACAATTAGTGTAGCGTATATCCCTACTTGATTCAAGGTACGGTATATCCCACCTCCCATATTTCTCTCTCCCAAATCATCACCTTCACCCAGCAATGAATCATCATTTTAGTAGAAGTGATAGACGAGGGACAAAAGGTGGTGCATCTGCTTCTCAAAAACAAATTGATGAAAGAGAGTGCTTTCGACTAGTCAAGAAAAAGATAATAAGTTTCTTCTACTATCAAGTAACATTTCTATTCATCCACCAGTAAAAGAAACAGATTGCCCCACCCATCAACACTACTACACTCATCATCGCTTGTAGAGAGATGGCCCAAGATCATTGATCGAGTGGGAGAGATGGCTTACATACTTGCGTTGCCGCCGAGTTAATCAGCTATACATATAGTGTTTCATGTGTCCATATTTCAGAAGTATCACGGCGATCCATCCCAAGTGTTAGACTTCAGCGCTGTCTAGTTGGATAAGGATTTGACCTACGAGGGGAGCAAATAGCTATTCTAGACCGCATGTTCAAAAGTTGAGATGGAAGAGTTACCTTTCGATTTATGTGCAATGGCAAGGTTAGCCTTCAAGGTAAATACCCATATCTGGCCTCAAGGGTTAATGAGTAATCGGATTTTGGTCCGAATTTTGGGTTTGGACCAAGCGGGCCCGGGGTCGATTTGACTTTTTGGAAAAAATATTGAGAAATTTATATTCATGCATTAGAATTGGTTTATTTAGTATTTATTGATGTTATTTAGTAAATTATGATTATATACAAGCGGATTGGAAGTGAAACCGAGAGATAAAACGGTAACTGAGGCTTGATTTTGTCCATGAAATTGAGGTAAGTGTTTGGTCTAACCTTAGGTTGAGGAATATGAGTTGTGGTCTTATTTGCAACGTGTTTGTGTTGATTAAGATGTATAGGCGTTTGAGGAGATTTTTACGTTGGTGTCAAGCATGCTCGTGAGTCTTATACCATGTTTGACTATATTATGTACTGTCCATGCTTAAATTGACGATCATCAATGTTGAACAGGACTTATGATAATTTCTTGGTAATTGACTATTATTGAGTATTGGATCAAGTTAAGATTTATTTTTTAAAGTAGCTGTTAAAACGGTATTGGTTATAGCTGGTTCCCTTGCCAGGATGTTATTGTTTCTTTGATTCCCTTGCCGGGACGTGTTGTTTCTATTGTTTGGGTGAGGAAGAGTGTAAAGAACGAAGGGTGATGACGTGCATGATATTGTGAGTGAGTGTAAAACACTAAGGGTGATGTCGTGCATGATATTGTGAGTGAGTGATAATATACGAAGGATGATCTCATACCAATATTGTGAGTGAAAATGTACGAAGGGTTCGTGCCGATATTGTGAGAGTTACTGCATGAAGGGTGGTGTCGTATCATGATTTTGAGAGTTAATGCATGAAGGGTGATACCGTTCCGATTATGTTATTTCTTATGGTGAGGACGAGAGTAAAAGCACGAAGGGTGATACCGTGCATGTGTCATTGTTTCATTATTCATGTTGATTCAAATATGCTGTTCTTTATGCTTCTCTACCGAATTGCTGTTAGAATTCCCAACTTTATCTGTTGTTTCATGTTATTATGTTTTTATTTGTATATGATTTAACTGTACATGTATATACGGTTGTTGGGTCCTAGCCTCGTGACTACTTCACCAAGGTTAGGCTCGACACTTACAAGTACATGGGATTGGTTATACTGATACTACACTCTGCATTTTTTGTGCAGATTTTGATGCTGGACCTTGTGAGTAGCTTGAGGTAGCTGCCTTCAGTCCAGGTAGACCAAGGTAGATCTGCTGCCGTCCGCAGAGCCTGAAGTCCACCTTGCACCGCTTTAATTTTCTGCTATCTCTTTTCATTTCGTGAATATTTGTACTTTTCTTTCAAAACCAGTGTTTGTAGAAATTCGTAGATGTTCGTGAAATCGTGACACCGTATTCTCGGGATAGACATGTATTGGAGTATTTTGAATTGCTACAACATTTCGAGCTTTATATCTATTTAGCTTTGATTACTATTTATCTCTGTTGGGGTTAATTGCTTATGTGTTAAATCATAGTAGTTGGCTTGCATATCTTTCACGAGTAGGCGTCATCACGATCTCGAGGGTGAAAAAACCTAGGTCGTGACATTCGTAAAATCTCAGGAGAGGTTCAGGTATCTGAAAATATGAAAGGAGAGATCTCTATGTTATGTCTTTATGAAAAAATATTGGAATCGTTATAAAATATTCGTCCGACGACATCTATGATAGCGCTAAGTATAGATGAAGATCTTAAGTCTGTCGAATACCGACATAAAATATTGGCTGAATGGAAGAGTAACAATTCAATTAGAATTTATCACATATAAAAAACATGTAGTTTTGGACGTGCAGTTCAAATACTTAAAAGTATAAAGTCAATGGTGTGTGCAATTACCTTTATCTATCTTATATGCCTAGCATGGCATGAAAACTTGATATAAATCTAAAGTCCATTTGTATGATTTATTTGACCTTACTTATAACAATCCTTGAAGGATTTAAATCGCTTAAAGCATATACAATTCTTGATCCCGAAGTACGACATCCTAAGTGTAATTTGTGCACATATGTATCTTGCTATAACTATAAGCATGTCAATATCGTAGCGAGAATACCTTTATAGAGATATTGAAAAGGCTATTCAAAGACATTATAGAAGACATTACATATATACAAGAATGATGATTTTAAGGAGCAACATATTCATTCAAGTGATAATATGGCTCATTTGTTCACCAAATCTCTACCGATGTGTACCATCAAAAAGCTACTGTACAAGACTGGAACGCGGAGGCTCAAGGATGTGAATTGATGCTCTAATAAGGGGAATTAATAAGCGTTGTACTCTTTTCCCTTACAAGGTATTTTTCGACAGGGCTTTCCTTGCAAGGTTTTTAACGAGGCAACCAAATGGCGTATTGTTAGATATGTGGTCTTTTTCTTTTACTAGATTTTTTTCTCACTAGATTTTATTTTAGTTAAGGTTTTAGTTTGGTACATTATCTGTTTAAGAGTCATTCAAGAGAAAGTGTTATATATAGAATAGTATTTAAGGTGAATGTCAATATTTTAGAGAGATTTTAGGATTTGTTATTTTGTGACTAAGTCATTCCCCTATAAATCAAAATAGAGAATGAAACGAGAAAAGTGGGTGCGTGAGAAAAATATAGTGAGCCCAACAGAAACTATTGGTTTCAGCCCACTCAATACCAAAGTCCTTTCCCCACTTCCACGGGTAATATTCACAAATAGTTACTTTTAGTTTAATTAGTTTTGTAGCTCTTTATAAACTTGTTTTTTGTTTTATGATCTAATCTTTTTGTTTACACATGGGAGATAATTTATCTTTTATACATAAAAAATTTAAAAATAATACTTTATTAAATTATAAATTGTAGGGGGTTAATGATGTACAAATAGCACTTATTTTTCAACTGCTGCAATTGCAAAGTAATCACTTGATTTTTCAAATTTTATAGGTAACAATGATCATTTTCCAGTTTTATGGCCGAAAAGCGGCCAGTGGCCACTATTTCTACCACTTCGACTTTGTCTTTGGCTATAGCATGTGAGATAACACCCCATGAACTAAAACGAAATAAAGTAGGCGTAAAATTACTACTGGCTTAGGTTGGTTAGTTTCACAATTTTCCTAAGTCATTCTTTTACTATTCATGAAGCAACTTATTTGGATGAAGGAATCAATATCTCCATAAACCAATAAATAGAGTTACGGATCGTTTCGTACATAATAAGAATAATAATCCCGATATAAAATTTGAGATTAACTCTTATCCCATATTTAGTTTGTGATACTAGTTAATTTTTTGATTAATTTGTATACTAAAATGATAGAATTAATTACCCCACATAAAAAGTGAAATAAATAATCTCATGGAATATCCCACCATATATTATACCAAACGATCCCTTAGTGACGTAATGTCACTCCATATTATCGTATGAAACTGACGTGCATTCCGCCTTCTAAGATGCTTTCATAATCTAATTTTAGCTTACGGGGAATAATCTTGTATTGGTGCAAAATAAATTTACCATGTGGACCAATATTATATTGACATGTGGCATAAGAGTCAAAGCAATAAAGAAGAGTGATATGCAGAGAAGATTTGAGCAATACTCACGGGATCGTCTACGAAGATATCGTGTCTGTTAGCTGGAAAATACAAAATATGTATGGGACTGATAATGAAGGTCATTAGAAGCCACAAATATAGAAAGATCATTAATAGTTACGAATATAAATAGTAATCAATTGAATCCCTGATTATGCACGATTGATTATTATTATTTCAACTGTTACAAATAATCCACATAATAAATACTAGTAACCACTAGCGGAGGCAGAATATGTATTAAGGGTGTTAAAAAAAAATTGGATTGTAGCTCACGGGTACTGAACCTGTGATTTTATGCATATTTTGAACACCCTTGACCACTAAGCCAAACATTTGTCTTGTGTCAATGGTGTTCAAAACTTAATATATAGAGATAAAAAATAAATTTTGTCTTATATATACAGTGTAATTTTTCGGCGAAGGGTGTTCGGGTGAACACCCTTGCGCCCCCTTGCCTACGCCCCTGCTAGTAACCAAAGGAATTAAATAAGGCACGCAGCTATGAACTGTATCCTTACATAAATTCCCTTTTCATATTTTGTATTCCCATCGGAAAAAGACTACAAAGCAATTCTATCAATTATCCATATTCTTATTATTCTCTCCCATTAAAAGATTTGGGTCTTTCCAGTTGGAGGAAAGCAACAATCGTCAATAAAACATTTATTCTTGTAATGAAACTATAAAAGAAGAAGAGTATTGCTGAAAAAAGTAGAAAGAAGAGAATTCTTATTGATATGTAATGAATTACAATGGAATAGGACTCTGTATTTATAGGGAGAGGTTGATTTAGCCACCAAGTAATAAACCTTAGAATTCCTCTAAATATGAACATTCACTATAAATAGAATCTATTTATAACACTCCTCCTGAATGTCTATTTAGTAGATAATGTGCCTCGTTAAAATCTTAACAAAAAAAAAAACCCAACGGGAAGAAATTCTAGAAAAGAAAAAAGAGTATACATGTTTAACAATCCAGTGGGACAAAACCTTGTAAGGAAAAAAGAGTTCAACGCGCATTAACTCCCCCTGATAAGAGCATCAGTTCGCATCTTTAAGCATTTGCATTTCACTCTTGTGCACCATCTTCAAAAGATCTTTGGTAGAGATTGATAAATAAATCAGCCATATTAACTTGAATGAATATGTTGAACCTTGAAATCATCATTCTTAATAGATGTATTGTCTTCGTATGATCTTGTTGGAATCATCAGTTCAATATCTGCACATAGAGGTGAAAACTTTTGCTATCATATTATCACGCCTTATAGTTATAGCAAGATATATTTGTGCACAAATTGCACTAAGTAAGTGGTACTTCAAGATCAAAAATTGTATATGCTTTAAGCGATTTAAATCCTTCAAGGATTGTCATATAAGTTAAGTCATATAATGGACTTTAATTAGATTCATATCAAGTTTCATGTCATGCTAGACAAATAAGATATCGAAAATTGATTGCACATACCATTGACTTTATACTTTCAAGTATTTGAACTACATGTCAAAAATTATATGTCTTTCATATTAAACCAATTCTATTTGAATTGTATAACGTCTATTTGGCCAATTGTAATGATCTGACCCGTCGTTGCGGGAGTTATCGTCCAGTTTTCCCCATTTTATGCTTCTATATATTTTATTATATGTGTTTGGAGAATTTAAAGTAATTCGGATAGAGTTCGGCTAGAAATGAGATAATTAGTCTCTTTATGAGAAGGCTAGTTTGGAAAAATCAACCGAATATTGACTTATGAGTTGGAAGGATCAGAATAGATTTTCGATGATTCGACTAGTTTTGGGGGATGATTTTTGACTTAGGAGCACAATCGGAATTGAATTTGGAGGTCCGGTGTAGAATTAGGCTTGAATTGGCTAAGGTTAGATTTTCGGAAATTCTGGTTGGTAAGTGAGATTTTGATATGAGGGTCACAATGGAATTTCGAGAGTTGCAGTAGCTTCGTTAGGTAATTTTGGATATACGTGAAAAGGTTTAGATCATTCGGAGGTGTGTAGGTCGGGTTTTAGATCAAATGCAAATTTCGAAAGTTTTAGTTTAACTTAGGCTTGAATCCATGGTAATTCGATGATTTTGATGTTTATGATATTGTTTTTATGTTACGAGCAAGTTTGAAGTAATAGAACATATCTGTGCGTTTGATTGAGGTCCCGAGGGCCTCGGGGTGATTTCGGATGGCTAATGGGAAATTTTGAACATGAATAGTGTAGCAGAAAAATTGCAGCGAAATTTTACTTTGTGCGATCGCGTAGGTATGTCTGCGATCACATAGAAGGTTCTGAAGGGGTGGAGAATTGCTTTATGCGATCGCGTAAAGGTGTCTACGATCGCATAGGTTGAGGAGATTGTACAGTGCGATTGAGTGGGTGTTTAAGCGATTGCGTAATAGGAAGACACAGTGCTATGCGATCGCATGGCCTGTCCTGCGATCGCGTAATAGGAAATTTGAGGGCCTGGATTTTTGGCCTATGCAATCGCAGGGGTAGTGATGCGATCGCATAGAGGTCGCTACAGTAGTCACACAGAATGTTTAAAACCCTTTGTTCGCAACCCGCATTATTTTTCCATTATTTTTACTCCACCAAGAGAGCTTTTTGAGCGATTTGAAGAGGGGTTTCAACGGATATTGATGGGAGGTAAGTCGCTTGACTAGAAAACACTATTTTATGGAAGAATCAACACTCAAATTCATGAAAGTAGGTAGAAATTGTGAAGAACTAGGGCTTTATTTTTTTAAAAATGAATTTTTAGGATTTGAAAGGCCATTTGAGCTTCGTTTTCGATAAACTTTATATGCACGGACTCGTGGCGGGATGAGGAATCCGTTGGTGTAATTTTCAGAATTTTTCGAGAAGTGGGCCCGGGGCTCGAGTTTTACCAACTTCGTGAATTTTCGTATTTTTCGAGTATTTTTGAGTGGATTATGTTTCTTTAACCCATATTTATGTATTCGCTGTGGTTTTGACTAGATTCGACGCGCGAGGAGGTCGATACGAAAGGAAAAGGCATTGCAGACTAGTCTACATCCGGTTAGAGGTGAGTAGTTTGTATAGATGATGGCCCGAGGGTTTGAAACCCCGGGTTTATTATATTTTGACGCTATATTAGGGTTTGAGTCGCACCCCATTGCAGGTGCGCGATTGTTTATGATTGGAGATTGTGACTTGGTCTATCCCGACCATGAATATTTCTATATTAGCGACTAATACACACTCTGTATTGAATATATCTGGGCTTATTACCATGTTTGGGGCCTTGTGCAGATCTGTACCTCAGAGAATGAATGTCATTGTGATAACATGTGTTATATAATCATTGATCTCAGTCCTGTGTTTAATCACTGTTATGAAATGCTAAGTCACTTTTCTTGATGTTAAATATCTAAAGTATATTCTTATTAATAAATTGGAAATCGGAAAAAATTAATTGAATCTGTTATGTGACTCATATGCATATTGTGGATTGAGTATGGATCATGCTACACGCCACAGTAACGATATGATGATATTGCGCTTGGGATGTTGGAGCCCTCGGGAGTTTGTACATACCCCCAGTGATCGTCATCGACGTTAAATGGATCGGGCAGTACGCCGCACCGTGTTCATGTGCATTGCATTGCATCCTTGCATTATACTTGACTGTTATATTTGAAGTTATTTTGTTGTTGGTTCATAGTAAGGTATCAGACTGTTAGTTTTAGCTTTACTTTGTGGCATTACGTGGATTTCTTATCTTTAGACATTTTATATACTTATTACTCACTGAGTTGGTAGTACTCACCCCTACTCCCTACACCTTCTGTGCAGATTCAGGTGCATCGGAGGCTTAGTTGAGCAGTCTTTGTTTTTCAGAGCTTATCAGAGTTGTTGAGGTAGGTGCTTGACGTTCGAAGGACCTAACTACTCTTCCTATTTTAGTTTTATTTATATATACATTCCTAGACTTGTGTATTTTCCTTCAGATATTGTGATCCAGTTTTGTTTTAGAGGCTCTAGACTCGTGACCGCATATATTTTGGGAGTATTTTTATCAGACTTCACATTCTCAGTATTATTCTTCTATAAATATTGGATTATTATTCTAAAACTATTTTATTCTCCTTTAAATTGTCGGTTTTGAGATTTTTGGTTGATTTGGGAGCGACTGTTGGTCAGGCTTGCCTAGCTTTAGGGTTGGGCGCTATCACGACCGGGTTTAGGTCATGACACCAATATTTTTGTATCTGTCTCGACGGCCGTAAGATCCCCATCTATACTTAGTGCTATGATAGATGTTTTCGACGAACATTTTATATCGATTCCAATAAATTTTCATAAAGACATAACATATAGATCTCTTCATTCATATATTCAGGTACCTGAATCTCTTATGAGATTTTATGAAATGTTATATCATGTGATCTTCTAGAACACTTGCCCCATTTGTTATGTGATCATCTTCTTTATCAAGAAGTTTATTTGAAACCGATTGTCTATACATTTTAAGCTTACCATAGACTTTGTCTTTCTAGGACTTAATATGAGCATTTGCAATGAGAATATAGTTACTTTCTTTGGGCTAGCAAATGCGTTTGGCATGCTTTGCAATATATTGCAGATGAATTATCCTTTTTATGAACTTCAAGTTCATATTATCTCATTCGAGAATCTTGATGTACAAGTGATAATTCACTCCACGTAACTTTTTCTCAGTTGTTTATCCTGTCTACCCCTCATGTTAGAAACTCAACTTTGGGAACCCATCTTTGTGCGTTATGGCGTTAAGCAAAATATATACCGCACATCAATAATAATAATATGGAATTATTTGGTTCCTGACACTGAACTGCTTGTGAGAGGAGAAAATAATATACTTTCGTACATAACATATATCAAACTGATATACAAAACTTTAATTCTCACAAGCAATTGTTTAGCTATTAAGTGAAATCACTCAACAAAATTATTTTGCTAAACCAGCTGTGATGTAAACCAATTTATCAAGTTAAGCTATCTTGAATAAAAGATTTGGAAATTATGCTCAAAATCAAATTATTGAGCAAGTTAAAACGCAAACACTATGTTGCGGGTTAATAATAATTGCACATGAAATTATCTCATAGATCTATCTTATGTGGTATACATGGCATGTGAATGAGACCATATTCACCTTTGATATTATCAGCATTCACGGGATTCAATCCCAATTTTGGTTGATCTATTAATTAATAAGAACAAGCAATATAAGAAAATTCGTAAAGAACTTTTTAGTTCTTTAATATTTACCCATGTCAATTCTCTGTTATTTTTGCATATCATACTTAAATTGATATGGCTAAACCAATTATGCCAATTGAATAAATTATCAATATTGATAAACTTCAGATTTACACCATGACATATGCAATTATCAATAAACTCCAAGTTTACTATGATATGAGTTTTATATCAATAAACTTCTACTTTATTGTGGCATTATTTTGTTTCTGTAGTACAAAATGGAGAATAAAACGGGTAGCTTTTCACATACATATTACATCGCTACAAGTTGTAGTAATAGAAGATATTAAAGCTTTCCTTTGTTTATAGTCTCAATATAATCAACCGCTTTCGCGTATACTTTGGAAACTGAATATGTTTCTTTGAGATTTACTACAGCACAATACCTTATTGGTAATCAATTAAGTCTCTCCAAAATAGTAATAATTGGCTCTTCCAGAGCTCTCAATTAATTATGTAGTACAACATATTCATCAATATCCATATTTTCATATATCCTTTTCAAGGAGAAACTTATACCATTGTGGTCATGGCCAAAATTATATGCAAGATATGTTTCTTGCATTATTGTTGTCCTTTAATAATCACATTGCCAAAATATTTTGGTGTACAATAGGTACGTGACCAATGACCATTCATGGTATAATAGTGACATTATTTTCTTATATCATCTCAAACCTCCTTCTAGAGGTAAGTGTGGTATATTTGCAACCACTAGCACGTTCATATTCTTTGAAGAATGAATATGTATTCATAAATCAGATGTTGTCACATTCACATCATGAATGGACCATAATCATCTATATGTGCTTTACAAAATTTCATGCCAAATCGTTGACAAATATTATTTTCGTAAAGTAAAGGATTATTTTGAAAATCCTTATTGTTCTCAGTACCACAATGATGACTATTATAATTTCGTCTATTACCACGTCCACATCTATTGATACATTCATAGTAATAATTTTATCTTCTTTCAAACTTATCACATACTACTATCACATTCTCTAAAAGGAATGAGAATGGAGCAAATTCAATTAGACGAGTTTTCAATTCTTATCCCACAATCATACATAAATTTGATTATGGCAAGGCATGGAAAATTTACCACTTCGGGTGGTTATAATTTCTTTCAAACTCCATTAGAGTTGCAATTAAAATTTATCGTCTTTACTTGTATTTTAAATTATAGGTTAAGAATTTAAAGATAAAAGTAAAATACTTACATTAAATCCATAATTTAATCATGAAAGAAGTTCATAGAACAATTGACAATCATTATGCTCAATTCCAAAGCTTCTACTCAATTAGTTAGAGTTTCGTGCTGATAACGTGTTATAAAATAATAAAATAAGAAGAAGAGTATTGTAGAGAAAAGTAGATAGAAGAGAATTCTTATTGATATGGAATTAATTACAATGGAATAGAACCCTCTATTTATAGGGAGAGGTTGACTCAACCACAACTATTAAACCCTTGGAATCTCTCTAAATATGGACATTCACCATAAACATAATTCTATTTATAACTATCATTTTCTTGCTTCTATTTTTCATTTAAAGCACAAGATAATAGATACAAAACAGATGTGTATGGTGCCAAATACGACCCTCCCCACGCTCATAAGTGATAGGGCACGACCTCTCTCATACGCCCCTTATAACGAGGGCATAATTCAGGCGTAAGGACATGAACGATGTCACTTACACTTGGGCGTCCCCATTAAGAGGACGTCGACCACATCTCAATGGTTTATTATTATTATTTTTAGTAAAGAGGTCCCCTTTCTATATAAAGGGGGGCTTCCTTGTTGTAACGGACCAAGTGTTATTATCTAGTAATACAACTTTCTCATTCTCTCTCTATCTTTCTTAACCGTGATAAATAGTCGCTCTTAAAGTTCTTCATTTTTGCAAATATCTTCATATTATAACTACATTGATCTCACACATAGGTTCACTATATTTGATTATGATTTACCCCTTCTCTATCTTGTGATTATTTTAAGCTTATAAAGTAACAATTAACTTTTGAGCCAAACAATTTGGTGCTGTCGGGAGTTCGAGAATCAAAATCATAGTATCCACCTGGAGATCATCCAACCATATCCTCCTACATCACATAAAAATAAAAAATGCCCGAAAATGATGCCAGATCCAAAGCAATAATGGGGGTCACAACCAATCTTCTTGGTCCTCTCAATGAGGTCAGCGACGATGCTATTATCAACACAACCCTCGGCACCGCACCAAAAGCAGAGATCTCATCTTCCCCCTTCGAAGATCCGACGATCTTGCATAAAAAGGAGCTTCCACATCCGCTATCAAGGAGGCGCCCTCGGTGGTCAGAAAACTGCTGGAAGAATGACTAACAAGCACCTTGAGTGGCTTAGTAAAAAAACCACCACAAGGTAACATAAAGGCAGTACCAACGATGAGTTTCACCACTGCCATGGGTAAACAAGAGGAGACATGAGTAAACAACCAACCCATCGAAGCACAGACCTATGATGGCACGCTAACCGCCATCCTGAGGAAGATGGAGGAAATGGAAAGCAAAAACAATGCTCTGCGCGACCAGATGAAGGAACACCAGGAGAGGGTTGATAAAATCCCTGGAGCCCCTAAGTTTCTACCAAAACGCGACATGGGAAGGTTCATAGAGTAGCCATACTCTCAAGAAGCTACCCCCAACTCTATCCTAAAAACCTTTAAGATGCCCCTTTACCTGAGAGTATACGATGGGACCACTAATTTCGAGGATCACCTGATCCATTACGTCACTGCCGTGAAAGGAAACGACCTATCAAAAGAACATGTACCATTAGTGCTGCTGAAAAAGTTTGGCAAAATGTTAACCGGATGAGCCTTGACATGGTACTCCCAGCTGCCTGCCAAGGCAATAACAACATTCGAAGAAATGGCATATAAGTTGGTCGCCGCCCATGCGGGTGCAAAGAAGGCAAACGCAAGGGTCAACGACATCTTCGCTGTCATACAAATCACAGGTAAAGGGCTCAGGGACTTCTTCGCCAGATTAAACAGAGTGAGAATAAGCCTGCCAAATGTGTCAGAAGGAATGGCAGTCGCCGCCTTCCGTAACAGACTAAACAGGGACGGTTCCAGAGTAACTAAGAAGCTGCTGAACCACCCCATGAAGTATCTTCCTACAACATGGGAAGAAATCCATAATGCTTACTACGCCAAAGTACGAGCGGACGAAGATGATCTCAATAGGCCAACCTAACGGCTGATAATGATACACTCAGAAACAAGGAAAGATCGATGCCACGAGAGATTTCGGGAACACCCACCGCTCTCCAATAGAGAATGACATCAGCCATACAAGAGATCCTCCCATTCGCCACCCTGTCATATGGATGCATTACAATGACACGTCGCCCCGCTTTGAAATGAAAGAGGTAAGCCCCCTTTATTATCATCACATAACTTTTGTGTGTCTCCCTCAGAAATGGTGTACGCATTGGAGAAACTTGGCACCAAGGTGCAATGGCCTCATAAAATGAAGTCAGATCCTGCCATAAGAAAATCGAATGTTTTGTGTGAGTTCCATCAGGAACGGGGGCACAGGACCGCAAACTGCATAGGCCTACGACAAGAGGTCGTTAGGATGCTGAACCAAGGATACCTGAAAGAACAACTCAACGACAACTGGGTAAATCAACTTCGCACGCGGGCAAGAGAAGTCACGCGGGCCGCCTAAGCTGCCTTCCCCGATGTGGACGATAAACATGATCGTCGGTGGCAGCAGCGACTCGGCGATCAACATCGTCAAATTCTCCAACACTCACAGGCTGAAGCAGACCATCTCCCACGAACGGTATGACGACTTTGAAGGTAGTATCACCTTCGACAAGTCTGATGCCAACGGTTTGTCATTCCCTCACTATGATGTTTTGGTTATTACTTTACGAATTACTGATATGGATGTCAAAAGAGTCATGATCGATGACGGAAGCGGCGCCTGTATTATCCACCCTAGGGTCCTCGCACAAATGGGACTCGAGGATAGGGTATTAACGCGCTGTGTAACACTAACCGATTATAACAATGCAGTGGAACAGACATTCGGAGAGGTGACCTTACCCGTCCATGCGGGAGGGGTCACGCTGGAAACAACTTTTGACGTGATGAACCAGGAGACGATATACAACGTCATCATAGGACGCCCAAAGATACATGCCATGCGAGCGATCCCTTCGAGCCTATACCAGGCGGTCAAATTCCCTACCCTATGGGAAATATTCAGCATCATGGGAGAGTCATGCACCGCATAAGAGTACTACAAGATAACCCAAGACTGTGCTCACACCTAATAACAAAGGGGGCAAGCGCGGAGGCATAGCAATTAGTTGTGTCGGGGACTAAAACGGACTCGACACCAGACACCATCCAAGATCCTGACATCGTGGAAGCTTGCAAAGCAATGATCGAAGATCTCGACCCAGCCCAACTAGACAGCACCGACCCCGCAAAAAAAGCCTATATCGATCATGGCCTCGCCAATCTAAGTAAGTACCATGAATTCTCAACCCGTTGCATCCGCCGGTATGACAGATGAGAAGAAAGTTCAATGTCGTAATCAATAAAGTCATCAGCGAGGAAGTAGACAAACTAATCGCTAACTGCTCTATCAGGAAATCAAAATACCCTAAGTGGGTCACCAACATCGTCATGGTAAAAAAAATGGGAAGTGGAGGATGTGCGTAGATTTCACCGACCAGAATAAAGCATGCCCTAAAGATTCATTCCTATTTCCCCACATCGATCAGTTGATCGACGCCACCGCAGGACACGAACTGCTGAGTTTGCTAGATGCGTATTCCGGTTACAATAAAATCTTTATGGCCGAGGAAGATAGGGAGAAGATGACCTTCAACACCTATCAAGGAACCTACTGCTACAAAGTGATGCCCTTTAGGCTAAAAAATGCCAGGGCCACCTATCAAAAATTGGTCACCAAGATGTTCGAAGAGCATCTCGGTAAGACCATGGAAGTCTACATCGATGACATGCTGGTGAAATCAACGAGAAAGGAGGATAACATCGACCACTTGAAAGAGGCCTTCAAAATACTGAAAAGGAACGGGATGAAGCTGAATCCCGAGAAATGTGCTTTCGGCGTAGCCTCAGGGAAATTTCTAGGATTATTCGTATCCTAACGAGGCATCGAGGTTAACCCCGACAATATCAAGGCAATTGACGCAATACCCAAAGTGCTAAATAGCAAAAAACAAGTGTAAAAATTGACATATCGAACAACCACCTTATCCATATTTATCTCACGATCCTCCGACAGATGTAACAAATTTTTTAACGTACTGAGAAAGGACAATAGATTTCAGTGGAACGTGGAATGCGTGAAGGCCTTAAGAGAACTAAAGGTGTATCGATCCTCACCTCCACTACTAGCCAAAGCAGACCCGGGCGAGCCCCTGCTAGTATATCTGGCCGTGTCAGAAGTCGTCGTCACCATGATATTGGTCCACGAGACTAAAGGTACGCAATCCCATATATATTATATTAGAAAAACCCCGTAGGATGTCGAAACACGGTACTCGCACCTCGAAAAATTAGCCCTGGATTGGACACAACTTTATGAAAGCTCAGGCCCTATTTCCAATGCCACCCCATTAAAGTGGTGACCACGTTCCCCTTAAGAAGCATACTGCATAAGCCTGAATTATTGGGCTGACTCGCCAGATGGGCCATAGAGCTCAGCAAACATGATATCTCATACATCCCGAGAACCGCCATAAAGTCACAAGTCCTCGCTGACTTCGTGGCCGATTTTAGCACGAAAATACTACTAGAGGCGGAGCAGGAGGCGCTATGCTCCCCCTCAAATACCGATCTATGGGCTTTCTACATGGACGGAGCCGCTAATGCCTCAGGATTGGGCCTGGGACTTGTCCTCGAGGTCCCCACGGGTAAAATAATTCACCAGTCCATACGATGCCCCGAGATGACTAACAATAAGGCAGAATATGAAGTCGTTATCGTAGGTATAAGACTGGCCATCAAGTATGGAGCCCGCCGACTTGTTCTCTACTGCGACTCTCAACTCGTGGTGAACCATATCACTAGGACTTACCAAATCAAGGAACAAAGATTGCAAAAGTACCAAGTGGAAATCCGTAGGTTAATGGCCAAACTCGATGACTGCCACTTTGAGCAGGTTCCCAAAGCAAAGTATGCCGAGGCAGACGGCCTAGCAAAACTGGCTGCAACCACCAAATGCTTCGACAAAGAAAGCATCGTCACCCTCCTCCATTCAGCAGTCGATCATGCAAAGGTACTCTCGTTAAACCTAACCTGGGACTGGTGCAGCCAATTTTTATCCTACTTGCAGGAAGGAACTCTCCCACATGATAAAAAAGAAGCCAAGAAGCTCCGTGTACAAGTCACTAGGTATTGTATGATAAATCACGAGCTCTACAAAAGGACCTTTGGTGGACCCCTGGCACAGTTCCTAGGTCCTACTTACATGACACCGGTACTAGAGGAAGTACACGAGGGCCATTGCGCCGCCCATACTGGCGACCGCGCACTCGTGCACTGTCTAATACGTGCCGGCTACTACTGGCCAACCATGAAGAAAAATGCTGCAGAATACGTCCACCGATGCGAAAGATGCCAAAAGTTAGCCCCCAAGATACACCGACCGGGAGAACCCCTCCATTCAGTCACCTCCCCTTGGCCCTTCATCAAGTGGGAAATGGACATAGTCGGTCCATTACCCGCAGGAAGAGGAAAGGTACGATTTCTATTAGTTTTAACTAACTAATTTTCTAAGTGGGTGGAAGCAGGTGCGTACACCCAAATACGCGAACATGAATTCATCATTTTCATATGGAAGAACATCATATGCCGCTTCGGCATCCCTAAGGAAATCACTTGCGACAATGGGCGATAGTTCATCGGTCAGAAAATGACCGAGTTCTTCGACAAATGGCATATCAAACGAATACTCTCCACACCGTATCATCCTACAGCCAACGATCAAGTAGAATCATCCAACAAAACAATACTGAATATATTGAAAAATAAGCTCAAAGATGCCAAAGGGCTATGGCCTGAGCTGCTACAAGAAGTATTATGGGCACACAAGACCACACCTAAATCCTCCACGGGAGAAATTCCATACTCACTGGTTTACAGAACCCACGTTGTCATACCGTTTGAAGTAGGCGAACCAAGCCTGAGGTATTCGCACACAAGCAGAGCAAAAAATGACTTCAACAGACTTCTAGACCTCGATAAAGCCAAGGAAAGAAGAGAAATGGCCCACATAAGGATGGTGGCCCAGAAACAGCAAATCAAAAGATACTACAACAAGAGGACCAAAATATGACCACTCAAAGTAGGTGATTACGTCCTCAAAGCGAAAACCTTGGCGTCCAAGGCAAGTGAGGGAAAATTGGGCACCAATTGGGACAGACCGTAAAAGATTACGACGGCAGAAGATAAAGGGTAATTTCAACTAGAGATAATGGAAGGAAAGACTCTCCAAAACAATTGGAACATCTCTCACCTCAAGTATTTCCATTTCTAAAGAGCACCCCCCAAGTCGTACTCTTTTTCCCTTATTCGAGTTTTGTCCCAATTGGGTTTTCTTAGAAAGGTTTTTAACTAGGCAACGAAGGAGATGCTCGGAAATTCTCACGAGGCAAGTTTGACACACCAGTTACTCTGCAATCCATCACAACAGGCATGCCAAAGGGTCTGAACCTACGGCCATCTCCAATGTATGAAAGGCTACGGCTATCTCCAATGTATAAAAGGCTACGGCCATCTCCAATATATGAAAGGCTACGACCATTTTCATTGTATGAAAGGCTACGGACATCTCCAATGTATGAAAAGCTATGGCCATCTCCAATATATGAAAGGCCACGACCATCTTCAACATATGAAAAGCTACGACCATCTCCAATAAATGGCCAAGGCCATTATCGTAATAAGTCGACTCATCTCGATTACGACAAGTGAACTCGACATGGTCGAGGTCACTTACATGGTCACGACCATCTCAAAATGAATAAATAGCTAAGGCCATCTTCCTAATAAGTTGACTCAGCTTGGTTACGACAAGTTAACTCGACACGGTCGAGGTCACTTATATGGTCACGACCATGTCAAAACGAATAAATGGCTAAGGCCATTGTCATAATAAGTTGACTTAGCTCGATTACGACAAGTTAACTCGACACGGTCGAGGCACTTACATGGTCACGACCATCTCAAAACGAATAAATAGCCAAAGCCACGGTCGTAATAAGTCGACTCAACTTGATTACGACAAGTTAACTCGACACGGTCGAGGTCACTTATATGGTCACGGCCATCTCAAAACGAATAAATGGCCAAGGCCGTGGTCGTAATAAGCCGACTCAACTCGATTATGACAAGTTAACTTGATACGGTCGAGGTCACTTACATGGTCACAACCATCTCAAAGCGGATAAATGGCTAAGGCCATTGTCGTAATAAGTCGACTTAGCTTGACCACAACAAACAAAAATAACTCAATGACGGTCGACACTACGCTTATTACTACAACAAACACACAAAACAAAAGATACAAAGAGATATATCAAAAGAATAACTTTCATTTTCTCCAAAAGAAAGAAGGTATATATGCAGAAAGGGTCCTATTCACACCCCTACAAAATTATAATAGCAAAATAAATACACATCCTATCCGCCACTGCCTTGCTCGCAATCGCCAGCTGGCCCATCATCTTGCCCACTGCCGCCTTCGGTCCGAAAGCCGCAGAAATCCAGGACCCGAAAGCTAGACGGTTCACATCCTTGGATGTATAGCCTGCCCGATCTGGGGAATCATAATTATACCCACAAGCTTCTCGGGCGACCCAAACCAAGAAAAGCTGGTCCTAGACCTCCACCTCAGTGGCCAACCAGCGGCAAGTAAATCCTCAAACACTGCCAGCTTAGCTTCGGCGTACACCCGCATATCGTGTGCCTCGCTAGACACATCATCGTCAAACCCGTCCGTTGCAGCTTGCCTGAGAGCATCAACCTCGGCCACCTGGCATTGAGCTCGACAGTTAGGGCATCAACCTCGACTCGCAAATTATCGACCTCCGCCATTGCCCCACGGCCGACCTCCAACTCGTCCTCCTTCATCTGAAAAAGAGTCTCCAGTTCCGTATTCCAAGCTAAGGCGGTCATTAAATGATCATCTACCTGCTTCAATTGAGTCACTCGCTCCCTCAGCTGAGCTTTCGACTGCTCTAGGCGCGCACGGAAAACTTGGAACTGTCGGTGGGCATATAAGTCTGCCAACATCTGGTGCTTGGCGCGACACACCTTGTATTTTTTCACTACCTTATTGAAGGTGGCAGACTTCTTCTTCGCACCCCGGCCCCTCTCTACTTCCAAAATGAGGGTCTAAAGAAAAGGAAACAAATCAGCATACACCCAAGGTTCGTTCTATGAAACATAAAGAATAAGGTATACCTGCAAAACTGCACTGGGACTCTTCGGGATAAGTCTTTGTCGCTGATATCCTTAAAAGTTTCGCTATCGATGACCGCACATAGTAAAGTCATATCCGATGTGGCCTGATCGCTGTCCAGCAAACATGTTATATCCGGTCGGGATCACGATCTAGCGGTAAGGCCCAACCGCCGCCATCACCATGCGAGCGTGATCTCCCGGCAATGCGTACTCGGTTGTGGGGGCTAATTCAGGACCTGCCCTCCCCTCGTTGACAACCGCCTCGGCAGCGGCCGACGTGCCGTCCTCTAAAACACGTGCAGGGGAGATATCAGGTACCGCCCTCCTCAAGGAAGCCGGCCTCTCCGAGTGAATGGCATCATCCATCAACACTAGCCTCGACTCTGGACAGGGCTCATTCACCCTCTCGTCCTCTGTGGCAATTCCTTTGCTAAGTAACCATCGATGCCTCTTGCGTTCCGGCAGCTCTTCGCCTTCGGAAGCCTCCTCTTCAGGACGAAGAGATGGAGGCAAAGGAGTCGCTTCACTCGTAGACTCATCTACCGGCATGGTCTTAGGCCGGGTAACCTCGGGGACGCTCTCGCTTGAAGATTCTTGGGGCACGTACGCATCCCCAGAATTGGTCCTTGCCGCTGAGGGGGATGCAACATTCCGCCTTCACCACTTCCGGGGAGCGCCCCGACCTGCCAAAATAAAATAGGTCAAGCAACAACACTTAAAAAAAAATTCCAAATTTTGATCGACACAATACCTGACGGGCTGTATTGGTTGAGGAAGGCCGACCATGTACGACACTCATCCGCAAAGGGAATCACTCTTTCCACCCACGACCTTATATCCGTAACATGTCGGGGTAGAGAATCCCTTGCTGCAAAAAAGGGAGAACAGAAAAAGGAGTTACAAAGATTGAATGGTCAAGAGTTGCAAAAAAGTACTAAATGAGGGTAAAAGCACTCACATTCTAGACTTGACATATCCGGGAATCCCTCAGGGGTCGACACCAGGTCCCCCGTCCTGATATAGAAAAAATTGAGCCAGAAGCGACGGTTAGGCTTATCGTCCGCCCTGACAACCAGGCCCTTTGTGCCACGACTCTTTAACTGCAGCATAGAGCCCCTCATAAAGTCGGGCTAAACAACTGCAGTAGATGATAAACCGAGACGGCAAGTCCGGACTGAGTCGCATAAGTGGTCAAAATGCGACACACTTTCCAGGTATACGGAGTGAGCTGATCCGGACATACGTTATAATAGGAACAACTCCTCCATCAGAGGGTAAATTGGGAGCTCGCACCCGATCAAAAACGAACACTTGTAAAAATCACAAAACCCTGGTCGGTGTACATTAACAAAGTCTTCCCCGGTCGTCTCCATGAACACTAGGTCAGATATTTGGCACGCCCCCTGCAGGTCGTCCAAATGTGATCGGAGAAATTTGGAACGATTCCACGGTGGAGTCGGGAATCTTGTTGGAAAATTCCTTCGAGCATGAAGCTCTCTGGGAAGAACGTTGTCCATATTGAGAGGGACAAGAGGTCTTTGGGCCTTCTTCCCACCATCCGAAGATGGTGGAACCCTAGAAGAAGCTTCATCTCGGTCCCTTTTATTTTGCTGGCCACGTTTTTCCATAATAGGTATTTATCTAAGAATGAGGGTTTCAACGACTAAAGAAACTAACTTAAAAAAAAACCTCAAAGGTTCAAAGCGAGAGATATTGATCTCCTTCAGAGAGATGAAAAGAGAGAGTGAAAGTCTGAGAAGTTCAAAAGATATCATAAATTGAACCTTTCCTCTATTTATAGGGTTCAAGTACACAGAAATCGAAGAGGCATGTGTCGAAAAGGTGGCGGGAAACCAAAACGTCAAATCCCCCCCAGAACCATCTCGGGAGCAGAAATAATCATGACATATGCCGGCAGTGACGTCAGTTCAAAAAGTAGACCATGTGTCAACGAATCAACAATGCCATGATGGACTAACATTTCCACCCATTGAAGACGTACGTATGCCGGATACGCCTCCAACGAGTGGAGGGACTAACTGTATGGGGCCAAATACGACCCTCCCTACGCTCACAAGTGATAGGGTACGACCTCTCTCATACGCCCCTTATAACAAGGGCATAATTCAGGCGTAAAGATGTGAACTCACTTATACTTGGCCGTCCCCATTAAGAGGACGTCGACCACATCTCAACGGTTTATTATTATTATTTTTAGTAAGGAGGCCCCTTTTCTATATAAAAGGGATCTTCCTTGTTGTAACGTACCAAGTGTTATTATCTAATAATACAAAACTCTCATTCTCTCTCTATCTTTCTTAATTGTGATAAATAATCGCTCTTAAAGTTCTTCATTTTTGCAAATATCTTCATATTATAACTACATTGATCTCACACCTAGGTTTGATTACGATTTATCTCTTTTCTATCTTGTGATTGTTTCAAGCTTATAAAGTATCGATTAACTTTTGAGCCAAGTAAAGAAGATGTATCGATCAAATCGAATGAACTTTAAATAGTAGTAGTACATTTTTTAACCCCTCACCTATGTAATAGAACAATATTTTACACTTCATCCTCCGACCTATCGACGGTAAACGTACCCTGCCATTAGAGATTTATATTATTTAATATTTATTGTGAATATAAAATATGGCCTATCATTAATCCATCCACAACGATGATGTATGAAGCGTAACGTCCATACTAACAAATTAAAGGTGCGAAGCTATCAACCAATCAATAATTCAGTAGTTTCGTTTTGGATAGGATAGACTTGTGTCAATTTTGGACCGGCTTGTTCAACTATACAACACAAATCTAGAGTACATGAAAAAATATTTTTTTTTCTTGTTCTTACTGCATTTTATTCGGCGTTTGGTTTAAACAAAGGCAGCCTTAAACAAATCAGTGTTCGGTATCATGGTAAAAGCTAGAGTATTAATATTTAATACGAGTTCGAAATAATTTATTAATTTTTACTTAAATTTTATTTTAGTATTAGAAAATTATTTAATATATATATATATATATATATATATATATATATATATATATATATATATATATATAAACTTAATTATGAACTAAATCACTAAAATGAGAATAAGTTAACTTAAAAACTTCAATATTCTTACTCAGGATATAGATCCAATTTGTTAAAAGTGTGAACAAATAACAATGTTATACCAATTCTTTTCAAGCCGTGCATGCTCGCCACGTGGATATACGATTGTGGGCGTCCACACGTGTGATGGGACAGCATAACGCGTTTCTTGGTACAAAAAGAAAAAGGGAAAAGATGCAGCCCACAACAAATCCAAATGCAAATCCAATCTAAATACTTCCTCCCTTCGCTTTATTTTGTGTTATATTAAAAACAAATTTTTATTTTTACTTGTCAGCGTATAAAGAAAAAAGATAAATTATTTTTATTATATCAACAGTATTTATTATTTATTTTAAATTTAAAAATATATATTAATTAATATAAATATTATGATAAATTATATATTTTATTTATTATTTGTAAATGATATAAAAGATTAATACGTGCCAAGTAAAAATGAATCGAGAGAGTATATGCTAACAAAGGACTTCCAAAGGATTCTTGTCCTCTTTTCTCCGTTCACGAACTCATCTCTACTTGAACGAAAATAGAAAAAAAAAATTGTAACTTTGAATAATTGATTTACGCATAAACTGATAAACTTTACACACATTTGTACTAATTAAAATAGCATGTTTTATTATATTAATAATAAAATAATGAATGAGGATTCTTCGTTTATGGGAACATTAATATTGACTAGTGACATCAGAAAGGTCTTTTTGATCATTAAAGTGTTAACCATCCGTACGTGTATATGCTTTTACTTTGGCCATACACTTGTTAATCTCGGAAAAGAATGGTTTTCTTTTTGCCTTCTATCTTGTTCGATTCATTCTTTTACTCCTTTTCTTTTATAAAATGTAACAGTTTTTTTCGTTGAAATGTTATCTCTTTTAAAGGTGATTCTTGGATTCAGTAAGCTAAGTAATACGTCCAATAAAGTTTTAATAATTATAGAATTAACTAAGCAATCCAAGTAGAAAAAGTATATCTTTTGTGCATGACATTATGTTACTTGTATTGGATTAAGGCATCAAGGTATAAAGAAAGACGAAGTTGTTGGGACTTGGGAACATTCTACTTGCTTGATTATATTTGAGGTGGACTCGTATATTAATTTAGCTTTTATGTTCTCTTATTTTATTAGAAAACATATATCCCAATTGTATCCTTCTTATTCATTGGTTCATTTTTACAAATGCAAACTTCTGATAAATTATTTTTCAAGAGTAAGTTATACAAGATATATATAGTGGAACAATAAAAGTTTCCTTTCTAATTTGGTAAAACAATTTGTATGCTGGTCTTGTTGCATATACGTTGGCTGCTTCTAGCTCAAGGTACATATGGTTTCTTTTGGTTTCCAATCCTCGGTGATCGATATCAACAATAAGATTCTGATTAAATTTGGATTCGTGTTGAAAAATTACATAGGTAAATGTTTACTAATAAAAATGATACCATATTCGATGCTCGAACCCAAAACTTATAATTAAAGATGAAAGAAAAACATTCCATCACTCTACTACATACACATATACATTCATTCAAAAAGCAGATAGAATAAGCTAAATGAATCTGCTTTTCACTTTTCTCTTAACTTGCTTTAAGTGGATCTTAAACGGTACTCCTTCTGTTTCAGTTTAATGTGGACCTATTTCTTTTTTTGTTCGTTTAAAACTGTATGACACTTTTTTAAATTTGGTAATAATTTAGCTTAAATATGCCATTCTACCCTTAATGAGAAGCTTTTAGAACCACACAAATATTCTAGATTTTTTTAACTTGTTTAAGACTACAAATTTCAAAACTATTTATTTTTTCTTAAATATCGTGCTCAGTCAAACAAGTTCACACACATTAAAACTGAGGGAGTAATTAATATCTTTTTTAATTTGTATGGAGTATCCACCTTGTAATCGAACGTTCTACATAAAAAGGAAAATGCATGTATATATATATGTTAATTACATTTCTTTTTCTCAAATGATATAATTCAAAATCAATCCAGATACGAATATTTCGTCTCAAGTTCTGCAAAATTCAAACGATTTCATTGTAGTTAGCACGATTCAAAATGAAAGTTCGAACATTTCGTCTCAAGTTCCGCAAAATCAATCTGATGGTATATTTATCATTTGATAGTGATGAGTATGTTAAAAAAAAGAAAAATCAAAAATATCTTTAAGGCGTGAAAATCGACTATATCGCTTGTATACGAATTTAGGAGAATACAAACGATTCTCTTCAGAATACAACAAAGCCTGCAATAATACTTGCGATTTTCTATATTCACTTTGTTGGAAGAACCTCTATTTTTAGAGTAACCATCGGCCCTTTTCAAAAAAAGATGAGTTTGTTCACAAACAGATGCATCTGTTTATAAAAATAAATTTAAAAATTTAAATTTCAAATAAAATAGATATAAGTGTAGAAATGAATAAAATATAAATTATTTATTTTAGGTCTGACCTAGCCCGCGTCCAAGCCCCAAGTCCAAGTCCAAGTCTTTGATATTAATATATAATATATAATATATATGTATTTGCACACATATAAGAGTATGTGTTATAAATTAAACACATAAAAGGACAAAGACCTAAAAGGCACAAAAAGTCGCCTTGGACCACCGATGTAGGATAACTCCCACTCTTTCTAACTTATAACAAACTATCCTTTAGAGTAGGGGTGTACAAACCGAATCGAAAATTCAAATCAAACCGATAAAAAAATCCAACTAGGTTTAGGTTGATTTGGTTTGGTATTGAGTAAAAAAAAAATGAACCAAACAAGATATAAATATATAATTTTATATATACTTTTAAGACATTTTTTAGAATTTTCTTTAAAAAATGTCTACAATGTTTGTGATTCTCTTATGGGATGTAATATTCAGTTTAATATGAAGTGCTCCATTTAAATTAACTTTAAATAATGGGTTGTATGGTCACTTTCTTATCAAGTGTTACTGAAATGCGCGCGCCAATCTCTTTGTTTTTCATATTCATATGTCAAGATTTATTGAATTCTTATATGTTTTTCAAAGTTAAAGTGATATTTCGATAGTTTAAAATTAAATAGAATATATCATTATTTAGGTATCATATTAAATTTTATGTTTAATTATTAAATTTGGTTAGCATTATTGTTAGACAGCTAAAAATAGTATCATGTTTAACTAAGAAATTCTTCCACAAGAATATTTTAATAGATCATATTGTAGACATCGAAATTTTAATGAATCAGCCTAAATCCTAAATTCAAAATACAACAAGACGACTCTTGAAATTTAAGGAGTACTCTATTAGGTTACTTAGAGGCTACTCTACCAAAACCCCAACTTGGAGGCTACTCTACTTTAATCCTAGGTCACTCCTATTAAAAGGGTAACATATTCTCTTAAGAAAGCTTCTCAAAAATGTAGACCATCTCAGCAATTTCATAAACTCCCAGAATATGCGCAAAGAGATTAAATATACGATCATATCAAATATGTCTTGCTCAAAGTTTTAACAACATTCAAGATCCAAATGTATTGTTGATATATGCTTCTTGATCGTCAAATACATCAAGAAGATGCATATCATCCTATGTTTGATGCATACGTCGCTAAGGAGCCCTCGAATTACGTATAACAAGTAACAGAGAAGAATCAACGGATAAATAGAATTGTAACCCCTAGTTGATTAGTAAAAATATTGTTCTCTTATTTTGTGATTGTAGTTTATTTTTTATATCTTGATAATTTATTGTAAATAAATTTGCACGCCCAGTGGGACCAGTTGTAATGTTCATCTCTTCATCCTGCAAATCGAAAATTAAAAGTTTCAAAATGATCTGTTGCGATAATCGAGTACTTCAAGTCTTGTCATCAAGTTTCGGCAAGCTTGCACCCAACAAACCTTGAAGTAGGGGCATTTGTAGACTTTTAACGATCAGTCTAAATCCTAAATTCAAGATACTACTAGATGACTCTTAAATTTTTAGGAGTCTGTTAGGGATGCTTGGAGGATACTCTACCAAAACCCTAACTTGGAGGCTACTTTACTATAACCCTAGGTCACTCATATAAAAAGGGTTTCATGTTCTCTTAAGAAAGTGTCATGACCCCAATCCTAACCTGTCATGATGGCGCCTATTATGGTACTAGGCAAGCTGAGATTTTTAAAATACTTCCAACATTTAACAGAAAATAAATTAAGATATGTGGAATAACCAGAGTTTTCATAAAAACGGGATAACAACCCAAACATAAATGCAGAAACATAACTCCCAAATCAGGGTGTGAATGAGCTCATGAGCATCTATACAACCAGTCTAGAAGGAATGGGCTACAAGAGTTTGTATCAAAATACAAATAAAGAAAAGACAGGGAAAGAGAAATAAGGACTGTGAATGCAGGGAGGCTACCTCGTAATTTCCGACGATCATCCATGCACGAGAACAACGCCCACGGTGTCGAAAATAGCTGGATCTGCACACAAAGTGCATGGTATAATGTGAGTACAATCAACTCAGTAAGTAACAATAATAAGTAAGGAACCGAAATAGTGACGAGCTATACAGTTATAGTTCATTTTCAGTAATTTCAGCAAGAAAGTAGACATGATTTCAAATCCGACAAACTTAAGTCAAATCATCTTAGAAATTACCAAGTTCAAGTAAAACCGGATACAATATCTTCCAAAAAAATTCAAAATAGTGACATATACCAGCTAAGTGCAGTAACATTGAAAGCAAGTACAGCCTCTCAGCGCAATAGTCACTCAACCTTTCTTAATAGCTCAATTACTTAGCTCTCAGCCAATCCATAATATATATAAATAGGTATAAGGCTCGTTGTGGCATGCAACCCGATCCAAAAAAAAATAAAAAAATAAAAAAATAGATAAATATATATATATATATATATATATATATATATATATTTAGCCTTAAGGCTTGTTACGACGTCTAACCAATCCATATACATACAGCCCTCAAGCTCGTTGCGGCATGCAACCCGATCCATATATACACATATAGCTCATAATTCGGCAATCAGGCCCTAACTCGCTCACCAAACTCTCTAGTCTCTCGGGTTTATGGAAATCATACAAATCAGTCTAAACAGAGATAATAACATGTATCAACAGGAAATAAGAAGAGACAGATGCAAGTAAAACCGTGACTAGGTACAAGATAGCAAATACCAGATAATTTGTTAGTTTGTATGGGTCCACCAAATTGTAGATTACCTGGTCCTCTACCAGTTTATCCCGAGAGTACTTAATAAAGCAGTAAGTAAATGAGGCAGTGGATTTTACGTGCCCGCACAAGGGGATAAAAAAACCACGACCTATCTTGTAGACTTTTAACTTCACTAATTGCAAAGACTTCAAATTAACTTGTGGTTCCTTTACTACAAGCCACTTTGTGACTATCCTAGTTACAAAAGCTTTTTCTAACTTGTGGTGCTGTCACCACAAGCCACTTTGTAACCCTACGATTACAAAGAATTTTCTTTATGACTAAATATAGCCACAACCTAAACTTAATGAGTATGAGGATTTACAAGAGGATTCCTAATTAGTAAACTTCTAAGTAAGAGATTTAGGAGATATTGTAAGTGCAATAACAAGATTACAACTCAACTAAGACAGTAATAATCACGTTTAGGAACTGGTCCGTAGTAACATTCAACCTTGTTATTCAAGTTTGAGAGAATAATCTTTTGTGTTTTTGATTGATTCTTGAGTGTATAAAATTGAAACCCATTTGTGATGTTTTATATAAAAGACCCTTTGGTACAACTCGATCACATCACTTGAAATGATGTGAATACTTTATTTGGTTGGAGAATGAGTGGGCTGTCAGTGGTGCAGTGCAGCAGAAACGTGCCACCAGTCACTTCAGTTCTAACTGTGTCCAAATGACTTTATGCTACTACATAGGAACTGCAGGAGCATCAATTACTTGTTGGGTTCCTAGCTCCTGTATGTGTAGCATTTTAACTTTTACTGAAGTCCATTGGAGTTTGCAGCAGTCCCGAGTAGGTCGGGTTCCCTAACTGTTCTTACAAGAAAGTTTGTTGGATCATCAAAATATAAGGCAGGAGTATTTAAGATTTATCATAATTCAACAAGTACACTACCTCTGCGGGTCCCA
>JASVEL010008194.1:0-244666 GCA_032618575.1 Nicotiana noctiflora | reverse complement strand
CAAACGCCGCAAGCTAGCCTTATCCGCCGCCATTAGTACCTGAAAATCACACACGCAACAACCACACACAAAAACGAGATGGGGGAAGGGGGTTGCCTGGCCTGGAGAAGAGGGTGGAGGGGGAGAGGAAGAATGTGATAATGTATATAGGAATAAAATAAGACTATAAAATAAAAATGAATACAAATGATAATAAAATGACTGCTGATGCAAAAATAAATAAATAAATAAATAAATAAATTATATGAATAATAATGTAAACAAGTGAGAGAAAAAAAATAAAAATAAGACTAAACTAAAATAATAAAGTAAGAATAGAATAAGACTAAAAAATAAAAATGAATACAAATGAAAAAATAAAATCACGACAGATGCAAAAATAAATAAGTAAATAAATAAATAAAATATATGAATACTAATGTAAAAAAATGAGAAAAAATAAAAATAAGACTAGACTAAAATAATAAAGTAAGGGTAAAATAAAATAAAAATAAAGGTAGAATAAAAATAAAATAGGGCAGCAGGTTTGGTGTGAGAGGATGAGGGGCTGGTTTAGAGAGGGGAGGAGAGAAAAGGCAGAGAGGGGTGGGGGTGGGGGTAGGGGACGGGAGGGAGGAAGGGAGGGAGAGGGAGGGGGAAATGGGTTGTCTTACCTGGAGGTGCTGCCGGCGAAAGTAGGGTTGCCGGAGAGAGGCAGCGCCGGCAGTAGTAGGGTTGCCGGCGGGGGCAGGGGGTCGGCGGGGGTGGGTAGGGGGAGAGAGGAAGGGGGAGGGAGGGAGGGGAAGAAGCCTGTTGGAGAAGAGAGGAGGAGAGAGGAGAGAGGAAGAAGAGAGAGAAAGAGACGTTGCTGGCAAATGAGGCTTTCCTATAGAATTCCCAATGGATACTTCAAATATATGTAATATTTTTTATTTAACCTATCCTTTTTATTATTTTCCTTATTAAGTCTCATCGTCAGTAAATAAGAGCAGGCACTAATAATGGAGAAATTAAAGTTCGTAACCTTTATTTTCGTCATTACTTATTTCCTCTGTTAATCCTCACAAAATGAGTTATTTTATGATTTGCAAATAAATAAATAGATTAAAAAGTAAAATCGTAAAAATCAAGTGAATGGAGTGTAACTGTAACTAAACAAAAAATTGGATAATTAGTGGTGAAAAGTAAAAAGAACACCTATCCATTTGTTCCTTTTTCATTTCATCTACATGACTTTATATATTCTTATTTTACTCAGTATTATAGTATAAATCCAATTAAATGAAAAACTTTTTGTGATATTTTATCCGAGAATCAACTTATGTAACTAGGTTAATATTTATTGATAATGTTTTTCATCCAAAATTATTGTTCTCAATAAGTTAAGTTTTTCTTTATATACGTAATAAAAAATCACATTTACATATCGTTTTATTCTATTTATGAATGATTATCTGCATTAGAATGGAAGGATTTGGGCATGTAAATTTTAAATTCACAAGTGTAATTACTCGATATTTTTACTCTTTTACGTGGATTACACTTCAAAAATGAAATCTTCTCATAAGCTGCCAATTAGTTTATATTTCCCAAAAAATGGTTACCAAAAATATTTATTGGCACTAACAAAAGTATTATTTTGCAGGAAATATATATCCCGAAAAAAATGTATTTTAAGCAAATCATAGTGGTAGTACAAATTTGCATTTTTGTGTGAATTTTATTTTCTGAGACGTTGGTCAACTGTAGAACTCCTGAAGAAACAGAGCTAATTTGCTATCTGCTATGCAGGGAAGATTGGGGGGTTTATGGATGGGACTATACTGAGAACCTTACTCAAGACCAAATTAATGAAAAATGCAGAAGGGGAGAAAGATTTCTCCCATGTGAAATTGATGGAGAAGTGATCTTGTAATCAATTATAAATATTATATTTTCTTATAGTAACTTTTTCACCTAAAATCAATAAACAATAACAAACGATATCTATAAATAAATTACGAAGTAGATTTGTAAAACCCGTAAAAAAAATAAGAGCACAAAATCAAATGAGATTGAAGATTTTCTGAAAGGTTCTTCATCGCAGAAACATAAGAGAGAGAAAGATGAAAGAATAATCGGCCTAGCTTTCACCTTTGTGGCCTCATTGTATTTATAATATGTTCATACAATATAAAGAATGGCTAACTACTAAAATAATCACTATGCTATGTTGACCATTGGGGGAAAGTGCACGGTTGGCCACTAAAAATACATGTATTTACTTTTAAGCCACCGTTTAAAATATCTTTAGTCTTTAGCCACTGCTTTAATAAACTTTAACTGCCCGGACGAAAATACCCTTCTGCTCATGTCCTTAAGTTTTGAACTTGAAACTTTAAGTTCAGGACTTCAGGACTATATGTCCTTAACTTTTGAACATGTAACTCTAAGTTCAGGACTTTAGGACTACATGTTTTTAACTTGGAATTCTAAGTTCAGGACATCAAGGCTACATGTCCTTAACCTTTGAACTTGGAACTCAAACTTCAAGACCAAGCGTTCTTAACTTTTTAACTTGTAAGTCAAAGTTAAGGACCTATTGTCCTTAACTTTGAACTTGTAATTGTAAGTTAAGGACCGCTTGTCCTTAACTTTTGAACGTGTAACTGTAAGTTAAGGACTGTCTGTCCTTAACTTTTGAACTTGGAACTCAAACTTCAGGACCAAGTGTCCTTAACTTTTGAACTTGTAAGTCAAAGTTAAGAACCTATTGTCCTTATCTTTTTAACTTATAACTGTAAGTTAAGGACTGTTTGTCCTTAACATTTGAATGTGTAACTGTAAGTTAATGACTATATGTCCTTATCTTTTGAATTTGAAAATCAAAGTTACAGACCTATTGTCCTTGAATTTATAGCTTGTAAGTCTTAGTTCTGGACCAAATGTCCCAACTTTTGAACTGGTAATTCTAAGTTCAGGACCTGTCTTTAACTTTTAAACTTAGAACTTGAAGTTTAGGACCAAGTTATAAAAAGAATAGAGACAAGGATTTGCAAGTTAGTTAGATTCTAGAAAAATTTAAATTAATTTTTTAAGCTAAGTACAATTGAATGTTTTCAGAAAGGAGAACAATAACTGAAGAAATAAAGTCAAAAGATTCAAACGCAGCTTGAAATTGCAAATAGGCTAAACTAGATGGCCGACCATCCATTAGGCTGTATTTTCCCAAATTAGCTCTGGGAAAAGAATAAACGGTTTTGGGTGCCTACTTATGTCTTCCATGAAAGTCGCTGTCTCGGGCAGCACAGTCTTTTCCATAACATGAAAGAGATAGAAGAAAGGGTAATACAATCTTTTCATATTAGTTTTAGTAGACTAGTGTCTATTATTGCTAAGCATTGAAAACATTGGATAAAAAGTAAATATCACTTTAAAAAGTGGCTACCGCATACAAGTTTTACAAGAATAAAAGGCTAACTATAGGCTAACTAGTGTAAAAGACTATACAAGGCTAAGCATAAAATAAATATGTGGATCAAAACTTAAGTATACTACTTTGGGCCCGAAATGATACATGCTGATGCTGAATGCCCAACACCCCCCTTCAGTTGGAGGGGGAAACCACCTTCAACTTGCCAAGAAAAGAGTGATAGAGGACACAAATTAGAGGCTTGGTAAAGACATCTGCTTGCTGCTCAGATGTAAGAACATGGGATAGCTTGATGAACCCTTCAGTCAACTTACCCTGGATGAAGTGACAGTCCACTTCACTATGTTTAATGCGCTCATGGAAGACAAAATTTTTGGCAATATGAATAATAGCCGCCATATTGTCACAAAAAATATAAATAGGAAAGGAAGCAGCAACATAAGATCATTCAACAACTTGGACAGCCAAACCAATCCAGAACAGTCTTGCTAACAGCCCGGTACTCAGCTTCAGCAGAAGAAATATAAATCACAGGTTGTTTCTTGGATTTCCAGTCAAAAAGGCTATCACCCAAGAAAATGCAAAAACAAGAAATAGACTTGCGACTGTCAGGGCAAGCAGCCCAATCACTGTCAGAATAAGCATTGATAGAAAAATTAGGAGAGTTAAAGTAAGAAATGCCAAGGTCAGGAGTACCCTTGACGTACCTTAGCAAATGAAGAGTAGAAATCATGTGAGTAACCCTGAGAGTCTGCACAAACTGACTCAGATGCTGAATACTAAAGAAAATATCAGGCCGGGTGTGATTCAAGAACAAAATCTTCCCCACAAGAATTATGTACTTCTTAGAACTAGACAGAAGATCTCCAACATCAGCCTTAAGTTTTTTATTCAAATCCATTGGACTAACAACAGAATGAACATGCATGCAATCATACTCTTTGAGATGATAGAAACTGAACGTCCTCTAATTCAATACAACTCCATCAGGTAAGGTAGTGACCTCAATACCCAAAAAATAATGAAGAGAGTCCAAGTATTTTATCTTAAACTCAGAATCTAAAAAGTGTTTCAAGGCTGAAATCTCATGTAAGTCATCTCTAATAAGGATAATATCATCAACATAACCAACTAGGATGACAAAATGACCTGGGGGAACCTTTGATAAAAAGAGACAAATAATTAAGTGAATGATAAAAACCTTTTAGAATATAAATCTTGAGACAATTTGGCATACCATTGCCTCGACGCTTGTCTAAGACCATAAAAGGACTTTTTTAACTTGCATGCCAAAGGAGAAAAAGAAGAACGAGATGAAACAGAAAGCCCAGGTTATAAGTTGGTAGTTTACCAACTTATCTTGTCGTTAAATCTATACTTTTGCTATGTTTGAGTGATAAAATCGTGTATTTGATGCCATGTACTTCTATTTTACAGGTTTTATGTGATTTAGAAGTACTAGTAAAGAAACCAAGTGAAAATAAGTCAAAAAGGAGCCAAAATGGAAAAACAAATTCTGCCCTATTATTACATTGTGCGATCGTAAGAATTACTGTGCTATCGCATAAGTCAGTGAAAGCAATCTATGAGAACGCGTTCTAAAGAGTGCGAACTCAATGAAGGAAGTCCAGTCAACAGCTGGTCAACAAATCTATGTGAACGCAATTAATCATCTGCTATCGCATAAGTTAGGAAAGTCATTAAATATGATCGCATATCTACAGTTGCGAACGTATTGTGTATTTTCTGGGCAGTTGTGGGCAAAAATAGAATTTCATGTTTGTAATACCCAAACAATTTTTATACTCGTACAATCAAATACTTGGGTTATTTTTGTCTTATTTTTAGTTCATAGAAGTAGGGAGAACATTTATTGAAACTAGGATTTTGCACACACACTTGGATCTTGAAGATTGAAGCTTGGGGTTAAGATTTTCGTACACATTTATTTTTATTTCTTCATTTCCTTGCTTTGTATTGAATATATAAGTGTGTAGTATTTATTTCCAACACTTGAACCTCATTTATGGAAATACTTATATTTAAAGTGTGGATTAAATACCTTGTTGTGCTTATGTATTGAATGATTTTAATTCCTTTATGAAGTGAGTTATTGTTACTTTAATTATTCTTGTTCTTTAATGTTTCCAAAGGGATTAGCTAACCCTAGGGCTCACCCATTAACTGCGAATTAATTTTGGGAAAGATAATTTGGGGTTGGTAAAGATTACTTAACAAGAACTTGAGGCGCTAACCCTCATTTTATAGATTCTACCTAGGGATAGGATTGACTTGAAGCCATTTTGGGTGTGCATAATCTTCTAATTGTCTTAAGGACAATTCAATTAGGAAGTCTTGTTAGTCTTCGAAAGAAACTAATTAAGAATTATTATCCGTAGCTAATTAACATAAACTCGCTCATATTTGTAAAATCGTGAAATACATTGGATCGTTACTTGAGTGTAATTTCCGATGACCATACTTGTAGCCATTGATCATTTTACTTGCTTTCTAGTTTATTTTACATTTCTGAATTTAGGTATAAACACTTTTCAAACAAAAACTCTTTGTGTTTGGCATTGCGCGATAAGCGATAATTTTCTTACATGCCTAATCACCTACAGATTGTTCTCTGTGGGATTTGACCCCGACTCATAATTTGGTAAATTATATTGCATGCGACCGTCTATTACTTTTTAGTAGTTGATTTGGGCGTCATCAAAATTGGCGCCACTGCCGGGGAATAATTTGGCATAATTTATGTTGTTTCATAAATAAGCAAAAGTGATTTGGTCCAAACTTGTGAGTATTTGTGTAATTATTTTTCTTACCTTGGTCTATTTTCCTTGTTTATTTTCTTATTTGTGAAAAATGGCATCGTATAATGAAAATTGGTTGGACGGTAGTTGTTCATACATTGATGACCCTTGTCCTTATTGTGGAGGACCACAATCATGGACAAATTGTTTAAATTCTCCTGGGGGTGGATTGTGTGCACAATCTCAACCCCATGGTTGGAGTGTTTGTGATAAGTATGGTTTCCACAATGGTCATTGGGATTATTGTGCATATTTGGCCTTCCCTTCCCCAAGGCCCTACTATGATGAGTCTACTTTTTGTGATGAGAATTATTGGGCCATGGAAGTGGAAGAAGTTGAGCATGGCCAAAATGGAGAGTTCAAGCTTATGTTGGAGTGTTTACTTGAAAAAATCAACAAGGAGCAAAATGCTTTGGAGGAGCTCTTGGAGAATAGTTTCCAAAATGACTTGGCGCTTGAAAGATTGCACACCCAAATGGATGAAATGATCGAAGCCTTAAGGGTTCAAAATGCCTCGGTAGTGAATGAAAGCCAAGGACCTTCCTTGAAGATTGAAAGTGAAAATCCTTCCTTGGCACTTGATAAAAACCAAGAAGAACTCTCAAATGCTCGAAACGAGAGAATGATGCTCCAGTTGGAGACCATTCTTGAAAATGAGGAAAAGCACAACTTTGCACTTGAGGACTTGAAAAAACTTTTGGTACTGATGAACACATCTGCACTTTGGAATATCAAATGAAAATATTGGTTGAGGCTCACTATGCCCACCAACTTGAGAGTGTGGAAGAAAGCCAAGAAGAGTTCAATTCTGAGGAAGAAAGTGAGCTTTACTTCGAGGATTCAAGAATTGAAAATCCTCCAACCGAGTCCAAGAGTACTAATGATACTGAGAAAAATGCGGAATTAGAGTCAACCGGTACAAATGCAAATATGATTGAGATTGACTCTAGTCTAGGGGAAGAAGAGAATGCCAAAATAGAAAAATTGCAAGAGGTTTGAAGACACATTCCAAGCATTTTCCAACATTGGAATTGTGTGGTGACATGGAAGTTGAACCACATGAATCAATGAAGGACTGGAAGGAGGAAAAACCCATGTCGTACATCTTACAATTTGAGGAAACAAGAATGCAAAATGACATTCCTCACATGAGAGCCAAGAATTGTAAAATGAAGAAATTAAGGTTTGTCTTGATCATTAACTTACCACCCCCATCACTCGTGGTCATAAGCTTGGTGCCTAGTTATTATCATCCAAGTGGCGAGAAAAGTGATAATGATGTCTACATCGTGCCACGACGTTAAATGCAGCGCTTGGTGGAGGCAACCCATCGTTTTTCAAAATTTTAGTCATTTTTGAAATTTTATTTTTTAGAATAGCTCAGAATATTATTTTCGACGAATCTGCAAATTTTCAAATTTTTTGGAGTTTATTTGAGCAGGCCGGATTGGCCCGGATAGCAAAAACCAGTAGCTGGTGCAGAATTACAGTGCACATACTGTTGCACTATGCGATCACAACAGGAGGACCGCAATAACATTTCAGAAGGCCGCAAACCCCACTATGCGATCGCATATGTGACATTGCAATCGCAATAATTTTTAATTTTTTTACTGTGCGAACGCACTTGTGACCCTGCGATCGCATTGATGCTGGTAAGTTAAAAAGAATTAAAGCACTAGAAATGACTCTTTAGCCATTTTCTGTCCAAAAACAAACCCCTTACCCCAGACCCTCATAATTCACCCCAAAAGGTTTTTCTTTCTTCTAATAATCTCAAATCTTCAAGTTTCTTGCAAATTTTCATCTCCGTTATCAAGGTATGTAATTTCTTCGATGTCCTCTCAAATCTTTCATCTTCTTCTTGGTGTAAATTGTGAAGTAGATGAGCACCCATTTTTATTTGGTCCTTCGGGTTCAAATTAAGTGTTAAGTTGAAAATTGATGCTTAAAATTAATGTTGCTTGCTGGGTGAGGATTGGTTGAGTGTGAGTGTTTGGTTTTCAAGAAAAAATAGGTCAAAAAATTTTCTTGAACTATTTGAAATTGAACAAAGCTAAAATATCACCACAACTGATTGAAGAAATGTCTGAAAGAACAAAATCTGGGCGAAGCTGAAAGACCTTATGGGATCACATTGACTATTATGTGATCGCATAGGTCTAAATTTTGCATTGTGGGAAATTACCCTATGCGATCGCATTGGGTGCTCCGCAATCGCATTGAATTAAATTTTGAGAATAAAATATTGCACTATGTGATTGCAAGACATTCTCTGCGATCGCATAACTTTAGGCTCAGCGATCCCAAAATAGTAACTTGGCAGAATTCGACCCTGATGCTTTCTGCTTTTTTCTTTGGCCTAAATGCATAATAATACAATGTATAAAGTGCTCGTTCATGCGTTTAACATTTGGTTACCATTCGTAGGTACTTTGTGCATAAAATAGCCTCGAAAAATGTTGAAAATGTGCAAGAATATTGTGATAACCCAAATGGTCATCACCTATTTTCCTTATCCATTCTGTGCTTCTGAGGCTTTGAAAACTTCACTTTCTATTGCCTAGATTTGCGTGTACAGACGGGGCGCGTAGCCAAAAAAATTTCTGTTGAAATATGTGAAATCTGTAAAAAAATTGAAGAATATTGATATTAATATGATTATAGTTGACTTTGGTAAATATTTATGGTAAACGGATCCGAACCCGAGATTGGACGGTCCCGAAAGGCTCGTAGAAAAATATGGGACTCGGGCATGTGACCGCAGTCGCAATCCGAGGTCTAGAACCTGAGTAAAAGAAACTTTCTGTTAAATTATTTTTCTGAAATTATTAAGAAAAATGGAAATGAAAATCTATTAAAAGACTATGGTATCGGGCTCGTATTTTGGTTCCGACACCCGGTAAAAGTCTTATATATTGTTTAAGCACTTCCTGTAAAGTTTGTTTGAAATCGGACTTCATTTGACGTGTTTCGTACCTAAATGTCTAAAGTTGGAAGTTTATGAATTTTGAAAGGCAAATGATGATCTTGAGGCTTGATTCAATGATTTTGATGTATTTTGGAGACTTGATTGCTCGAGCAAGTTCGTATGATATTTTTGAGTCTGTGTACATATTTGGTATGCGGTCACGAGGAGCTCTGGTAAGTTTCGGATAAGTTTGGGTTGTGTTATGCTCGTTTTCTTATGCTTCGACATCGTTTTTTCCAGCATAAATGATATCATATTGAACAAATGAGCTCCGATTACTGTTTTGAATGAAGCATTAGATCCGCATCGTATTACGGACCCGTAACAAAAAGAATCATCGAATTTGGACATTGTATGAGGATTTTTTTGCCATTTTTACTAAGGTTGCCCATATTTTCAGGTTAATAATGAAACTGCCCTGACAGCGTATTAAAACCTACACTATTTGCAAATCTTAAAACTTACATATCTCCTTCATTATAAGGTCAAATTGATTAATCCAAAAGCCTACATTCATTAGAATTTCACAAAGAATCCATTGGGAGCAGTAAAACACGTGAAGAATATACCTATAACGATCATGTCAAGTTCTCTTCCAATTTTGGAACGGGAAGAAACTTCTGAGGTGATTTTTAAGAGAGAAAATCAGTGGGTATCAAAGGAGGTAAGTGATTTGATTATTAAAACACATTTATGGATGATTATAGACCATAATACCATTCTTTAATTCATGAAAACAATAGAAAAGTAGGATTTTGGGGGCCTGAAATTATGAGACCATTAGGGGTCGATTTGAGGGGTCAAACGGACTCCGATTTTGGTATTCTTTATATGTACAAAATCGAGAGAAGATGAAGAATACTTTTCTGTAACATTTTCTGACTTTCAAGAGGTGGGACCGGGGCTCGGGTTTTGTCTAATTTCGGAATTTTTGGAATAATGCTAGGACATTCATATCTAAGCTATGGGATGTTACCATTGAGTCTTTAGTGATATTATCAAATTGATTATGCCTAGATATCACAGAATTGGAGGTTGAATCACGAGGTAAAGCAATAGTTGAGGATTAAGCGAACTTTAAGGCTTCGAGGTAAGTGTTTGGTCTAACCCTAGCTTGAGGGAATAAGAGTTGAGTCCTGTTGCTAATTGCTATATGATCGAGTACGATGTATATGCATGGTGGCGAGTATCTATAAATTGGTGTCTAGCATGACCGTGAGTCTTTATAATGTGATTATCATGAACTGATTATGAATTTCATGTTTATTAGAGTACTTTTATATGTTGTGAATAATATGTGAATGATAATATAATAATTTGATTCCTATGAGCATTGGCTCGAATTATGATACGATATTGAAAATATATGAAATGACTTGTGTCATTGAGGAGCGTTGGCTCCCGTAGTGGAACGAATTGTGAAAGTACAAGTGATAATTGAACCGCTAGAGCAATTGCTTGAAAAGAATGGTGAAGTAAAAGTGAGAAAGAGGAGAGATCATTATGTTGTCCTCTTGGCTGACTGTGGTTAAGTTGTGGTTCCCTGGTGTTGTGTTCTTAATTGATATTATGGACTCTTAGGGTGATATTTTCCCTATGTTAGGTAAAGCTTATGGTTATAGCTAAGGTGATTAAGTATTATAACAAATTAGTTATAGATAAAGTGGCTGGGTGTGGTAGTCGGTTAGATGTAATTAAGGTGGTTAAGTGTGGTAATAGGTTAGTTATAGCTGTGGCGGTTAGATGTTGGAATTAATGTGGTAATTAGATGTGGTAATGGTAATCCCTTTGGCAGGACATTTTGTTGATTCTATTGTTAGTCTTTCTCTCCCTTGCCGGGATAATTGAATTATTAATTATATTCCGTTGTCGGGACGTTTGCCATATATTTGTTTGTTGTGTGTCCCTTAATTGTGACTGTTGTTTGGGGACTCAAACTGTTAAATAATAATGCGGAATGGGTTGCGCACAACAATAATGGTAATTATGGAACGGGTTGCACGCCGCAACAATGACAATGTGGAGTGGGTTGCATGCTGTAATAATAATAATTATGGAATGGGTTGCACGCCGCAACAATGATAATGTGGAGCGGGTTGCACGCCGCAACAATGATAATTATGGAATGGGTTGATGTGGAGCGAGTTGCATGCCGCAACAATGATAAATGATAAATAATATGGGTCAGGTTGCACGCTGTAACAGTGATATGTGGAGCGGGTTTCACACCGCAATAATGGTAATTATGGAGCGGGTTGCACACCACAACAGTTGTTGATATCATGTGTTTATGTCTAGTTATTGATTTCTTGTATCGTTGTGGACTTTAAAATGTTTTGGTTGTTACTCTGAATTACTGTTAGTTGTATTTTCCCATAGCATGTTCCCCTCCCATGTTGATAATTACTTGTTATTCGATTTTCACTGTATATTTATAACTGCATAGGTTTATGTGGTGTCTAGTATAGCCTCGTCACTACGTTGCCGGGGTTAGGCTAGACACTTACCAGTACATGGGGTTGGTTGTGCTCATACTACACTTATGTGCATTTTTAAACAGGTCCAGGTTTCGAGCAACAACAGCAGTAGTTTAGGAGCAAAATTTTTATTATCACGAGACTAAGGTAACCTTGCAGGTGTCCGCAGGCCCGATGTCTCTTCTTATGTTTTTCATTTATACTGTTGCCTCATTGTTTCGAGATAGACAACTTTTATATTTCTTTCAGACCTTTATATTTAAACTGTTCTTAGTGGTTCGTGAGTATGTGACACCAAATCTTGGGTAGAGGGTATTGTTGAGCATATCGTATTTATTTCAGACTTCCAAGTTATTATTGTCACTATTACTGATGCTATTAATTAACAACAGAATTGTTTTACTAATGAAAATGGTTAGTAAGATGGCTTGCCTAGCTACCACGAGTAGGCGCCATCACGATCCCGATGGTGGGAAATCCAGGTCCTGACAAATAACCCCTCCTAGCTCCGGAAGAAGAGTATTTTGATGCGACAAGATTCATGGCAGCTGAGTGTGAAAGGAATTACAACAAGCTCATGTCAAAGAGCATTGTCAAAGAACGAGGCATCCGTTTGGACACTTTTGAAGACAAAATGCAAGAGTTTTTCCAAAGACTAACCGATAGTTGATGGATATAATTCGCTCCTGAACCAGTCAAGACGAACTACACAATAGTTCATGAATTTTATGCAAATTCCATGAGGACTAACTTCCGGGGTGGAGGTATTCACTATTGTTAGAGGCAAGCGGGTTAACTTTGGCCCCGAGGTGATAAATGCACACTATGGGCTTCCAAATGTTGATGATGAGGTATACCAAGCTGTAGGAAGAGAGAGAGAGAGAGGAACAAAATGACTGGTAGAAAAACTTCACAACGGGGTGCAGCCGACTTGGATAAGTGTTCACAAAGGTGTTGATTCACATGAATTCACCGGGGAGGCCATGATTTCGCTATCCCTTATCTGTGCAATGGTTGTGCTATCAAGAAATGAGACTTAAGTGACACATGAAAAGGCATTAATGATTGCTGCTATTTTGGATGGATTCCTTGTAAATGTGAGCGAGCATATTGTGAATGAAATAGAAGAAGCTTGAAACGGAAGGACTAGAAGCTTTTTCTTCGCTTCATTGATCACTCAATTGTGCTATGCTACTGATGTGCCTACAGACCCAAATGATATTGAGAAGGATCCCTCCATAGCAATTTATCCATTGCTTCGACGAGGGGCATCTGGCAAGAAGAAGAAGAGAAGGATTGATGTGTTATCTCCTTCGTTTAAGTAGTTTGACGGTTCTGTCGAGGGATCCGGAGATGACCCTACAACTACAGCAAGATCTCATGACATATCACATGACCTCATTGGACCACTCCAGTTTGACCCTTACATAATGCGCCACATTTTTGAGTAGATATATGGTGTTGACACCCACATTCGACAGCTTGTTGCAGGTCTTCCCTCAGGTCCATCTGGTGAGAACACTTCTACTAGGTCGGCTTCATCAAGAAAAAAGCCACCAACCTTGGATGATGTAGTGCAAGAGAAAAAGGGAATCAAGACCAGGTTAGAGGACTTGAGTAGGAGACAAGGGAAGATTGAAAGGCGACATGTGAAATTCAAGGAGCACGAGAAGAAGAAAAGTAAGTTCCTGTCGAAGATGATGCACAAGCTAAGCTCACTATGTGGTTCACAAGATTCTTCTGATGATGGTGATGAAGGTGCAGAGCTAAAGTTTCCCAGCATATCCGACTCCGAGTGATGCAGTATTCAGGGAGCACTTTCCACCATTTTATTCTACCATATTTAGTTACATTGGGGACAATGCAATATCTTTTGTTGGGGGTGATTTCTTGTATAATTATGGTTGTTAACCGTTGTTTTGGTAGATTGGTATTGTAGTTACTTTCATGTTGTGTTTAGTGTATTTTCATGTCATGTGTTAGATTAGTATGTTTATTTGTGTTTGTCTTCATTTTGTTGTTAGTATATTTTTATGTGATGTGTCATATTAGTATGTTTATTAGCTCTTAAATTTTTTTTTAGTTACTTGATGGTTATTAGCTACTTCAATATTTTTTAGCTTCTTGAATTAATTTTTATTAGCTTCTTATTTTTTTTATATATTGTATGTTCTATGGTAGTGGTCATATCCTTGGTTTTCTTTATACCACGGTTCTTTTTCCAAGGTTGCCAATTTTTATCTTGTACCGGGTAATTGTAGAAATTTTTTGTTGACTTTTTCCGATGATAGATGGATAGACAAGACAACTTTCTTAAGCGAATTAGTCTTGTAGTTAGAATTAGCTTTTGTTAATTTAGGAAAAATAAATGGTTAGAGTTGGATTTTGTGCCCATTTACCAAGTTGTGATTTGCTTAGTACCAATATGATTTAAAACATGGCATATGAATTTTTGATTGTTGAAAAAGAAAACGATTGAAGTAAAAATTTCATGACCTTTTAGAATCAATTTTTGGCTCTTTAATTCACTACATAGCTTTCTTCAGGATATGGGTAACCTCTTTGCGTCATTTGTTCTAATTGGATTTGTATTTCACTTGAGGTTTCATCCATGTATGGTGAGATTTATTTGTGAGTTATTTTGTAGTACTTGTGGTCTTGAACTTTCCCGTAATGTGCTTTAAAGCGAAATTATAGATTAACTTTGTTTGAAAATGATATTAGGCCTTCCTTGGACTGCTAGTATACCTTAAATTTCCTACCCTTAAATATTTTCCCTAGTCAACCCATTTTGAGCCTTTTTAACCTTATTCATTGGCAACCATATTACAAGCTTAAATCCTTTGTTCTTAGTTAATCTAGCTTTTGACACCCTACCTCCCTAAGTACTTTGAAAGTTTAAATATAAGCCAAAAGCTTAAGTTTGGGGGTTGAAGGTTGCAAAAAGTTGTGATATGAAAGTTGTTTGAAAAGGTGAAGGTAGAAAAAATATATAAAAAATCTTCCTTGACTTTGAAAAGAAAAGAAAGCGAAAAAATATGCATATAGAATAAAATGATAAAATGTCGTGAATAAAGGGAATACTAGGTGTGGAATGAAAAGTGAAGAAAGGATGAAAAATATTTTTGATTGCTTGAGGAGGTTTTGAGTTACTTTAACCAAAATTTTGCTTTACCTTAACCAAAAGCCTAAATTACAACCCTTTAAGTCCTAATTAATTTTAAACCAAGTTGACTACATTAGTGGAGGAATACATGAAGGGCAAGCCTATGGTACTACTTGTATGTATTTGAACATCTTTTGAGAGAGAGTTAATTCTTTCCATTTAATACTCCATTTTTGTTTTGAACTAAGATTCATGAGTGTGGGATGCTCTCTTAAATGTGAGGGTACATGAGATTTGAGTTGTGAATTTAATCCCATTTTCAATTGGGAAGAATGACTAAAGAAAGTTGATTGTGATAGAGAGGCAAATTTTGAAGCTTTAGTGTCACGACTTGATTGCTACTTTGATTTGTATTAGTATTCGAGCACTTGAAGTATAATGAAGTTCATGAGAAGTGCTTGAAAATTCATATGATTTGGAGTAATTGTTGGTACCAATCGAACTCATGCACTTGTGTTTAAAGTAGATTTTTTGGCTTGGCATGATATGGATGTATTGTTTAGTTAAATACTTGGGAGGAGATTTTGTTTCTTTCATTGCTTGAGGACAATCAATAGTTTAAGTTTGGTGGTTTGATAAGTTGGTATTTTACCAACTTATCTTGTCTTTAAATCTATACTTTTGCTATGTTTGAGTGATAAAATCGTGTACTTGAAGCCATTTACTTCTATTTTACATGTTGTATGTGATTTAGAAGTACTAGTAAAGAAACCAAGTGAAAACAAGTAAAAAGGAGCTAAAATGAAAAAACAAAGTCTGCCTTGTTATTACACTGTGTGATCGCAAGAATTAATGTGCTATCGCATAAGTCAGTGAAGGCAATCTATGCGAACACATTCTAAAGAGTGGGAACACAATGAAGTTCAGTCAAAAGCTGGTCAACACATCTATGCAAACGCAAGGAATCCTCTGCGATCACATAAGTTAGGAAAGTCATTGAATGCGATCGCATATCTACACTTGCGAATGTATAGTGTATTTTCTAGGCAATTCTGGGCAAAAATTAAATTTTACGTTTGTAATTCCCAAACCATTTTTATACTCGTCCAAAAAAATCTTTGGGATATATTTCGCTTATTTTTGGTTCATAAAACTAGAAAGAACATTTATTGAAGCAAGGTTTTGCATACACACTTGGGTCTTGAAGATTGAAGCTCGGGGTTAAGTTTTTCCTACCCATTAATATTTATTTCTTCATATCCTTGCTTTTTATTGAATATTTAAGTGTGTAGTATTTATTTCCAACACTTGAACCTCGTTTATGGAAATACTCACATATAAAGTATGGATTAAATACTTTTTTGTGCTTATGTATTGAATGATTTTTATTCTTTTATGAAGTGACTTATTGTTACTTTATTTATTCTTATTCTTTAATATTTTCAAAGGGATTAGCTAACCCTAGGACTCGCCCATTAACTCCATATTAAATTTCGGAAAGATAATTTGGGATTGGGAATGATTAATTAACAAGAACTTAAGACGTTAACCCTCATTTTATAGATTCTACCTAGGGATAGGATTAAACTATTTGTAGCAATTCCGGGTGTGCTTTTGATCTTCTAATTATTTTAGGGATAATTTAATTAGGAAGTCTTGTTAGTCTTCGGAAGAAGCTAATGAAGAATTATTGTCCGTGGCTAATTAACATAAACTCGCTCATATTTGTAAAATCATGAAATACATTGGATCGTTATTTAAGTGTAATTCCCGGTGCAACCATACTTGTAGCCATTGATAATTTTACTTGTTTTCTAGGTTAGTTTACATTTCTGCATTTAGGTATAAATACTTTTCAAACCATAACTCTTAGTATTTCGCATTGCGCGATAAACGATAATTTTCTTACATGCCTAATCGTCTACACATTGTTATATGTGGGATTCGATCCCGACTCATAGTTGGATAAATTATATTGCATGCGACCGTGTCTATTACTTTTAGTAGTGGATTTGGACGTCATCACCAGGATGTAATTTCATATAAACCTCCTCATCTAACTCACCATGAAGAAGAATATTATTAACATCAAGGTGAAATAAAGATGAATTCTTCTTATTAGCAGAACAATCAAATACTTGACAATAGACATCTTCACTATAGGAGAGAATGTCTCATTGAAATCCACCCCTCAACCTGAGTATCCCCTTTAAGAACAAGTCTAGCCTTGTATCTTTCTATTTCACCATTAGCTTTGTATTTAATTTTATAGACCGACTTGCAGCCAATAGGCTTCTTACCTAGAGGTAACTCCACTATATCCCAAGTGTTATTAGGTTATAGGGCTTCGAACTCTTTTCTCATAGCATCCTGCCATGTTGGAATAGGGGATGCCTAAGAATAACTATATGGTTCAAATTCTACAGGTTGGACAGCAGAACCGGAAATGGAATTAGGTAGTTTATAAATACAGTCCTTTAGTGTGCGGCCCAAAGGGTCCTCACATGTTTTTAAATAAATTTTATGCTTCCGAGGCTTTGTATATTATTTAAAGTCGCCACGATTTTCGTGCATAGTCCAAGTACGTAGCCGAAAAACTTAAATATGAAATTCTGTGAAATATATTAAATTTTTGTGTCAAAATGAATAAACATGACTTCGGTCCGAATTTTACGTAAACGGACCTGGACCCGTGATTTGACGGTCCCGGAGGGTCCATGTGTAAATATGGGACTTGGGCATATGCCCGGAATCGAATTCCGAGGTCCCAAACCCGAGAAATGAATTTTTGAGTAAGAATTATTTTCTGAAAATATTTAAGGAAATTGAAAATGAAATTTGATTAGAACGTGTTGGTATCGGGCCCGTATTTTGGTTCTGGCGCCCGGTACCGGTCTTATATATGGTTTAACACTTTCTGTAAACATTAGTCGAAAACTTACATTGCTTGACGTGTTTCAATCTTAAAATGAAAAGTTTGATATTTTATGAAATTTGGTAAAAATCAAAAATTTTGATGCTCAATTCGATGTATATGATGTTACATTGGTGATTTGATCACACGAATATGTTTGTAGGATGTTTGAGGTAGTGTGCATACTTGTGTTAGGGTTTCGAGGAATCGGGTGAGTTTCGAGTAGGTTCTGGGATGCCTTAGACTTAAAAGATCAGATGTTGCAGGTTCAGGAAATATTGCAGGTCTCTGAACTCTCAAGCGCGGTCCGGGAGGAATCGCGTGCAGCCGCGATCGCCTTTAAGTGGTCCGCAGTGGATGATGTGTGACTGTCACGACCCCAAACCCCGGTCGTGATGGCGCCCAACACATTGCTAGGCAAGCCCGACCATCTTATCCAATTAAACCAGCCAAGTATAATTAATACTGATTAATCGGCGTGATTAGCCTGTTTTCATAACAAATCAAGAAGTGTAGAACTGAAATACAAGAACACAGCCCCAACCAAATCGTGGTGTCACAAGTCCGAGCCTCTACAAATGAGATCTACTACAAAATCAAGTCTAACCAGAATGGAGACAACAAAATGATAAAAAGAAAGAGGTCGGGTACTGCGGACGTTGGCAGCTACCTCGAAGTCTCCACAGAATGGGGATAATAAAGCAGTTGCGATAGCTCAACCGCCCTCCTGAACCTGTATATCTGCACAAAAAGTGCAGGGGAGTGGGGTGAGTATATTTCAACTCAGTGAGTAACAATAATAAACAATAACTGAAAATAAGAACTCATGTACTATCACTAAACTGTTCTAAGGCAACCCCCACAGGTTAATCATCACTATAATGAGTACTCCGATCTCCAGTCCACATCTATCTCATCTAGGTCCCACACTGACCACATCCTCGCTCGTACCACTACGGTATACAGCCATCTCAATATATGGAGACATATACATCTGTCTATAACATATAAATATTTACGTATTTATAAGGATATTAGTAAGTATAATGTTGCGGCGCGCAGCCCGCTCCAATACATATACCGCTGCGGCGCGCAGCCCGCTCCAATACATATACCGCTGCGGCGCGCAGCCCGCTCCAATACATATACCGCTGCGGCGCGCAGCCCGCTCCATTTAACGTCGACGGCTGCGGCGTGCAGCCCGCTCCATTTAACGTCGACGGCGCTCACTGGGGGTGTATACAGACTTCGGAGGGGCTCCCTAGGCCCAAGCGCTATGGTGCTATGGCGTGCGGCCAGGTCCACCATATATCACTGCGGCGTGCAGTCCGACCCAATATATATACATATATATATACATATATAATTATACTACTGCGGCGTGCAGCCCGATCCCATAATATACCAGCGCTCACTAAGTATTTACGTATTTATAAGGATATTAGTAAGTATAATGCTGCGGCGTGCAGCCCGCTCCAATACATATACCGCTGCGGCGCACAGCCCGCTCCAATACATATACCGCTGCGGCGTGCAGCCCGATCCAATGTAGGTATATATATATACTACCTCATAATGGGTCCTCGACCCTATCCCAGTCAATATATACTTGGCCTCTCAGGCCCAATATAATATATCACAGTGGGTCCTTGACCCTGTCTCAGTCAATATAGACTTGGCCTTTCGGGCCCAATATAACATCTCATAGTGGGTCTTTGACCCTATCTCATCTCAATCGGTATAGACTTGGCCTTTCAGGGCCCAATATAACATCTCATAGTGGGTCTTTGACCCTGTCTCAGTCAATATAGACTTGGCCTTTCATGCCCAATATAACATCTCATAGTGGGTCTTTGACCCTATCTCATCTCAATCGGTATAGACTTGGCCTTTCAGGCCCGCTCAGCTAGAACAGGGAATTCCACCCTAGATAATCTCTCTCAATGTACACATCTAGTACGGGCTCATATTATACTATACAACTAGAGCTATGGCTGAGTGTATGCTTCCAACACAATATAAGGGTCACCTAGCTCTATAGGTTCCCTAATGCTCTACATATCGGCACAAGGCCCCAAACATGGCTATCAGCCCAATTGCACAGTTATAAACTTATTATCAGTCATAACACAAGTATACTATTAGTCGGGAAGGACTAAGTCTGAACCCCCAATCACCATGTCACCACGCCCGTCATGAAACGCGTGTCTCATCTCAATATAGCACTGTGAAGTGCTAGTACGGGGTTTCAAACCCTCAGTACATTATTTACTACTACCACTCACCTCGAATCGGTAGAAGCTTCATGCTCGCGACGCCTTAGCTCCTCGGACCGGCATCCACGCACGTCAAACTAGCCAAAATCAGTACAAATATATCAAAATAGGCTAATGGAACATAACCCAATCGAAAGAACTCGAAAAATATCAAAAATCACGAAATTGACAAAACCCGAGCCCCGGGCCCACATCTCGAAAAATTCTGAAATTCATATTTTCGGAATCCTCATCTCGCCACGAGTCCGTACATACCAAGAACTCCCAATTCGGACCACAAATGGTCCTTCAAATCCTAAATTTAAGGTTTTTGCTCCAAGCCCTATTTTCTTGATTTTTAGCTATAGATTCATGAATTCCATGGATGATTCTTGTATAAAAACATGTATTTAAGTCATAAAACTTACCTCCAATGATTCCCCGTCGAAATCCCTTCAATTCCCGTCCAAAAGCTCTCAAGAACGGCCAAAAATGGTGGAAAAATGGGTTGTTTTCGCGATTGAAATGTTTTTAACATTCTGTCCGGTACTGTAGCTAACACTATGCGATCGCATCAGAGCATTGCGATCGCATAGAACAAACTCTCCGGGCACTGTAGCTAACACTATGCGATTGCATAGAACAAAATCCTGGGTACTGTAGCTAACACTATGCGATTGCATAGAACAAAATCCTGGGTACTGTAGCTAACACTATGCGATCGCATCAGAGCATTGCGATCGCATAGAACAAACTCTCCGGGCACTGTAGCTAACACTATGCGATCGCATCAGAGCATTGCGATCGCATAGAACAAAATTTCTCTGCAATTTTTCTGCTGCATTTTTCAACTCAAAAATTCCCGTTAGCCATCCAAAATCACCCCGAGGCCCCCGGGACCTCAATCAAAGCCACCAGTATATCATATTACCTCATTCAAACTTTCTCATAACATAAAAACACCATCCTAAACATCAAAATCACCAATTACACACTAATTCAAGCCTAAGTTTCTTAAAACTTTCCGAATTACGCATTCAATCAAAAACCCGACCAAACGACGTCCGAATGACCTAAAAATTTGCAGGCATATCCAAAATCACCTAACGAAGCTACTGCAACTGTCGGAATTCCATTCCGACCCCCGGATCAAAATCTCACCTACCGATCGGATTTCGCCAAAATTCAACTTTAGCCAATTCAAGCCTAAAACTACACCGGGCCTCCAAATTCAATTCCGATCGCTCCCCTAAGTCACAAATCACCTCCCGGAACTAACCGAATCATCGGAATTCGATTCCGAGCCCTCTAACCAAATAGTCAACTCCGGGTTGACTTTCCTTATTCAAGTCTCCTTCAAAAAGGCTATATGCCTCATTTTCAATCCAATTCACTCCTAACTCCCCCGATAGACTCTAACACTTATATAAAAGCATAAAACATGCATTTACAACATAACGGGGTGGTAATTCCCGTAACGACGGGCCGAGTCGTTACATTCTCCCCAACTTAAACAAACGCTCGTCCTCGAGCGTACCAAAGTGGTACTAGAAGCAACTCAATAACTGAATGACCTTACCCAGCATATATTCGGCGATCATACGTCATCCTATCTCACATAAGTCCGAAAACACCATATAGTCAAAATTTCACAGACCATCTGAACCATAAATCACATTGCACTTTCCGAAATCATATACCAATTGCTAATCCCATGTCTATATTCACGATACGCTAGAATCTACTGCAATAACCTACACTCACCACTCCGGGTGAGATCATATGACGTATCAAACAACCCAATCGCTCGAGACAATAGTCTCTAATCACAATAATTTCTCACGATAACCAAATACCAACTGAAAAACCCTTTTCATTAGATAGAGTTTTGTTCCAACACCTTCATATCATGCCCACGGTAACCGAACACGCGATATATCGAACCCATCTCTCGGGTCAACCATTCGTGAATCTATTTCTCTTTTAAAATTGATACCACAATAAGTTTCGGAGCCAAACCTCGATATTACCTTTCTAACGAGCTGAAATCATATATGCTCGCTCTCATTAATGACTTGAATGATCATTTCGGTTATAACACACCACACTGGTAACATGACACACCTCAGCATCGGCCTAGGCCACAACGAGCACCACATAGGCTCCAATAAGAACGATCTGAACACGCTCGAATCATGACGACCGACTCGCACACAAGAGCTATACTTCAAATTCCTCAATACCATCACAACACATAGCTGAAATCTTGTCTCACATCATATAATTAGAGTACCTGAATCCTCATCGAAGGGTCATAACATCACATGGCCTTGCCACACTCATGATTCTATCCAAACACTATTACTCATGGAGCACCTCAAGTCACCATGCTCAAAACGGTCAGCCACACCCATATCTAGGCCTGAACTCAAGCAATCAATCACACCTGCGGTGATACAATGATATACGCTATCAAATCCTGAAAAGACACAACCGATGTGCTATTCCCCGAGCGAAACCAATACGGACTATTCCTCGGAAGCTAGGAACTATTGTATACAAGGTAAGATATAGGAAACTATATTTTCCACATCACACTGTTGCGGCGCGCAACCCGTTCCAATAGCATACCTGTGGCGGCGTGCCACCCGATCCAGATACCATATATGTGGCGGCGTGCCACCCGATCCAGATACTATACATGTGGCGGCGTGCCACCCGATCCATGCATAAATCTAGCAAAAGGGAATGCACATCGACTCAAGTTACTCATTGCAACAAACATGTATATATAGCCTCGAGCTCGGTCACATGAAACTCATCCGACAAAGTCCCTCAATACCGAAACTGAATCAATGGTAGATACCTCTACACTGACATCCGCCACGAAGGCCCAACTTACAAAGCAATACCTACCAGCTGTCCGCTGGTCCTGGGTACAACTACTCTATTGGAGCATACTCTGATGCGCTCTGCCACGCAGTTGTGACATTTCTCCGATATAGTCCATATCACATTAGTCTAGACAACCTGACTTATGACAACCAGCCTGCAATCATATATCATTATTCAAATTCGTCATATCAAGTGACGAGATAGCCACTAGGGCTTCCAATTTCCGATAACCGCTACATTGTGCCGATACACACGATATACCACCGCTGCGTAGGCGGGTTACGAGAACTTCTAGTCTCCAACACATACATAACACAGGAATCACTATGCCTGATTCCGTACTTCACCGTGCGATTACATAACGCACCTCAAGCGTCCATTCATACCACGAAAGCTATTCATAAATTTCACTATGTCATCAAGGACTCAGTTATTACAGTCGATCCAACAGGAGTATACCACCATACCGCTAGATATTATCAGTTTATTTTACCTGGCCCTTTTGACCATAGACTCTGCCGAAATACTAGTATAGCAGTACCATTCTCCTAAATCACCAGGAAGATCAATTCTTGAATCACCTGCAGCCGTCCGCGCTGCTCAATAATTTTATTGACTTCCCATATTTTATGAACTGATCTCAATACCTAGAATATACCATTATCAACTTTCCATAACACATCGCATATACCATACCATAATAAGACAACAGGGAAAATTCATATCCCTTTCCCTACGCCGCAAACATCAACGCACTCAACTAGTCAAGGACTTTCATGATCCCATATTGAGAAAACTCCTTACACATTTCGAGCTTTACATACCAACGGAAATACACTCATTTTCAAACCACAGTAAAACACATCACAAACCCTTTCTTCCAATTATATTGCATAAGTTAAATTGCCAAGACCGAGTCCTTATATCCATACCGAGTTACACAACTGCCAATACTCAAAAGCTTTATTGCACAATATCTGCAAGACTCATTACTTCAAACATATACTAGGAATTAATCGTATTCCTTATCATACCATTTCGGTTTATTAACAAGTTGATCCATTTACCCAATTTCCTTTCTGATTCATCTTTAATTTCATATCAGTCTTTACTGTAGCACGACAATGCCTCAACCCTTTTTACCACACAAAAACTCGTACACAAGACCACACGGTCTAAAGCTCACGGGCCGCTGAATACTCTCTCAAATGTTTCCTAGAAGTACCACATTCTACCACACTTTATTTTGAAGAACTTCCTGCGATTTTGAATTTGTTATCATTACTTCCCAATACTACATAGAATCCCATCATTCACATAATATAACACAAGCCTTGATCTTTTCTAACGAAACCGCCATCTTTAGCCACATACACAATCTTAAGGCACCTGATTGTTACAAGCAAAATCTTGAACACTGCAAAACCATTCTCGGGCATCATTCACCCTTATTCAGCTGTAATTCAACTGTCCTATTGAGTAGAACCACTCGTATTTTGTTAGAACTCTGACATCGCAGAACATGATTACTTACAGGTATAATTCGCTATCTTTCTTTTCTATACACCGAACATTCCTTACCAACAGTAGTTCAAAACATCCTAGTATTTCTTCAAATCTACGAAGCACCATAAGCCTTTATCAACATTTCCCAACATACCTAGAGACAGAGCCAACACAGCACACGACAGTGCAATCGGATAATCAATAACAACCTCCCCAACTTAGCTCGAAGTCATTCATCAAAGCACTTTCAACCACTCATATCATTATTACTCAAATGATGCCACAAAGTTCTAGTTAGATTAAACTCAATCATTTACAAGCTTCGGCGGAGATTCGAATCATCAGAAATATTAACCCTTTTGCAATTCTTGCATTCATTCACACACAACAGTTACGCCCCCTCTTTAGGTGGCAAAATCTTTTCTAAGTCCCGGATTTTCCAAAAATTTCGGCAGAGTTTCCTTTGTAAATTGGCCTATCCACCTGCCAGAGAATCACCAAACCATTCTAACAATACATCCACAACTCAACAAAACATCACAATGTATTTCAACAACATTAAATCTCAATACTATACGAATCATATTATCACAATTATACATGAGCATGTACTGCACCTGCTCGAATCATAACATATATCAAATACCTTTCAATTACACATGAGAGTCAATCCACTTACCTCGCCTCAATTTAGCATCTCAGTACAATACCATCCACCAGGATACACATAGCATAATCACTTTAGTCTTCCCGAGTTTGAACTCGTTCCGCTACACATAAGGCACTTTACCTTCCAATTAAGAGGCGATGAAAATATTTCTCACGCCCATAGCTAGGGCTATATATCAAATCACAATAAAGACCAATACCGATCGTATGCACTTCATAATACCGGCTCGCGAAATTAGTACCTTGGTGCTCAAGCCATGGACAAAGATTTGGCCTCAAGTCCTCCCGACTGGCCCAACATGAATTCACGGGGATTATATCTCGTCCCTCGATCGGGGAATTGCAAGCCATAAGACAATTATATTATTGAGCGCTCGATGCATACACAGATGTGCGGAAGGAATTTCAAAAATGTATCTCAAGCTGAATCAAGTACGCACGATAAGAATTCCAAGAAATGTGAAGTGTTTCCTAAAGGTTCGCAGCCTCCCGAGGATAAGTACAGGCGTCCCCGTACCGATCCACGAGACTCTACCAACCGGCTCATGACTCGCGCTGTTAACCTAGGCTCTGATACCAACTTGTCACGACCCCAAACCCCGGTCGTGATGGCGCCCAACACATTGCTAGGCAAGCCCGACCATCTTATCCAATTAAACCAGCCAAGTATAATTAATACTGATTAATCGGCGTGATTAGCTTGTTTTTATAACAAATCAAGAAGTGTAGAACTGAAATACAGGAACACAGTCCCAACCGAATCGTGGTGTCACAAGTCTGAGCCTCTACAAATGAGATCTACTACAAAATCAAGTCGAACTAGAATGGAGACAACAAAATGATAAAAAGAAAGAGGTCGGGAACTGCGGACGTTAGCAGCTACCTCGAAGTCTCCACAGAATGGGGATAATAAAGCAGTTGCGATAGCTCAACTGCCCTCCTGAACCTGTATATCTGCACAAAAAGTGCAGGGGAGTGGGGTGAGTATATTTCAACTCAATGAGTAACAATAATAAACAATAACTGAAAATAAGAACTCATGTACTATCACTAAACAGTTCTAAGGCAACCCCCACAGGTTAATCATCACTATAATGAGTACTCTGATCTCCAGTCCACATCTATCTCATCTAGGTCCCACACTGACCACATCCTCGCTCGTACCACTACGGTATACAGCCATCTCAATATATGGAGACATATACATCTGTCTATAACATATAAATATTTACGTATTTATAAGGATATTAGTAAGTATAATGCTGCGGCGCGCAGCCCGCTCCAATACATATACCGCTGCGGCGCGCAGCCCGCTCCAATACATATACTGCTGCGGCGCGCAGCCCGCTCCAATACATATACTGCTGCGGCGCGCAGCCCGCTCCATTTAACGTCGACGGCGCTCACTGGGGGTGTATACAGACTTCGGAGGGGCTCCCTAGGCCCAAGCGCTATGGTGCTATGGCGTGCAGCCAGGTCCACCATATATTACTGCGGCGTGCAGTCCGATCCAATATATATATGTATATATAGTTATACTGCTGCGGCGCGCAGCCCGATCCCATAATATACACCAGCGCTCACCGAGAATGTGTGCAGACTCGGACTCCGAAGGGGCTCCTACAGCCCAAGCGCAATAATACTGCGGCGTGCAGTCCGTCCCTCATGTATATTACATGTTATTACTGTATATTACTGCGGCGTGCAGTACGATCCAACATATATACTGCTGCGGCGTGCAGCCCGATCCAATGTAGGTATATATATATACTACCTCATAATGGGTCCTCGACCCTATCCCAATCAATATATGCTTGGCCTCTCAGGCCCAATATAATTTATCACAGTGGGTCCTCGACCCTATTCCAGTCAGTATATACTTGGCCTCTCAGGCCCAATATAATATATCACAGTGGGTCCTTGACCCTGTCTCGATCAATATAGACTTGGCCTTTCAGGCCCAATATAACATCTCATAGTGGGTCCTTGACCCTATCTCATCTCAATCGGTATAGACTTGGCCTTTCAGGCCCACTCAACATCTCATAGTGGGTCTTTGACCCTATCTCATCTCAATCGGTATAGACTTGGCCTTTCAGGCCCGCTCAGCTAGAACAGGGAATTCCACCCTAGATAATCTCTCTCAATGTACACATCTAGTACGGGCTCATATTATGCTATACAGCTAGAGCTACGGCTGAGTGTATGTTTCCAACACGATATAATGGTCACCTAGCTCTATAGGTTCCCTAATGCTCTACAGATCGGCACAAGGCCCCAAACATGGCTATCAGCCCAATTGCACAATTATAAACTTATTATCAGTCATAACACACAGTATACTATTAGTCGGGAAGGACTAAGTCCGAACCCCCAATCACAATGTCACCACGCCCGTCATAAAACGCGTGTCTCATCTCAATATAGCACTGTGAAGTGCTAGTACGGGGTTTCAAACCCTCAGTACATTATTTACTACTACCACTCACCTCGAATCGGTAGAAGCTTCATGCTCGCGACGCCTTAGCTCCTCGGACCGGCATCCACGCACGTCAAACTAGCCAAAATCAGTACAAATATATCAAAATAGGCTAATGGAACATAACCCAATCGAAAGAACTCGAAAAATATCAAAAATCACGAAATTGACAAAACCCGAGCCCCGGGCCCACATCTCGAAAAATTCTGAAATTCACATTTTCGGAATCCTCATCTCGCCACGAGTCCGTACATACCAAGAACTCCCAATTCGGACCACAAATGGTCCTTCAAATCCTAAATTTAAGGTTTTTGCTCCAAGCCCTATTTTCTTGATTTTTAGCTATAGATTCATGAATTCCATGGATGATTCTTGTATAAAAACATGTATTTAAGTCATAAAACTTACCTCCAATGATTCCCCGTCGAAATCCCTTCAATTCCCGTCCAAAATCTCTCAAGAACGGCCAAAAATGGTGGAAAAATGGGTTGTTTTCGCGATTGAAATGTTTTTAACATTCTGTCCGGTACTGTAGCTAACACTATGCGATCGCATCAGAGCATTGCGATCGCATAGAACAAACTCTCCGGGCACTGTAGCTAACACTATGCGATTGCATAGAACAAAATCCTGGGTACTGTAGCTAACACTATGCGATTGCATAGAACAAAATCCTGGGTACTGTAGCTAACACTATGCGATCGCATCAGAGCATTGCGATCGCATAGAACAAACTCTCCGGGCACTGTAGCTAACACTATGCGATCGCATCAGAGCATTGCGATCGCATAGAACAAAATTTCTCTGCAATTTTTCTGCTGCATTTTTCAACTCAAAAATTCCCGTTAGCCATCCAAAATCACCCCGAGGCCCCCGGGACCTCAATCAAAGCCACCAGTATATCATATTACCTCATTCAAACTTTCTCATAACATAAAAACACCATCCTAAACATCAAAATCACCAATTACACACTAATTCAAGCCTAAGTTTCTTAAAACTTTCCGAATTACGCATTCAATCAAAAACCCGACCAAACGACGTCCGAATGACCTGAAAATTTGCAGGCATATCCAAAATCACCTAACGAAGCTACTGCAACTGTCGGAATTCCATTCCGACCCCCGGATCAAAATCTCACCTACCGTTCGGATTTCGCCAAAATTCAGCCTTAGCCAATTCAAGCCTAAAACTACAGCGGGCCTCCAAATTCAATTCCGATCGCTCCCCTAAGTCACAAATCACCTCCCGGAACTAACCGAATCATCGAACCTGATTCCGAGCCCTCTAACCAAATAGTCAACTCCGGGTTGACTTTCCTTATTCAAGTCTCCTTCAAAAAGGCTATATGCCTCATTTTCAATCCAATTCACTCCTAACTCCCCCGATAGACTCTAACACTTATATAAAAGCATAAAACATGCATTTACAACATAACGGGGTGGTAATTCCCGTAACGACGGGCCGGGTCGTTACAGTGACTGTGGTCGGCTTTGGGCGATCTGCACGAGGTTATGATCTGCAGGTCTTCAGGGAGCCCTGTGCGGCCACGACCCACGCAGGGAGATTCAGATGGGTATATAAAAGAAGGAATTTCAGTTATTTTACACTTTTAAAAAATCCAAAACATAAGAGGAGCTTTTCCAAACAACATTTCTTCTCCAAAACGATTGGTAAGTGATTTCTAACTCACTTTCTTCACTCCTCAACACCTTTTGACATAATTTAAACTTCAAATCAAAGATTTTCATGGGAAAATTGGGTAGTTTTGGTAGAACCAGAGTTTTGGTACCAAAAACGCCGTTGAACAGCGAACCACTCAAAGGCTGCAAAACACACTGGAATTTTTGTGCAGAAGAAGAAGAAGATTATCAAAAAATTTCGTAGGTAATTATTTTGTGATTTGAATGAATATTTATAGCCAATTTGATACCGTTTCTGAAAAGGTTTGCAACCTTTCAGACAGCCATAGCTGTGAGAACAGGTTTGACACTGTTTCAGAACAACCATAGTGGTTGGAAATATTGCGAGAAAATTAAAACGGATTTAAAAAATCTGTGAAAGAAAAACGGACCGGGTTGCAGGTCATGGGTTATTACAGATTGTATTTTCTTTAATTAATTGACCGAAGACGAAGCCGATCCGAGCGAGCGATGACTACGGGCGCGAGGCTTGCCCTTTTCTTAGCTCTTTAAGAGCTAAAAGACGAGCTTTTTTATATGTACACAAAGTTTTTCTTTCCTTCTATCAATGAGAGACAAAATATACTAGTAAAGTGAACTCATTTAAATTTTACTTCCCTCTATTTTTTTCCCGTTATTTTTCGTTCACACTTCTTTGTTATTAATAACAAAATCCAACAATAGCAATATCATGTGATCAAGTCAGCCAATCTTCTTTTAATACCCCATTTTTGGCCAACAATATTAAATGGTTTACCATATTAGGAATGTTCTTTTGTAGATCCATGTTACTTACAATATTAGTCATATTAGAATCCTATTTCTAGCCTATAATAAATTGTAAATACAGATATTGAGCCGCGTCTAAGTTTTACCTATTAATCTTGCCTTATGAAGTAGGAGAAAAATTTAATAAAGGGCTCTTTAAAAAGGCCAATAATAGAGAGTAATAGACCCTAAGGGCTGTGCAATATCTTTAGAGCACATGTATGTTATAATTTTTAGGACAAAAGCAATATTGTCATGACCTCAAACTCGGTCGTGATAACGCCCAACACAACAACTAGGCAAATCCGACCATTTACACTCTCAACCCGAGCATGAAGCTCAAAATCAATTATTAGAACATCATTTGTTAATAATAAAGCAAAATCTTAACTGAATAATCTCCCAAAGACTTGGGGGTCATGAGTCTAGAGCCTCTAACAGTACATAGTAATAAAACTCCAATACTACGAATGATAAAAAATGGGGAAAATAATAAAGAGATATGGAAGGAGTCGGGTCCTGCGGACGTCAGGCAGCTACCTCGACAATTCCAATAAAACTCTGAAACAGTATCTAGCTCAGCTATGCTCCCAAAATACCTGAATCTGCACATATGAAGCAGGGAGTAAAGTGAGTACTTCCAACTCAGCGGTAATAAGAGTAAATAATGCTGAGAATAAAGAAACCACATAAGAGCACTATCTCATGCTATAAAATACAGTACAACACATATTAGATAGCCGTAGTCCCATGAAAATCGTTTATAAAACATCTGGCTCAGTTTAAAAACTCTTTCGAAAACATCTCTTTCTTTCATTCTTTTAACAGCTAAGCATATGACAGCAACATCAAGTAGTGCAAGTCCGTACACAAATCAGCCCCTCGGGCTCAACACTCATTTAGGAAAGCACTATGATATGCAAGTCCGGGGTTTCAAACCCCTAGGACATCATTGACAAGTATTACCCACCTCAAGGCGGCCAAAAGTCTAGCTCGCTATGCCCTTGCCTCTCAAATTGACCTCCTCGTGCGTCGAATCTTACCAAAATCACAAAAATATTGATGAAGCTCGATTTCTAAAAGATGGGGTTTTAACCATAAATATCTGAAATTGGCCCCTTAATGATACTACAATGATTCAATACAGTTATGTAACTTCAATCTACAATACAACATTCAATAGGGCCAAGATTAGTACTAGATCCCATAAACTATTCTATTAAGGCATATTATCAAACATCTTGTAGGCATAAATATTTACACCTCATAACTATAGTATTGGTTTATCCAACTATCACCATTAACCAACAACTAATCCCACCATTATTCTTTGACAATTTATACTCTTAACAACACATGTGTCATCAACCATTCACACCCAACCATAAATATTCCATTATCTAATCACCTTTAAATCCCTACCATGTTCATATATTTCAATTGGGAATTTATGTCTTCCAATCACCATACCATAAGTTGTGATACTTGATTCATGCACATAATCCTATAATAACTCTATATATGTAAGTCTCAGGTGTAGGATATACCTTTTGGAAGAAATCTTGCAAAACCCTTCTTTGGGTTCTTAAAGAAATTTTTTGAAAAATCTATTTGTTTATGCAAAGATTTCATCAATATTAGTGTAATAATAATGGAAATCTACACCAAGTTAGTGAAGATTGCATACCTTTAAGATGGGTGGGGTTGAAGGTCTTGAGAAGGTGAAGAAAATCCCCCAAAACCGACCTTGGATGACAAAATATGAAGGAAATGTGATACCCCTTCGGTTTTTACACAGATCAGGGATATTTTAGATATTTTTCAGGTTCCCCCGCGGTCCTCTGAATTTATCCGCGGTCCAACCCGCGGTTCCGGGCAGTAAGCCCCGTGGTGCCCCCCGCGGCCGCGCACCTGGGCGCGCTGGTGACACATGTCCAATAAAATGGGCATAACCTTTTGTATACACGTCAAAATAACGAACGGTTTGTTGTATTGGAAACAAGAATCAAAGGGCTTTAATTTGATAGGTTTTGGATCACACAAATCCTTACATAACGAGAGATATGGTCGTTTAAAGTGAGGTCTTGTGCACAGTCATTTACAATTTCGTCTATTATGAAATTTTCCAACTTCAAAAGTTCCCGTTAACCATCCGAAATCACCCCAAGGCCCCTAGGATCTCAACTAAAAATACCAATACCTCCTAAAATATCATACAACCTTTTTCCAATCATCAAAACATGTCAAACAACACTAAAACCATTAAAATACATCAGATTCAAGCCTATTTTATCGAATTCTTTCAAAACTCGCATACGATCTGAAAACCAACCAAGCAACGTACGAATGACCTGAAACTTTGCAGACAAGTCCAAAATCAATTAACAAAGCTACTGCAACTCTCAGATCAAAATATCACCTATTAACCGGAAATCTCCAAAATACTAACTTCTCCAAAATAGGCTAACTTCTTCACCGGACCTCCAAAATTACTTCTGATTGTGCTCCTAAGCCTTAAATCACCACCAGAAGCTAACCGAATCATCGGAAATAAATTCCGAGCCCACTAACTCACAAGTCAATATCCAGTTGACTTTCCAACTTATGCCTTCTAAATAGAGACTAAGTGTCTCATTTCTTATCAAAATTACTCCAATTAAATTTTAACGCAACTAATACCGATGATGAGACATAAAGCAATATAATAAGGGGGAAACAAGGCGGTAATACCTGAGACGATAGGTCGGGTTGTTACATCCTCCCCAACTTAAACAAACGCTCGTCCTCGAGCGGACCCAAAGTTGTTCTAAAAGTTCAACAACCGCTGAATGACCTTACCAAGCATATACACGAGGTGATCCCACGTCACCCTATCTCATATAGGTCCGACAACAGAACTTAGCTGAAACTTCACATCCCATCTAGTCCATAAACCATAGAACTACATTTCACCTTCTGAAATCTTACACAAGATTAGAACCTCACATCTTTACTCAGAATAAACCCAAACCAGCTGTATTAACCCATGCCTGCAACCTCGACTGCAATAATTTGATATACCATATAACTCAAACACTTGGAACGATAACCTCCATTCACAACAACTGCCCACGACAACCAAATATCGATAGAAAATCTCTTGTTAGATAAAGTCTTATTCAAACACATTCATATACTGCCAACGATAAATAAAACATGTGATAAACCGTATCCATTCCTCAGGTCACCCATACACGAAGCCACTTCAATATAAACTCTCTAATCGGTCAAAATCACATGTGTTCGCATTCATTAATGATTCCCACAGTTATCTCGAATTCAACGCACCATTCTGGTGATATGGCACCTCATCATAGGACTGAGCCACAACATGCATAATCCACGCACTAGTAAGAAACGGTCTGGACATACTCCAAATCATGACAACTGACTCAAAAAAAAGAGTTGCACCTCAAGCTCATCAATAACATTACAACACAAGGCTGAGACCCTGTCTCGCACCATAAAATAGAACACATAAACCTACCTTGAAAGGTCATAATAAATTCTTCATTTATCGAGCGACACCCAATTACTCTTCCCACTCGACTTTCTCTACAAATCCTTAATAGAATCGCACTACATGCACCCATATCCAATGAATAATGACATCTCACACCCCCGAAAATAAACTCGTAGGTCTCCCCAAATCACCAACCAGTTCAACACAATCGAATCAACCTATCCCTCAACAATAAAACTCGGGACTAACCAAGCTAACTCGAGCTAATTACGTAGCCATATTGTCCTGCCAACAATCTCAATACCAAGAAGCCTGAAGCTGCTTTTTCAACTACTATAACTCCCGTCGGAGCCAAACGATACGGTGCCCAGCACCAAATAAATATCGAAATCCACAATCTTATCTGGCGACATAACCGGCCGTTAGGAACGCATCCGAAAGGTCCCCCAATACCGAAACTAAATCAATGGTAGATACATCTGCACTAACATCCGCCTAAAAGGCCCAGTTAAGAAAAACAATCCTTCCAGTCGTCCGCTGGTTTGTGGAACACAACCATTCAGCTAGAACATGATAACTCTAGTCTCCAACTCCATACAGCGTACATTTGATACTCATTTATTCCTTGACAGATGCTCAATATTTACCTGTGATACCGAGAAAACCCGAATACCACCAATGGACCCAAAAAGAACATGCCACAATACTATTGAAATATAATCAATTCAATCACATTACCCTTTTCTGAGACATATACTCTCATCAACTCACTTCTACTAGCAATACCATTTTCCCTAATCATCCGAAGATCATTTATCTAATCACTTAGAAGGAATCACTACACATCACATGCTCTGCATGACATACATAGATCTTGTTCACATTATTACAATACCGACTCGACGGATAAGATTTCTATAAATTCATAACACCGCTAAATCAACATACCTCTGCACTAACATCCGCCTAAAAGGCCCAGTTAAGAAAATCAATCCTTCTCAGTCGTCCGCTGGTTTGTGGAACACAACCATTAAGCTAGAACATGATAACTCTAGTCTCCAACTCCATACAGCGTACATTTGATACTCATTCATTCCTTGACAGATGCTCAATATTTACCTGTGATACCGAGAAAACCCGAATACCACCAATGGACCCAACAAGAACATGCCACAATACTATTGAAATATAATCAATTCAATCACATTACCCTTCTGAGACATATACTCTCATCAAATCACTTCTACTAGCAATACCATTTTCCCTAATCATCCGAAGATCATTTATCTAATCACTTAGAAGGAATCACTACACATCACATGCTCTGCATGACATACATAGATCTTGTTCACATTCTTACAATACCGACTCGACAGATAAGATTTCTATAAATTCATAATACCGCTAAATCAACAATTCATTGGGTCTATACTTCTGGCAAGAACTATCACCTCCTTCTGAGCCAAATAATGGTCTTATCTCTTTAACTTACTTAACATACCTAGACTCCACTGGTCTCAAATTCAATGATCTCGCCTTGCCCAACATGAACTGCTAAGGCAATAAGCCACTCAAAACATAATTAAAAGTCGCATATGATGCCCCAATATGCCAATAGGTTACTAACTCGAATGCGACACAAAAGGAAAACGAACTATGGAAGGAATTATCAATCCCACGCATTAATACAGACTTTCCTTAGAAAATAGGAAGCAAGGCATACAAAATAGTATATAAAACTATGCTTGACATCACACTATTGGGGCGTGCAATCCGATCCATATAACATACCCATGGCGGCGTACCACCCGATCTACATATAAGTCTCACATAAGGCGACACATATCGAGCCAAATTTGCTCATTACAACCTAATACCAAGTATCGATTATAACCATGCTAAGTGCATAATAATATCTCTGAGGCATATAGCGTTATAGCTACAAAAAGCAAGCACAACTGAGGTGTGATGCACAATTTGAATTTCAAGAGCCACGATGATCATATAACGTCATTCCTACGCGGATTCTCAAAACATAGCAATTTCTCGAGCCGTTTCACAAATCACACGGCGTAATGCATAACCACCAGATATCTAATAATGAAGCATTAACCTAACTACTCCCCCATGAGGATCGGGTTACAAAAATGCACACATCTAGCCCAATAGGCCAGGTGCCCTCCAAGCATGAATCATCAATTTAACGACACCATCACAACCTTCATACTTGGTTTACATCTCTAACCAGTCAAGTGACTACATGCCACACTTATATAATCTCCTAGTGAGACACACTCACACACCTTACGGCAATAATATTTGGGGCGTACTACCAAACCATCAGTCGCACTAACGCTGAAGAGCGGTCAAGAATCATTAGCCAGGTCGCAAAACCCTTGTTACAAAACAATGATCTTAGGTGACGCTGAAGACAATACCAATTTACCTTAACAATCGAAACTTCTTTCCCGCTCATCCGAGCTGATAACATCTTTGTCAAAATTTTCCTTCACTCGCACCATTCTCGGCTCAATTTTTGCGATTAGAACTGGTTCGCCAGTATGCTTCAAGACAGAAACAACATAGCACATAACTGCACAATCAGCTAATCACTGGCAACCTCCCCAACTTAGCTCGAAGCCATATATATCACAACACATATACTCTATTGCTGTCGTAATATCATGGTGAGATAAGACTCACTTTTTCACAAGTTTATGGAGACACGAATCATTAGAAATTTTAACTTTTCTGCAATTCTTGCATTCATTCACATGACAGTTAAACCCACTCTTTAGGTGACAAACTTTTTTACTAAGTGCGAAATATTTTGAAAATTTTGGAAGAGTTTCCTTTATAATTGGGCCAATCCACCTGCCAGAGAATCACCAAAACCATCCTAACAACACCTCCACAACTTGACAAAGCATCACAATATATATCAACAACATAAATCTCAATACTACATGTATTATAGTATCAAAATTGATACATGGACCTGCGTTGCACCTATTCGAATCATAACACATAGGAAATACCTTTCACTTACACATAAGGATCATACCACTTAAGGACACCCCACAGGAGATAGCCCACCTGCTTCGGCTTAATTCAATATTTCAGCAAACCTTCCACCATTACACGCATAACCTAGTCATCTAGTCTTTCTGAGTCTGAACTCATATATCCACATGTATTGCACTTTACTTTCCAACTATGAGATATGAAATATTCTTCACACGCCCATAACTCACAACAGATCACAATAGGAATTGAACACCTAACAGTTCATCTATTATCTATTAGACTTCTTCGTCACTTCCAAGTTATATGGACACACAACACAACACCAATATACTCATCACGTAGCTATGTAGCTGACATTCCCACAATTAGGGACAATATTGATTATATATGTTCATAACTCCAGCTCATAAAATCAGAACCTTGATGCTCAAGCCATAAGTAAAGATCCAGCCCCGAGTCCTCCAGACTGGCCAAACATGAGCTCATAGAATTCACATCTTTCCCCTCGACCGGGGGATCAAAAGCCAACAAGGCACATATAATACTGCGCGCTCGTGTGCGCATACAGACGTGTGGAAAAAATTTTAAGAGTTATATTTTTGAGCTGAATCCAGTACGCATGATAAGAATTCCAAGAAAGGGAAGTTTTCCTAAAGGTTCGGCAGCCTCTCGAGAATAAATACAGATGTCTCCGTACTGATCCGCGAGACTCTGCTAACCGGCTCATGACTCATGAGGCCTAGTAACCTACGCTCTGATACCAATTTGTCATGACCCCAAACTCGGTGGTGATGGTGCCCAACACAACTGCTAGGCAAGCCCGACCATTTACACTCTCAACCCGAGCATGAAGCTCAAAATCAATTATTAGAACATCATTTGTTAACAATAAAGCAAAATCTTAACTGAATAATCTCCCAAAGACCTGGGGGTCATGAGTCTAGAGCCTCTAACAGTAAAGAGTAATAAAACTCCAATACTACAAATGATCAAAATTGTGGAAAATAATAAAGATATATGGAAGGAGTCGGGTCCTGCGGACGTCAGGCAGCTACCTCGACAACTCCAATAAAACTCTGAAATAGCATCTAGCTCAGTTATGCTCCCAAAATACATGAATCTACATACATGGTGTAGGGAGTAAAGTGAGTACTTCCAGCACAGCGGTAATAACAATAAATAATGCTGAGAATAAAGAAACCACGTAAGAGCACTACCTTATGCTATAAAATACAGTACAACACATATTAGACAGCCGTGGTTCCATGAAAATCATTTATAAAACATCTGGCTCAGTTTAAAAACTCTTTTGAAAAGATCTCTTTCTTTCATTTTTTTTAACACTTAAGCATATGATAGCAACATCAAGTAGTGCAAGTCTGTACACAAATCAGCCCCTTGGGCTCAACACTCATTTAGCAATTTACACCAGAGTGTCTGGTCAACAAGGCAAGTAATACATGCATGCCAATAATATATATGAGTCCTAACTGTCATGCCACATAGTACAAACAGCAACCAATTTATGAATGCAATGTACATGACCGCTACGACGCGTAGTCCGATCAATTTGGGCGCCCGGCGCTCACTATGAGGGGTTCAGACTCTGGAGGGGCTCCTACATCCCTAGCACAATATCAATATCACTCCCGCTGTGGTGTGCAGCCCGATTTGTGCATAGTCATGAATGCACATAAGCCCCTTGGGCAGTAGTAACATAGTAGTTCTCAGCTAACATGTGAGTAAAATATCAATTCTAGTTTTCAAATCTTAGAAAGATGGATTAGTTTCAAAAATAGTATTTTTAAACCTTGGATTGAGATAGAAATGTGCACAATATTACAAAAATAGTGATTTTAATCCCTGAACGATTCAATTATTTGGCACGGAGCCCAAAACATGACAATCAGTCCAAATCATGATAATTAATACATTTAACAGGATGTTAATTCAACTCCAAGCAATTTGGTAGTATTTTAATTTAGCGGGACGGACCAAGCCATAATCCCCAATGGTGCTCTACCCCACAGCCGTTATCCGGCATGCAAGTAACCTCAATATAGCACTATGATGTGCAAGTCCGGGGTTTCAAACCCTCAGGACATCAATGATAAATATTGCCCACCTCAAGGCGACCAAAAGTATAGCTCGCTATGCCCTTGCTTCTCAAATTGACATCCTTGTGCATCGAATCTGAACAAAATCACAAAAATATCGATGAAGCTTGATTTCTAAAAGATGGGGTTTTAACCATAAATATCTGAAATTTGCCCCTTAATGATACTACAATGATCCAATACAGTTATGTAACTTCAATATACAATACAACATTCAATACGGCCAATATTAGTACTAGATCCCATAAATTATGCCATTGAGGCATATAATCAAACATCTTGTAGGCATAAATATTTACACCTCATAACTATAGTATTGTTTATCCAACTATCACCATTAATCAACAATTAATCCCACCATTATTCTTTGATAATTTCTACTCTTAACAACACATGTGTGATCAACCATTCACACCCACCACAAATATTCCATCATCTAATCACCTTTAAATCCCTACCATGTTCATATATTTAAATTGGGAATTTATGTCTTCCAATAACATACCATAAGTTGTGATACTTTATTCCTACTCATAATCTCATAATAACTCCATATATGTAAGTCTAAGGTGTAGGATTTACCTTTTGGAAGAAATCTTGCAAAACCCTTCTTTGGATTCTTGAAGAAATTTCTTGAACAATCTATGTGTTTATGCAAATATTTCATCAATATTAGTGTAATAATAATGGAATCTTACACCAAGTTAATGAAGATTGCTTACCTTGAAGATGGGAGGGGTGGAAGGTCTTGAGAGGGCCAAGAAAACCCCCAAAAACTGATCTTGGATGACAAAATATGAAGGAAATGTGATACCCCTTCGGTTTTTACACAGACCAGGGGTATTTTAGATATTTTACAGGTTCCTCTGCGGTCCGCCACATTCCTCCGCGGTCCAACGCGCGGTTGCGGGCAGTAAGCCCCGCGGTCCACCCCGCGGCCGCGCACCTGGGCGCGCTGGTGACGCGTGACTGGGCATAACTTATTGTATACACTTCAAAATGACGAACAATTTGTTGCGTTGGAAACTAGACTCAAAGGACTTTAATTTGATAGGTTTTGGGTCACACAACTCCTTATATAATGGGAGATATGATCGTTTAAGTGAGATCTTGTGCACACTCATTTACAATTTCGTCTATTATGAAATTTTCCATTTTCAAAACTTCTCGTTAACCATCTGAAATCACCCCGAGGCCCCTGGAGACCTCAACAAAAAATGCCAACACCTCATAAAATATCATACAAACTTATTCCAATTATCAAAACACGTCAAACAACGCTAAAACCATTAAAATACATCGGATTCAAGCCTAGTTTATCGAATTCTTCCAAAACTCACATACGATCCGAAACCCAACCAAATGACGTCTCAATGACCTGAAATTTTGCAGACAAGCCCAATATCACTAATGAAGCTGCTGCAACTCTCGGAATTCCATTCTGACTCCCAGATCAAAATATCACTTATCAACCGGAAATCGTCAAAATACGAATTTTGCAAAATAGGCTAACATCTTCACAGGACCTCCAAAATTACTTCTGATTGTGCTTCTAAGCCTTAAATAGTTACCCTGAGCTAACCGAATCATCGGAATTCTATTCCGAGCCCTCTAACTCACAAATCAAAATCCAGTTGACTTTTCCAACTTAAGCCTTCTTAAAAGAGACTAAGTATCTCATTTCTTATCAAAATTATTCCAATTAAGTTCTAACGCACCTAATACCGATGATGACATAAAGCAATACAATAAGGGGGAAACAGGGCGGTAATACCTGAGACGACGGGTCGTGTCGTTACAAGTATGAAAAAATCGTCTTTACTTAATGTGATCACTAAAAGTAGTTATGCCTAACAAGAGTCTGAGAAGAGGTCGAGGTAGGTCTAAAAAGTACTGGGGAGAGGTGACTAGACACGATATGGCGCTGCTTCAGCTCACTGAGAACATGACCCTTGATAGAAGATTGTGGAGGTCGATGATTAAGGTAGAAGGTTAGTAGGTAGTGTATAGTTGTTCACCGTTAGTCTTAGTAGCATGCATGCCCCTTCATATTCTTAGATTTCTATTACATTAGGTTGTTGTGTTTGTCTCAGGTAGTGTATTCCCTACTGCTATTATTTCGTACTACTTAACCTTTATCCCCTCCCCCACCAATTTTTTGTCCTTACTGAGCCGAGAGTCTATTGGAAACAACATCTCTACCTTTATTAGGTAGGTGTAAAGTCTGCGTACAAACTACCCTCCCAAGACCCTACCTGTTGGGATCAAACTGAGGTTTTTTATTGTTGTTGTTGTTGTACTAAAAATAGGTATGCCTATGTGACCCTTAGACTTTCGACTTTCTAATTTGGTGTTTTGTAGGACAAAGAAATATGGAGATATCGTGTCTGACGAGGTAATAAGAATCCGAGAGAAACAATAGAGACAATACGCCATCTTCTATTATTACCACTTCATTTCATAACTTCTTTGCTATATTAATTGGAACGAAATGAGACATTCCACATGTAACTACAATTGCCTTTATGATTCGTGAATTGAAGATTTTAGGAAACTGTGACACTTCTTTGATCAATGCACATTTATTATTGTTTGAAATCAGAAGCATTCTTCTTGCTGAAATTGTAATGTCATTTCCAAGAAGCTCTCTTTTACAAATATCTCTTTGCACATCTTTGTTATGATTCCTAAAAATTATTTAAAATTATTTATCATTTTATAAATTTCAGACAATATTAATTACTCTTTCCGTTTCAAATTATTTGTCATAAAAGAGACACACGATAAATATTTTGAGACATAAGAAGTATGATTGGGTTCTATTCTTACATTTTACTTGGTGGCACTGTTAAATGTTAGTATTACAAAATTTTCTACCATAAATATGATAAAATTTATCATATTATTCATATGGTTAGGTCAAATTGATAAATGGGTTAGGCATTGGAGTATTAAATAGACGTCTTGAGTTGGATTTTGACTTGTTAAAACAGATCGATTAGATATACAGATTGGGTCTTAACCCGCTCAAGATGAGCAAGTCAAAATTTGCGGTAAACAATGAGTCATAACCGACTCCTTAATACGTACTCTTTTCATTTTAATTTAGATGAAATAGTTTGACTTGATACAAAATTTAGGGAAAAATAGAAGACTTTTGAAATATATAATTGTAACATTTAAGGGGAAAAAAGCTGTATAGGGTCATAATATTTGTATGGCCATAAAAATATCTCATTTGGGGTAAAGCGAGTAAAATAAAACGTTTAAACTTGAACTGTTTCCAAATATAGAAATATGTCATTCTTTTTTTAGCGGACTAATAAGAAGATTGTGTCATTTAAATTAAAACAGATGGAGTAATATTTTCCATCTGTTTGTTTGTTTGTTATTCTTATATAATTTTCTTAAATTATCAAATCAGCAACACCACTTTCGTTCATTTATTTAGTATAACTTTTAACTAAACAAACCAAAAAAAAAAAAAAATCCTCTTCTATCAAAGGACCAATCTCTAACTGCTTTAATAATTGTGTGTTTCAGAACGAGTGCGATCACATTCATCTACTACTTAATAGATAATTACAGCATTATTGACACTAATATAAAGTCTATTTAAGTACTTAATTTGTTATGTTCGATTTTTCTCTGCTCCGGCAACTCTGAAAGAAGTGGATATGCGATATCATATCTTTTAATTTCTTGAGAGAAAGCAAAAATGCTATCGTACCAACCAACAACAACAACAACAATTACCCATTATAGTCCCACAAAGTGGGATCTGGGGAGGGTAATATGTAGACATGCCTTACCCCTATCCGAAATGGCAGAGAGGCTGTTTCCAATCGATCCTCAACTTGGGGAAGAAAAGGAAAAACAAAAACAAAAACAAAAACAAAAACAAAAGAGCATTAGTAACTCCATCGGAAATCGCATAAATACTTCTCTAAACATAAGAACCCTAAATAAAATAGCATGCAATAATATCAAACAGTAACTACCATAAATAACTACCATACGGGGGACACACTCCAATACACAAATCATCTATGGAGATTCCTACCAAGCCCCACCCAACCCCGGAAAAAGAGTACTAAAAATTCTAGAAGCCCCTATCCTACAACCCTGATACTAGACCTCCAGACTTTCCTATAAAGTGTCATGTCCTCGGAAATCCGCATTCTAGCCATGTCATGCCTAATCACCTCTCCCCAATACCTCTTAGGCCTCCCTCTGCCTCGCCTCACACTGACCACCGCCAGCCGCTCACAACTCCTCACCGGGGCATCAGGGCTTCTCCTACGCACATGCCCGAACCACCTGAGCCTCGCTTCTTGCATCTTCTTATCCACTGGGGCCACCCCCACCTTCTCTCAAATAACTTCATTTTTAATCTTATCTAACATGGTGAGCCCACACATCCACCTAAACATCCTCATCTAAGAAACCTTCACTCTCTGGACATGAGAGTTCTTCACCTGCCAGTACTCCGCCCTATACACCATGGCAGGTCTAACCACAGCTCTATAACATTCCTGTGAGTTTGTGTCGCACTTTCTTGTCACATAAGACTCATGATGCAAGCCTCCACTTCGACCACTCCACCCCTATACGGTGGGTGACATCCCCGTCTATCTCTCCGCCCCCTGAATCACCGACCCAAGATATCTGAAACTGTCCCTCTTGCTCATGACCTGAGATCCAATCTTCACGTCCCTGCCTACTTCGCTCGGCTCGTCGCTAAACTTGCATGCCAGATATTCTGTCTTAGACCTGTTTATTTTGAAACCCTTAGAATCGAGAGTCTGTCTCCATACCTCTAGCCTCTCGTTAACATCGACCCTCGCCTCGTCTATCAAGACAATGTCATCATCAAATAGCATACACCAAGGCACATCCTGTTGAATATGTCGGGTTAGAGCATCCATTACTAAGGCAAACAAGAGAGGGCTAAGCACCAATCCTTGATGGAGCCTTATAACCGCCAGGAAATGGGTTGAGTCGCCACCCACCGTCCTAACCCTAGTCTTAGCTCCATCGTACATATCCTTAATTACTCTGATGTAGTCTTCCGGCACACTCTTCGCCTCCAGGTACCTCCATAGCACCTCCCTAGGAACCTTGTCATACGCCTTCTACAAGTCAACAAACACCATGTGCGGGTCCTTCTTCTTATCCCTGAACTGTTCCACCAATCTCCTGACAGAGTGGTTAGCTTCTGTAGTGAGCGACCCGGCATGAAATCGAACTGGTTTACAGATATGGATGTCATCTCCCTCACCCTCGCCTCGATCACCCGCTCCCAGACCTTCATGGTGTGACTTATTAATTCGATACCCCTATAGTTGTTGCAGCACTAGATATATATATATATGTAGCTTTTTTTCTTACATGCATTTAAGTATCTGACAACTAGTTCGGGTTCATGTCGGGTCCACCCTAGAAGCTATACACCATGTTAGGAGGTTGGTGGAACTGTACAGAGAGATAACGAAGGATTTTCACATGGTGTTTATTGACCTAGAGAAAGCATATGACAAGGTTCATAGAGAAGTTCTATGTAGATGCTTGGAGGCAAAAGGTGTGCCGGTGCCTTATGTTATGGTCAATTAAGGACATGTATGACGGGGCTAAGACTCTGGTTAGTACAGTAGGAGGGGACTTTGAGCCTTTCCCGGTTGAAATGGGATTACACCAAGGCCCTACGCTCAGTCCATTCTTATTCGCCCTGGTGATGGATGCGATATCAGACCATATCAAAGGGGAGGTGCCATGGTGGATGCTATTCGCCGATGGCATAGTTCTGATTGACGAGTCACGAGCCGGTGTTAACGAGAGATTAGAAGTCTGGAGACACACACTTGAGTCAAAGGGCTTCAAGCTAAGCAGGACGAAGACGGAATGCCTCGAGTGTAAGTTCAGCATCGGGCCGGGGGAAGTGGACGTGGATGTGAGGCTTAAGTCACCGATCATCCCAAATAGAAGCAGCTTCAAGTATCCTGGGTTAGTTATCCATAGGGGACGTGATATCGACAATGATGTCACACACCGTATTGGTGTAGGATGGATGAAGTGGAGGTTAGTATCTGGAGTCTTGTGTGATAAGAGAGTTCCAATAATACTCAAAGGTAAGTTCTTTAAAGCGGTGGTTAGACCGGCCATGATGCATGGGGCTGTGTGTTGCCCTGTTAAGAACTCACATATCCAAAAGATAAAAATAGCTGAAATGAGGATATTGAGGTAGATGTATGGGCACACTAGAAAGGATAAGATTAGGAATGATGACATTCGAGAGAAAGTGCACGTGGCCCCTATTGATGAGAAGATGCAGAAAGTGAGGCTCAGATGGTTTGGACATGTACAGAGGAGAAGCCGAGATGCTCCAGTAAGGAGGTTTGAGCGGTGGTCATGGAAGGCACGCGAAGAGGTAGAGATCGGCCTAAGAGGTATTAGGGAGAGGTGATCAGGTAGGATATGGTGAGCCTTCAGATTTCCGAGGACATTGAACTTGATAGGAAGTTATGGAAGTCGCATATTGCGGTTGTATGTTAGGAGGTAGTGGACTAGTTCTATGGGTTTTTGTCTAAGATATCTAGGGGCAATGTCGAGTTTTACTATTTTCTATTTTCGATGAAAGATCCATTTACAAACCATCATTTTTTTTGCTTTGAATTATTATTATTATTATTATTATTATTATTATGATTTATCTTTTCCTGCTTTCTATGTCCTTTTACCATATGATTTCCGCGGTGAATCTAATACACTCTTCTTTTGTATTTTTATTATCTTGAGCCGAGGGTCTTTCGGAAATAGCCTCTCTACCCCCATGGGGTAGGAGTAAGGTCTGCGTACACATTACCCTCCCCAGACCCCACTTGTGGGATTTTACTGGGTTGTTGTTGTTGTTGTTGTTGTTATTGTTGCATTTAAGTAAGAATCTTCTCATTAGCGCTAGTAATTTTTATTTAATTGGATGACTTTTCTAACCATGTAGATGTGCAGAATTTTATCAAGCTAGCTACTAAGTTGTCACGATCCCAACCCGGTTGTGATGGCGCCAAACCCAACGACTAGGTAAGTCCGACCAAATACGCTCTCAACCCGAGCTTAGAGCTCAAAATCACTTATTTAAAAAAAATCTTTAGTAGTGAAGAAGATCAAAATAAAGCTAATGGTTATAAAACAACCCGAATATCTCATAGAAACAACATAACTTCCCCAAGACCTGGGGGTCACGAGTCTAGAGCCTCTACCAGAGTAGCATAACAATACTGAAAAATCTACAAAATCTGAATGTACGTAGAGTAATAAAACAATAGAGAAAAGGAGGGAAGAGTCGGGTCCTGCGGACGCCAGGCAGCTACCTCGATGACTCCAATAACACTCCGAAGCAACAATTAGCTCAATTAATCTTCCAAAATACCTGAATCTGCACACATGGTTCATGGAATCGAGTGGGTACTTCCAACTCAACGGCAATAAAAGTAAATAATGTTGAGGAAAAGAAAACCACACAAAAGCACTATCTCACACTCTAAAATACAGAACCACATTTTTAAACTATAGTGCACTTTCATGGTAATCCTTTATAACATATCTAGGTAAATTTTGAAATCTCTTTTTAAAACATCTCTTTCTTTCATTATTAACAGTTAAGTACCTGAGTACAACATCAAATAGTGCAAGTCTGCACTCAACTCAACCCTTAGGCTCAACACTTCTTTAATAATTTTCACGAGGGTATCTGGTCAACAAGGAAAATAATACATGTATGCCAGTAATGTATTGTGAAAATGTCATGCCATATAGTATAAATAGAAAACAATGCATGAATGCAATGCAATGCACATGACGCTATGTCGTACAACCCGTTCCATTTAGGCGCCCGCGCTCACTGTGGGGGTTCAAACTACGGAGGGGCTCCTACAGCCCAAGAGCAATATTAATATCAATCCCGCTGCGGCGTGCAGTCCGATCAATGCATAGTCATAAATGCTCATAAGCCTCTTGAGCAAAAGTAACATAGCATCTCTCAGCTAAAAATGTCATCCAAACCTTATTTAAGTTTTCAAATCGTATAAGAAAATGCTGAGTTGCAAAATACCATTTTAAAACCTTAGACTAAGATAAAATATGCACAGTAATGCAAAACAATAATATCAATCTCTGAAGGATCCAAACAATCAGTCCAGTTTATGATAATTAATATCTTTATTAGGGTGCCAATTCAACTTCAAGCAATTAGGTAGTGTTTTTATTAAGCGGGATGGACCAAGTCACAATCTCCAATGGTGCTCTGCCCCACGCCCGTTATCCGACGTGCAAGTCACCTTAATATAGCATTATGATGTGCAAGTCCGGGATTTGCAAACCCTCAGGATATCGTTTACAAGTATTACCCACCTCGATCCAGTGAAACTCTAGCTCGTGATGCCTTTTCTCCTCAAATCGGCCTCCACGCGTGTCGAAACTAGCCAAAAATAGTACGAATATATCATAATAGGCTGATGGAACAACACCCGATTGAAAAAAATTGAAATATAACAAAAATCACGAAACAAGCAAAACCGAGCCCTGGGCCTGCTTCTTAAAAAATTATGAAACTCGCATTTTCAGAATCCTCGCCTCGCCACGAGTCCGCACATATAAAACTTATCAAAATCGAAGTTAAATGGGCCACCAAATCCCAAATTTACATAGCAAAAACCAAGCCCTAATTTTTTCAATTTTAAACTCAATTGCAGAGAATTAATGGATGAATCTTCGACAAGTGAGGCTTGCTCAGTTGGTAAGCACCTCCACCTACGACCGTTAGGTCCTGGGTTCGAGTCACCGTGGAGGGAAGTGTGGAAACACAATAGATCCTCCTAATTTGGGAGGGGTTTGAAAAAGAAAAATGGATGAATCTTCGAAAAAATCATGTAATTAGCTCATAAAACTTACCTCCAATCGGTTCCTAGTTGATATCCTCTTTAACCCTCGTCCAAAAGCTCAAAAATGTGTTCAAGAATGGTGGGAAATGATTTTGCTCGGGGATGAAATGCCAATTAAAAACCCTTTGACGCCCAGGTTTAACACTACGTGGACGCTGTCAACACCCCCGCGTTCGCGATGAACAAATTCCATTGACCAAAATATACCTCTATGCGAACGCGATCCCTCGCTCACGAACACGCTGTTCTAGACCTTCCTCATACACGAACGCGTTCCATTTTCACGCAAACGCAATGCATGATCTGCTTACCCTTCACGATCGCAAAGCTTTTGATGCTAATGCGATGAACAAAATCTTTGACTTCAAATTTCCTCAATGCGTTCGCCTCGACCACCACGCGAACGCGATTCCTTTAAACCTGCAACACTTGTGAAAGCAAAACTGATCACACAGCCAACCAAATATGATCCGTTTGAACCCCCGAAATCACCCCGAGGCCCTTGGGACCTCAACCAAAACCACAAACCTACTCCAAAATATGTTACAAACTTGTTCCAATCATAAAAACACGCCCTTAAACACAAAAATCATCAAAACAAAACGGATTCAAGCCTAAGTTTCAACTACAACTTATGAAACCAACATTCAATCAAAAACCTGACCAAACAATGTCCGAATGACCTGAAAATTTGTAGACATATCCAAAATCACCTAACGAAGCTACTGCAACTCTCGGAATTCCATTCTGACTTCCAGATCAAAATATCACCTATCAACCGGATTCCGCCAAAATTCCAACTTTGCCAATTCAAGCCTCTTTCTACACTGGGCCTCCAAATTAAATTTCGATCGCTACCCTAAGTCACAAATCACATCCAAAAGCTAACCGAACCACCATAATTCACATCCGAGCCCTCTAACCATATAGTCAACTTTTTGTTGACTTTTCTAAAATAAGCTTCCTTCTAAGAGGCCATGTGGCTTATTATTAACCGAAACCAATTCAATTACACCCGATAAACTCAAATACCGATGTAAAGACATAAAGCATCATAATAAAGAGGAAACGAGATGGTAACTCACGTGACAACGGGTCGGGTCGTCACATCCTCCCCAACTTAAACAAACGCTCGTCCTCTAGCGCACCCAGAGTTGTACTAGGAGCAAGCCAATAGCTGAATGACCTTACCAAGCATATACTTGGGGTGATCGCACATCACTTTGTCTTGCATAGATCCGATAACACAATATAGCTGGAATTTCATAGTCCATCTGAACCATAAACCACATTGCACTTCCTCAAATCACACACCAGATTAGAACCCCACGTCTATACTTAGAATAGACCCGAACCAACTGCAATAATCCATACTTGCCATTCCAGGTGAGACCATATGATATACCACACAACCCAAACACTGAACAGGATGGCATCTATTCACAGCAATTGCCCATAATAACCAAATACTAATAGAAAAATTTTTTATTAGCTAAATTCCAACACCTTCATATACTACCCACGGCAACTAAAACCGGCGATATACGAAACCTATCTCTCAGATCAACCATTCATAAATATATTTCCCTTCTGACTGATACCACAACAATTTCGAAGCCAAACCTTGATATTACCTTTCTAACCAGCTCAAATCACATATGCCCGCACTTATTAATGATTCCAACGATCATCTCGACTATAACACGTGACTTGGGTGATATGACACCTCAACACCGGCTTAGCCACGACGTGCACAACACATGCTCCAACAAGAAACGATCTGAACATACTCAGATCATGACAAGTGACTCAAACGAAAGGGTTGTAATTCAAATTCCTCCGTACCATCACAAGATAGAACTGACATCCCGTCTCACAACATAGGAATAGGGTACCGGAATCCTCCTCGAAAGGTCATAACATCTTGTTGCCTTGCCACAACTCATGATTCTATCCAAACACAATTACCCCTGAAGAACCTAAAGTCACCAAGCTCAACACGGTCAGCCATGCACAGATTGAGGTCCGAAACCAAGAAATCCATCACACCCATGGTGAAACAATTAATATACACTATCTAATCCTGAAAGGACACCACCGATGCGCTATTCGCCAAGCAATACCCAATATGGACTTTCCTCAGAAACCAAGAAGTAATGCATACAAAGTAACATACAAATAAGACTATTCTTCACATCATATTATTGCGATGTGCAACCTGATCCAGATAACATACCCGAGGCGGCGTGCCACCCGATCCACACATATAGTGCACAAAAGGAAAAACACATCGAGTCAAATTTGCTCATTACAATAAACATATATATAGCCTCAGGCTCGGCTACAAGAAAAGCATCCGAAAAGTCCCTTAATACCGGAATTGAATCAACGGTAGAAAACTATGCACCGACATCTGGCACGAAGGCCAAATTCACAAAGCAATACCTGCCAGCCGCCCGCTGGTCTTTAGGTTACAAACTACCCTGCTAGAAAATAATCCGATGCACCTTGCCGCACAACCTGTGTTATTTTCCGACATAGCCCATAACACATTAGTCTAGACAACATGACATTGAGACAACCAGTCTACAATCTAATATCATACCCCAAATTTAACATATCAAGAAAGGAAAGATCTAGTAGGACTCCAAATTTCTAGTAACCATTAAACGGTGCCGATACACACAATATACAACCACTGCATAGTCGGATCGTGAGAACTTCTAGTCTACAACACACGTATAACACATGAATCAATATGCCTGATTTCACACTCCGTTGTACGAATACATAACACACATCAAGCATCCATACATACCACGAAAGATATTCAAAAATTTCCCTATGCCATCAACAACTCAATCGTCACAGTCGATTCAACAAGAGAATACCGCAATACCCCCAGATATTATCAGTTTACATTACCTTGCCCCTTTTTGAACATATACCCCTACCAATCACTAGAGTGGCAGTACCATTTTCCTTAATCACCAGAAAGATCGATTCTTAAATTAACTGAAGCTGCCCCCGCTACTTAAGAATTTTAATGACTTCCCATTTTTATGAACTGATCCAAAACCTTGAACACACCAATATCAACTTTCCATAACACATCGAATTTACCATACCGCACTAAGATAACATCGAAACTTCTATCTCTCTCCTGCGCCGCAGACATCGACGCACTCAACTAGTCAAGAACTTTCATGATCCCATATAGGAGAAAATTATTACACACTCCAAGCTTTGCATACCAATAGGAAATATACTCATTTTCAAACCACGGTAAAACACATCACAAACTCTTTCTCCCAATCCTATTGCTCAAGTTAAACTTCTAGGACCGAATCCTTCTACCCAAACCAGGCTAAGCAACTGCCAGCATGCAAGAGATTTGTTGCACAATACATGTAAAACTCGTTACCTCGAACACGTACCCAGAATTAATTATATCCTTATCATACTGATTCTATTTATTATCAAGTTGTTCCACTAACCCAATTTCCTTCCTAATTCATCTTTAATTTGATATTCTCCCTAGATGAGCACCACAACCCAGGTTACCACACGAGACTTGCACATAAAACCACAATATCTAAGACCCTAAGGTCAATAATTACTCTCTTCGATGTTTTCCAGAAGTACCTCATTCTATAATACTTTATTTTGGAGAACTTCCTGTGATTCTGAATTCATTATCATTACCTTCCAATATAGATACATAGAATCCCATAATTAACATAACATACCACAAGTCCTGATCTCTTCTAACGAAAACACAATCTTTAGCCACATACACAATTCTGAAGACACCTGACTGCTACATGCAAAATCTTGAACATCGCAAAACCATTCTCGGGAGTCATTCACCCTTATTCAGCTGTAATTCACCTATCTTATTGGACAGAACCACTCGTGCCATATTAGTACTCGGATATCGCAAAGCATGAGCCCGTACTGATACAAACAACAATCTTTCTTTTCTATAAACTGAGCATTATTTAACAACCGCAGCTGAAACATCCTCGTATTTCTTCTCATGTACAAAGCACCATATAACTTTTATCAAAATTTTCCCTTCACACATGCCATTCATGGCTCAAATTCCGAAACCAGAACTGATCCGCCAACATACCTCAAGACAGAACCAACATAGCACACCACAGTGCAATCAGCTAATCAATAGCAACTTCCCCAACATGGCTCGATGCCATATACAAGGCACTCTGAAAAACTCCTAACACTTTTAATCTAATGATGCCACAATGTTATAGTGAGACTAAACTAAAGTATATATAAATTTTGTGGAGACACATATCATTAGAAATTTTATCTTTTTTGCAATTCTTGCATTCATTCACACAACTGATAAGCACACTGTTTAGGCGACAAAATCTTTACTAAGTCCCAAATTTTCAAAAAATATTTTGATAGAGTTTCCTTTGTAATTGGACTATCCACCTACCAGAGAATCACCAAAACCATCCTAACAACACATCCACAACTCGACAAGGCATCACAATGTATTTCAATAATAATAATCTCAATACTACATGAATTATATTATCAAAATTGATACATGGACATGCGTTGCACCTATTCGAATCATAACACATATAAAATACCTTTCAATTACAGATAAGAATCAACCCACCTAAGGACACTCCATAGGAGATAACCCACATGCTTCGCCTCGATTTAGTATTTCAGCACACATTCCACCATAATACATATACCATCACCAATTTAGTGTTCCTGAGTCTGAACTCATACCACCGCACGTAATGCACATTACCTTTCTACTAAGTGACATGAAAACATTCTTCACCCCCATAACTCGGGGCCACACAATAGATCAAAATAAGAATCGAACACCTAACAGCTCATCTATTATTAAGCCGCCATTTCCACAATTAGGGACAATAGAAATCATATAAATTCATAGTACCAGCTAGCAAAATCAGCACCTCGATGCTCAAGCTATAGGCAAAGGTCCTGCCTCAAGTCCTCCCGACTGGCCTAACATGAACTCACATAGATTATATCTCGCCCCTCGATTGGGGAGTCACAAGTCATCAAGGAAAATATAATATTATGCGCTCGAGTGCGCATATAGATGTGTGGAAGGAATTTTAAGAATTACATCTCAAGCTGAATTAAGTACGCACGATAAAAATTCCAAGAATGTGAAGTTTTCCTAAAGGTTTCGCAGCCTCTCGAGGATAAGCACAGGCTTCCCCGTATCGATCCACGAGACTCTACCAATCGGCTCATGACTCATGAGGCCTAGTAACCTAGGTTCTGATACTAACTTGTCACGACCCCAAACCTGGTCGTGATGGTGCCTAACTCAATGGCTAGGCAAGACCGGACCTTCAAATTCAATTCAGATTGCTCTCCTAAGCCACAAATGATCACCCGAAGCTAACCGAACCATCAGAATTTGATCCCTCTAACTCACAAGTCAACGTCCAGTTAACTTTTGCAAACTATTCCTTCATTAAAGAGACTATTTTTCCCATTTCCTACCAAACTCAATCTGAATTGACTCAAATTCACCAAATAAATATATTCAAATATGAACAAGCATATAACGGGGAAAACAAGGTGGTAACTCACGTGACGATGGACCGGGTCATCACATTATCCCCATGTAAAACAAATGCTCATCATCGAACGGGTCAAGAAACATACTTGGAGCCTCAAATAAGTTGGGATCTACTTCGCATCTCCTGCTCGGTCTCCGAAGTAGCCTCCTCCACGAGCCGACCTCTCCACTGCACCTTTACTGAAGCAATATCCTTGGACCTCAACTTTCGAACATCTCGACCCAGAATAGCCATCGTCTCTACATCATAAGATAGATCACCATCAAGCTGAATCATGTTGAAGTCCAACACATGAGACAGATCCCCGACATACTTCCGGAGCATAGACATATGGAATACTTGATGTACACTGGACAAGCTAGGTGGCAAAGCTAGCTCATATGCCACCTCCTCAATCCTCCTAAGTATCTCAAAAGGGCCAATGAGCTTGGGACTCAACTTCCCTTTCTTCCCGAACCGCATAACACCCTTCATGGGTGAAATCTTCAAAAAGACCCTCCCGCCAACCATGAAAAACACATCTCGAACCTTCCGGTCTGCATAACTCTTCAGGCACAACTGTGCTGTGCGAAGCCTCTCCTAGATCAACTTCACTCTCTCCAAAGCATCCTGAAATAACTCAGTCCCTATAAATCTAGCCTCGCCAGGCTCAAACCATCCCATAGGAGATCTACACCGCCTACCATACAATGCCTCACACAGGGCCACCTGAATACTCGGCTAATAACTGTTGTTGTAGGCAAACTATACAAGTGGCAAAAACTCATCACATGAACCTCCAAAATCGATCACACAGGCACGCAACATATACTCCAAGATCTGAATAGTGCGCTCAGACTATCCGTCTGTCTGAGGATAAAATGTTGTGCTCAACTCTACCTGCGTACCCAGCTCCTGCTGAAATGCTCTCCAGAATTGAGAAGTGAACTGAGTACCTCTATCTGATATGATAGACACTGGAACCCTATGTAATCCGAGAATCTCCCGAATGCAGATCCCTGCTAACCACTCTGATAAATAAGTAGTACATACTGGAATGAAGTGCGCCGATTTTGTCAGCCGGTCAATAATCACCCACACTGAATCAAACATCCTCGATGTCCGAGGGAGACCACTCACAAAATCCATAGTGATCCGCTCCCATTTCCACTTAGGAATAACCATACGCTGAAGAACACTGCCCGGTCTCTGATGCTCATACTTGACCTGCTGGCAGTTGAGACATTTGGCTACATGACTAAGAATATCATTCTTCATCTTCCTCCACCAATAATGCTATCTCAAGTCCTGGTACATCTTCGCGGCACCAGGATGAATACAGTATCGCGAGCTGTGAGCCTCCTCTAGTATCAACTCTCGAATGCCATCTACATTGGGCACATAGATCCAGCCCTGCATTCTCAAAACACCTTCACTATAAATAGACACATCCATGGCATCATCATGTAGAACTCTGTCCTTAAGGACAAGCAAATTTGGATCATCATACTGACGCTCTCTGATGCAATCATATAAAAAGGACCGAGAAACCACACAAGCCAACACTCGACTCGGCTCAGAAATATCCAACCTCACTAACTGATTGGTCATCCCCTGAACAGCACATGTAAAGGGCCTCTCCTCAACTAGAATAGAAGCTAAGCTGCCCATACTGACCGTCTTTCGGATTAAAGCATCAGCCACAACATTGGCCTTTCCCGGATGATACAATATGGTAATGTCATAATCCTTAAGCAACTCAAGCCACGTCCATTGTCTCAAATTAAGATCTTTCTGTTTGAACAGACGTTGAAGGCTGTGATGATCAGTATACACCTCACAAGAAACACCATACAAGTAATGTCTCTAAATCTTCAGAGCGTGAACTATGGTTGCTAATTCCAAATCGTGCACAGGGTAGTTCTTCTCATGAGGTTTCAACTGGCGAGAAGCATAAACAATAACAATACGCTCCTGCATCAACACACATCCAATGCCAACTCTCGAGGCATCACAATACACAGTATAAAAATCTGATGCTGACGGTAATATCAAAACTGGCGTCGTGGTCAATGTTGTCTTAAGCTATTGAAATCTCTCCTCACACTCCTCAGACCACACGAATGGAGCACCCTTCTGAGTCAACCTAGTCAAGGGTGAAGCAATAGAATAAAATCCCTGAACAAATCGGCGATAATACCCTGCCAATCTAAGGAAACTATGAATTTTAGTGGATGAGGTCGATCTAGGCCACCTGTGCACCGCCTCTATCTTCTTCGGATCCCCCTCAATACCATCACATGACACCACGTGCCCCAGGAAAGCCACAGACTAAAGACAAAACTCACACTTGGAGAACTTGGCATATAGTTTCTCCTCCCACAACCTCTGTAATAGAACTCTCAGATGCTGAGCATTCTCCTCCTGGCTACGAGAGTACACCAGGATGTCATATATAAACACGATCACGGAGGAGTCCATATACGGCCGGAACATACTGTCATCAAATGCATGAACGCGGTTGGGGCATTGGTCAGCCCAAAAGACATCACTAGAAACTCTTAGTGCCCATATCTCGTCCTGAAGGATGTCTTCATGATATCCTAATCTATAATCTTCAGTTGGTGATAGCGTGAACGAAGATCAATCTTCGAGAATACCCTAACTCCTTGGAGCTGATCAAATAAATCATCAATGCGTGGTAGAGGATACTTGTTCTTTACTGTTACCTTGTTCAGCTGGCTGTAATCAATACACATCCTCGTTGAGCCATCCTTCTTTGACAAACAAGACCAGTACACCCCATGGTGACACACTCAGCCTAATGAACCCCTTATCTAGGAGTTCCTGAAGCTGCTCCTTCAATTCCTTCAAATCAGCTGGTGCCATACTATAAGGAGGAATAGAAATAGGCTGAGTGCCCAGCACCAAATCAATCCCAAAGTCAATATCCCTATCCGGCAGCATGCCTGGCAGGTCTGAGGGAAACACATCAGAAAAATCCCTCACAATGGGAACAGAATCAATCCTGGGAATCTCGGCTCCAATGTCCTACAAAAATGCCAAATACGATAGACATCCCTTCCCAACCATCTGTTGGGCCTTGAGGAAAGATATTACCCTTCTGGGTACATAATCAGTCATGCCTCATCACTCGATCCTCGGAATACCCGATATAGTGAAAGTGATTGTCTTGGCATGACAGTCTAGAAAAGCGTGGCATGGAGATAGCCAGTCCATGCCCAAAATGACATCAAAATCAATCATGCACAAAGCAGCAAGTGTACTTGGGTCTCCAGACGCCCAATTGTATCAAGATAGGACCGGTACACATGGTCCACAATAATGGTATTGCCCACCGGGGTAGATACATGCACGGGAAATACAATATACCCTCGGGTCATGCCCAAATGAGGAGAAAAATATGAAGATACATAGGAATAAGTGGAACTGGGATCAAACAAAACTGAGGCATCTCTGTAGCAGACTGAAATAATACCTGTAATAACAGCGTCTCAAGCAACCGCATCTGAACGGCCTCGAAGAGCATAGCAACGAGCCTGACCACCTGATCGGCCTCCCCCTCGAGGGAGACCCCTGGCTGTCTGACCCTCACCCCTAGCTGGCGGGGCAGATGGTGAAGTAGATGGACCAGAAGATGAGGGATGCCCCCTCTGTTGATATGTCCTAGATACAAGACGGGGACACTCTCTCCTCATATGCCCAAACTCCCCACACTCAAAGCAACTCCCAGGTGTTTGGGGCTGGGACTAAAAGGAACCCCTCGCACCAAAGTGACCAGCTGAAGAACTAGGTCGGGATGAACCCTGAACAGATGGAGGCTGAGATGAACTCTGCGTTGGTAGGGCACTGAGAGTTGGCTGGCCCTGATGAGAACCTTGATGACACCGCCCAGAAGATGACCCACGATACTCTAAGCGGGCTGGTTGTGAAGATCTAAAAGAACGACCTCGACTCTACTGACTCCGGCCTCTAGACTCAGTACCGCTGGAACTACCTGATCCTTGAGGCCTCTGGGCCTTCCCTCCTCTCATTCTCGGCGACGGTCTATCTCAATGTCACGAGATATATCAACTGCATCCTCTAATGAATGACTCAGGACCCTCTCTCGGGTCCTCAAGATACGAATAGGATAAATAAGTCCATCCACAAAGTGCCCGATCCTCTCCTGATTAGTAGGAACCATCCATGGTGCATATCTGGCTTAATTTGTAAACCTCACCTCATACTCTAACACTGTCATATCCCCCTAACGGGGCCACTCAAACTGTTTGCGTAACTCCTCCCTCTGAGATTGGGGTATCTGCTTCTCCATAAAAATAGTGGAGAACTCCTGCCATGTCAATGGTGCCACACCTACCAGCCTATGGCGCTCATAAGCTCCTACCATGTGAAGGCTGCTCCATGAAACTGAAAAGTAGTAAATTATACACCACTCGACTCAAGAATCCCTGTTGTACGAAGCATACAATGGCACTTGTCGAGAAAGCCCTAGGCGTACTCGCCCGAAGTACCACTGAATATAGGTGGTGAAAGTCTGCTAAACCTCTCAAGACGACGCTGCTCGTCGTCAGACATCACTGGGACCCTGTCTGAACTAGTGCCACTGGCTGGACTGGGGCAACCTGCTAAACTGGTGGCGCCTCTAGTGTCTGTAGACCCTGCACGACCTACTCTGGAGTGCAAGCTGTGGGTATCTGATAACCACCCCCGATCTGAGATGTAGCCATGGCAGTAGTGGTCGAGATTGCCTGAGTCAGGCCGATGCAAACCGTCAAAATCCGAGCTAAGGGCCTCTTGAAGACCCGAAATCACAATAAGCATAGCTCGTGCCTGAGCAGGTGTTGCTTGGACCTCTGCAACTGGAGGATGATCTGGAATGGGGACAGTTGGTGGGTCAACTAGTACTGCCCAGCTTCTCTACCCCTACCATGACCATGAGCGCATCCACGGCCTCTAGCAGGTGGCAATGGTGGTCGTCTGACTCATCCTGTAGCACAAGTCCTCGCCATCTGCAAGAGAATAGAATACCAAAGTTCAGTTTCAGATCAACAAAGTCGCACGACATGAATTTGACGAATTTGAAGTTTTCCTAAAAGGTTCTGCAGCCTTCCGAGGATAAATACAGACGTCTCTGTATCGATCCACGAGACACTACTATACCGGCTCATGACTCGCTAGACCTGATAACCTAGGCTTTGATACCAACATGTCACAACCTAAACCTCGGTCCTGATGGCGCCCAACACATTGCTAGGCAAGCCCGACAATTTTCAAGATAACCAGTTAAATTATTAAATAAGAATGTTCCATTTAAAGTCAAATAGTCTATTTTCATAACAATAATAACAAATGCGGAATTGAAACAACTGAAATACAGCCCAATAGATCCGGTGTCACAAGTCTGAGCCTCTAACAATAGAATAAACCTATACAACCATGTCTAAGTAGGATAACAAAAAGAAAGATAGAGGAAGGGAGAGATCGGGTCCTGCAGACGCCGACGGCAACCTCGATATCTCCTTAACAGCTGGAAAGACAGCTATGAATAGCTCAACCGCCCTCCTGGATCCCTGTATCTGCACACAAGGTGCATGGAGTAGAGTGAGTACTTCCAACTCAGTAAGTTATAACAATAAATAACAACTAAAAATAAGAACACTTGTAAGAACACTAAACAGTTCTAAGGACAACAGTATAGGTAAATCATCTCTAAAGTAAGAAGTCAAGTTTCAATCTACTACTGTCTCACACTGATCCAACACTAATCCAACACTGCTACGACGTGCAGCCTGGTCCTTACTAATTCTGTTACGGCGTGCAGCCCGATCTAACAAATATATATATGTATATATAAAATGCTGCGGCGTGCATCCCGATCCAATATAATAGATATAATGCTATGGCATGCAGCTCAATCCAATAATATATAACTGCGCTCACTGGGTCTGTGTGCAGACTCCGGAGGGGCTCCTTCAGCCCAAGCGCAATAATACTGCGACGTGCATTCCGATCCACATATATATCACTGCGGCGTGCAGTCCGACCCATATATATATATATTACTGCGGCGTGCATTATGATCCATATATATATATATCATATATATAATACTGCAGCATGCAGCCCGATTCAATACATGCATATGTATATACTACTGCAGCGTGCAACCCGATCTTGTATATATATCAATACCTCACCATGTGTCCTCGACCCCGCTCATTCAATATACACTTGGCCTTTCGGGCACACTCAGCTAGAAAAGGGTAATCAACCCTAGGTATTCTCACTTAGAGTACACTTCTAGTACTGGTTCATGTCATGCAATACAACTAAGAGTACGACTTATTGTATGCGTTCAATAGACAAAGGGGTCATTTAGCTCCACTGGCTTCCCTAAGGTTCTACAGATCGGCACAAGGCTCCAAACATGGCAACTAGCCCAAATATATGGGTATAAGCCCAGTCTCAATCAATAAGAACAATAAACCAACAGTCGGGGTGGACATGTCCGAATCCACAGTCACAATATTACCACGCTCATCACACGACGTGTGTTTCATCTCAATATAGCACTATATAGTGCAAATACGGGGTTTCAAACCCTCAGTATATCATTCATTACTACCACTCACCTCGAATCGGCCAAAGTCCTAGCTCGCCTTGCGCCTTCCTCGTAAATCGACCTCCTTAGGGTGCCAAATCTGATCAAAACAAACCCGCTTCTCAAAAATTACGAAAATCACATTTTCAGAATTCTCATCTCGCCACGAGGCCGTGCATATAAAATTTATAAATATCGGACTTCAAATGTGCCCCCAAATCATGATTTTACATAGCAAAAATCCAAGCCCTAACTTCCTTAATTTATACCCAAGTTCAAAGAATTAATGGAAAATTCTTTGATAAAATGAGATCAAGACCACGAGACTTACCTCCAATCACTTCCCGATGAAATCCCCTTCAAATTCTATCACTTAGCTCTCAAGGTTCTAAAATATTCTGGAAAATATCCAAGCTTCGCGACTGATTTCTTTTCTTAAAACCCTTCTGTCGCACATGTTCAACCCTATGCGATCGCATCCCATCTATTGCGATTGCATAGCAAAGATTTCTCAGTTCAGAAATTCCTCTTATGCGATCGCACTACTGCCCTTGCGATCGCATAGAACAAATGTCATGCCAAGGACCCTAGGCCAAAATACACTATGCGATCGCACACCTGCCATGCGATCGCAGAGAACAAACTCACAATGCTATATGATCGCAACCCCTGCTACGCGATCACATAGAACAACTCAGAACCCCACCTCCATCCTTCTATGCGATCGTAACATCACCTATGTGATCGCATAGAGCATTCTTCTGCAACAAAAACTAGCAGCCATCAGACCTCTAAAAATACTAGAATCCGTTTGGACCCCCAGATTCACCCCGAGGCCCTCGGGACCTCAACGAAAACCACCAACCTACTCCAAAATACGAAACAAACTTGTTCCAATCATAAAAACATATCCTTAAACACAGAAATCATCAAATTAAGGCAGATTCAAGCCTAAGTTTCAACTAAAACTTCTGAAACCAACATCCAATCGAAAACCCGACCAAACGATGTCTGAATGTCCTGAAAATTTACAGACATATCTAGAATCACCTAACGAAGCTACTGCAGCTGTTGGAATTCCATTATGACTCCCGGATCAAAATCTCACCTATCGACCAGAATTTGCCAAAATTCCAACTTCACCAATTCAAGCCTTTTTCTACACCGGATCTCCAAATTTAATTCTGATCGCTCTCCTAAGCCACAAATGATCCCCCGAAGCTAACCGAACCATCAGAATTCGATTCCGAGCCCTCTAACTCATAAGTCAATGTTTGGTTGACTTTTCCAAACAATTCCTGCATTAAAGAGACTATTTGTCCCATTTCCTACCAAACTCAATCTGAATTGACTCAAATTCACCAAATACATATATTGAAATATGAACAAGCATATAATAGGGAAAACAGGGTGGTAACTCACGTGACGACAGACTAGGTCGTCGCAGAAATACACATCTAGGATAAGGTAGAAGGGGACTTCAGGACTAGGAGCACCGAGCGACTACACTTCAAGTCTTCATCCAATAGTCAACCCGAGAATCTACTAACTACTGCTTGGGCTGACTCCAAAATCTGCACAAGAAGTGCAGAGTGTAGTATTAAAGACATTTTCCTGATGAGGAGACAATGAATATTGAAGAAGTGGAGTAAGATGAGAAGTCAGGCTGGAGAATGTACTTTGATGGGGCCGTCAATAGCAAGGGAGTCGGAATTGGAGCAGTGCTCATTTCAGAAACGGGTCAGCATTATACCGTTACCGCTCAGCTTCGATTTTTCTGTACTTATAACATGGTCGAGTATGAAGCATGTATATTGGGATTGAGAATGGCAATAGACATGGGTGTTCAAGAGATTTTGGTCATGGGTGACTCGGATCTCTTGATACATCAGATTCAAGGAGACTGGGAGACAAGGGATTTGAAACTGATACCTTATCGATAGTGTCTGTATGAACTGTCTCAGAGATTTCAATCCATAGAGTTCAAGCACATCCCAAGAATGCACAACGAAGTAGCGGATGCTCTAGCCACATTATCCTCCATGTTGCACCATCCAGATAGAGCTTACATAGATCCATTACAGATACAACTTCGTGATCAATATGCTTATTGTTTCGCCGTAGAATAAGAACTTGATGGCGAGCCGTGGTATCATGATTTCAAAGAATATTTGAGGACATGAGTGTACTCAGAACAGGCCACATGGGACCAGAAAAGGGCTATATGGCGATTAGCAAATGGATTTTTCCTCAGTGGAGGAGTTGTATAAAAAAGAACACCGAATTTAGGTTTATTGAGATGCATAGATGCACAACAAGCTGACACAATTATGACTGAAGTACATGCATGAGCTTGCGGACCTCATATGAGCGGATATATTTTGGCCAAGAAAATACTGAGAGTATGATATTATTGGCTAACCATGGAGCGTGATTGCATTAGATATGTGCGGAAGTGCCATCAATATCAGATACACGGAGATTTGATTCACTCTCCACCCTATGAGTTGCATACAATGTCGGCACCGTGGTCATTCGTCGCATGGGGAATGGATGTCATCGGACCAATAGAGCCCGTAGCATCTAATGGGCACAAATTTATCTTGGTAGCAATTGATTATTTCACTAAATGGGTGGAGGCAAAGACATTTAAATCAGTGACAAAGAAGGCGGTAGTGGATTTCCTGCATACAAATATTATTTGTCGCTTTGGAATTCCTAAGGTGATTATCACAAACAATGTAGCAAATCTGAACAGTCACCTCATGGTAGAAGCATGTCAAAAGTTCAAAATCCTGCACCGTAACTCTACACCTTATAGGCCTAAAGCGAATGTAGCAGTGGAGGCCGCAAATAAGAATATTAAGAAGATTCTCAGGAAGATGGTGGAAGAGTCAAGACGGTGGCATGAAAAACTGGCATTTGCTCTCATGGGTTATCGTACAACTATACGTACTTCAATTGGCGCAACACCTTACTCATTGGTGTACGGAACAGAGGCAGTCATACCCGCAGAAATTGAAATACCTTCCCTTCGGATCATAGTTGAGGCTGAAATTGATGATGATGAATGGGTAAAAGCTCGGCCAGAACAATTGAGCTTGATTGATGAGAAAAGGTTAGCGGCAGTTTGCCACGGACAATTATATCAGCGGAGGATGTCCAGAGCATACAATAAGAAAGTACGTCCGTGGAAATTCAAAGTTGGACAATTGGTGCTAAGACGTATTTTGCCTCACTGGGCCGAAGCAAAAGTAAAGTTTGCACCAAATTGGCAAGGGCAATTCATGGTGTCACGAGTATTGTCCAACGGAGCTTTATATCTAACAGATGTTGAAAAAAAATGTGTAGAGACTGCTATCAACTCGGATGCAGTCAAAAGATATTATGTATGATTCTCTTTTCATATGTACAATTGTATTTGTCATAATTTTGAAATTGAAATGATGAAGGCATTTTATTCTCTATCCAAACACTTTATCCATTGATACCCTTGTTGAGCATTATTTCTTTATTCTTTCATATCCCTCTCTCGGAATCAATTATAGACAAGAAAAAAAATGAAGAAAGATGAAAAAATGAAAGAAAAATGATGACAAAAAGAAAAAAAAAGAGAAAGAGAAAAAGAAAAGAAAGAAAAAGAATGCATACAAAAGAAGAAAATAGGGAAAAGTCAAATCGCAACAATGAAATGATCATATGATTCGAACTACGTTTTGATTTGATCCCGAATGGGTACGTAGGGAGCCTCACTGATGTTCAGTCATGATAAAAATAAAATTCAAGATTCCCCAAATATCGAAACTGGGGCAGAAATTATGTTTATGATTCCGAGAGTTGTAAATATTTTTTAACCCTCATATAAATTTTGAGCCTTTATACCCTTCTTTCTAAACCCATCCAAACGCCACATTAAAGTCCAAAAAAAGACCTTCTGATTAATTTCATGAAAATGATGATACAACAAGAATAAGGAGAAACATGGCATGGACAATACCCGGAGGTTTGAAAACAATAATAAAGAAAAAATAAAAAATGAGAGTGTCTTATTGTTGAAAACCCTAACAGGCACCATAAAGCGAATGTGAGATGAGAGAAAATAAAAAATGAGAGAGTCTTATTGGTGAAAACCATAACAGGCACCATAAGGCGAATGTGAGATGAGAGAAGAATAAATGAGAGAGTCTTATTAGTGAAAACCTTAACGGGCACCATAAGACGAAAGTGAGGAATATTTTGTTGAAAGAAGAAAAACATCAAAAATAAGAAAGGTTTGGGTTCAAGGAAAAGATGAAGTTAAGACAGCAACGATTCGATTAGACAGACTGGGTCGGAATTTAAATACATGGCATCATACCCAGATAAGTTCTGTCTTTACTTCAAAATACCCTTACCCCTTCAAATTCATATTTCTACATTTCATTCATCAAAGCCAGTTGCCCGTTGAAAGCTAACTACCAGCTTCTCATGTTAAGAGGCGTAATAACATTGGGTCAAAGGAAAGAGAAAATAAAAAAAGAGAGAGGATGGCAATCAAGGCCAAGGGAAAATGAAAAGAAAAGAAACAAAAAAGGGGAAAAGCAAAAGAGGATTACAAAAGAGAAAGTTGAAGAAAATCTGGCAATGGACTACAAAGCAGGATGAAACAAGAAGAGACAAACAATGGAAGCAGGGCCAACAAGAATGCCAGTTGATGACCATCATTTTATAACTAATAAGATTGTTCACTGATTTAGACAGGGACAAAAGATTCAAAATTCTCAAAAATCACTTTAAAGTGAATGTGACCAATGTGGGAGGAAAACATCAAAAAGAAAAACAGCAATAAAAAAGAAATCCGCAGAGGAGGACTCACTCAGTTATCAAGAAACCTACCCGAACAGCAAGAGAGGTATTGTCTTTTTCAAAACTCACACCCCAGTTTAGGGGAATATTTTTCTGCATTTTTATTTCATGCATCAGGCGCCCACCTGGATAATGAGGGAATATTTTTATGCATTTTCATGCATTAGGCGCCCACCTGGATAATGAGGGAAAAATTTTCTGCATTTTCAGTTCATGCATCAGGCGCCCAGCTGGATAATGAGGGAATATTTTTCTGCATTTTTCATTTCATGCATCAGGCGCCCACCTAGATAATGAGAATATGTTTATGCATTTTCATTTCATGCATCAGGCGCCCACCTTGATAATGGGGAAATATTTTTCTGCATTTTCATTTCATGCATCAGGCGCCCACCTGGATAATGAGGGAATATTTTTCGGCATTTTTAATTTCTCTTTAGGCGCCAACCTGTATAACGAGAGAATACTTTTCAACATTTTAATTTCCGTTCAGGCACCCACCTGTATAACGAGGGAATACTTTTCAGCATTTTCATTTAACGCATCAGGAGCCCACCTGGATAATGAGGGAATATATTTCTGCATTTTTATTTCATGCATTAGGCGCCCACCTGAATAATAAGGGAATATTTTTCGGCATTTTTAATTTCTGTTCAAGCGCCCACCTGTATAACGAGGGAATATTTTTTCACATTTTAATTTCTGTTCAGGCGGCCACTTGAATAACGAGGGAATACTTTTCAGCATTTTTATTTCTGTTCAGGCGCCCACCTGGATAATGAGGGAATATTTTTTTTGCATTTTCATTTCATGCATCAAGCGCCCACTTGGATAATGAGGGAATATTTTTCTGCATTTTCATTTCATGCATCAGGTGCCCACCTGGATAATGAAGGAATATTTTTCTGCATTTTCATTTCATGCATCAGGCGCCCACCTGGATAATGAGGGAATATTTTTCAGCATTTTAATTTCTGTTCAGGCGCCCACCCGTATAACTAGGGAACACTTTTCAGCATTTTAATTTCTGTTCAGGCGTCCACCTGTATAACAAGGGAATACTTTTTAGCACTTTAATTTCTGTTTAGGCGCCCACCTGTATAACAAGGGAATACTTTTCAGCACTTTAATTTCTGTTCAGGCGCCCACCTGTATAACAAGGGAATACTTTCCGCATTTTTAATTATTTTTCTAACATGAGTAACACCATAACACATGGAAAACCCCACACTGGGGCAGAGGAAAAGTTTTCTTTATTTTTGTTTTTGTTTTAAACAGGTATCAACCTGGAACTAAGAAACACATTTGGAAGTCGCACGAAGGGATGGAAGCAGTATAGTAGAAACAAGAAATAATAAAAAAAATCCACTAAAAAGAAGAATGCAAATAAAGAGTAAAATGTGATATGGCAAAGCAAGACAATGCAAGAAGACAAGACATAGATAGGATTTATTGAAATTCATAAGATCATAGCTTAAAATAGCTTATTTATTTTCATTTTTATCCTAGTGTAATAATGAGTTAGTCAGTGATTATAGCAACAATAGCAGCAACAGCAAGTCTTGGTAGTTTCAAACTACCAGACCTTCCCGAACTACACTGACATGATTCCTGTTTAGCCCAGGATATGTAGGTAACCTCTGAAGCAGGGTGTGGTCAAAAGATTTTTCAAAATGCTTCTTACGGAATATGCCAGTGGGCAAAAATCTCTCATTACTTCTCACTTATCTTTGCACTGAAACTCTTCGTGTTCCCGAGCAAAGAGGGGCAGCTGTGAGCACGTGATTTTTGCCCTAAGCAAACAAATTCCAATATAACTATAAAAATAAGATTTTTGATGTGCAATTGTTTTTTTAATTGAAATATTTGTGTGTTTGTTGTTAAAATAAGTTTGAAATTAAAACTACAAAAGAATCAATTAGAAAATGTCACAAAAAAAATGAACGGTTAGAAAAATCAACAAAATACAAAATACCGGAAAAATAAAAGAAAATGGCAAAAATATCATAAAATACCAAAACAAATCAGGAAAAATAGGGATATAAAAGAAATATAACAATTGAAAATAAATACAAAAAGAGAAAATGAAATACAAAACAAAATACCAAGAAAATAATTAAAATACAATAAAAATACAAAAATACAATACAATCTAGGCTGAAATATAAAATACACAAGCCCAAACGTGTATAAAGGCCCAAGAGACTAGCTGGTCCGTCTAAGCTCTAACCAAACGACGACGTATAGGGCCAATTCAATCCTCACCGTTGATAAAATCAATCCAACGGATCACATAAGGCGGCTTAATAGAAAGCCAAGCGACACCGTGTTTGAAGTTAATCTTGGCCATCCAAAATGATGATCAAACGGATGGTTTTGAGTCTCATTAAGAATTAAACAACGTAGCATTGTGAAATAATCCTGGCCGTCCATGTTTGGGCATCTAACAGACACAAGGAGACCACTCACTTAACTGAACGACAACGTTTTGAAAAAAGATATCCTGGCCATTGATCTCAGCTGATCCAAAGGCCAGGATCACACGATACTAAGGGAGTATATCAATGCCAATCTCTCGTTCAAAGCGATACAAACACACTCATATTACACATATTAGAAACCCTAGCCGCCTTCTTCGTCTTCTTCACCCTTCGTCTCTCACGGAGACTGGCCGGACTGGCCTGAAACCTTTGCCGTCTCCGGCTCAAACAACCACCCAACACCTTATCCCCAACCCCCATACACCACAACCACCATGAAACCCCAGAAAACCAAAAATCCCCTTCTTTCTTGAAAGTCCGGTCGCCGGAACCCTAGCCGGCGACCTCAAACCTATGAACCAGTCCACCAGCTTTACACCATAGGACCACCTCGAAGAGACCTTTCACCTCATCTAGGTAGCTGGTCTCGAATCTAGCCAGAACTGTTCGAATAAAGCAAAAATGCTCGCCGGATTCCTACTCCGGCGAGAACCCAAAACAAACCCCACCCCCAAAACCTCTCAAACAACACCCAGACCACCCCTTACCCTCCAAAACTCCAAAAAGAAGCCCCATCGAAAGATCTAACCTTCAGAGGACTTCAAGTCTTCAAGAACTTTTGAGGTCTGGAAATAATGAAAGAAAGAGAAAGAAGAAATAAAGAGGAAAGAGAAAAAAGAAAATAAAGGAAAAAGAAATCCTAAAACAGCTAATTTCTCACTACCCATCTTCTTCTTTGCCCGTTTGCCTTTTGTAAATGTTCTTGATGTTCTTGTTAGCATGTGTTCGTTGCATGCTTAAGATATATTGTTTTTCGTTACACATGCCTAGTCCGTTATAACATTTTTAGGGTTTTTAATGATTAATACACATGAATCATGGTTAAATAGGTTTCTTTATATGTTTTGTTCATCATGCCTTGTCTGAAATTATGCTTTGATTAATTGGGATTCAACCACTATCAAAATTTCTCTCTGAGTTCTAGTTGATTGGAAATTGATTTACGATTAAGGCTATGTGTGCAATATAACATGAATTAGCTATGTTTGTAATCTGATTCATCTGTTAGACCATTCTGAATCCTATAATGCTTTTATGATTTGGTTATAGTTGTAAAGATCTAGGGTTAGTTTTGAAAGCTAAAGTAGATATGGCTATTCATGATACGATTAAGTCTGTTTGTTAAGGTGGCTATTCCTGAAATGATATGAATTGGTTATACTGTTAAGTGGTTAGTTTTGTAACATATTTCTGATTAGTTACTTTGTGGTTACATTTTAAATAAGATTGGGTCTGTTAAATGGGGTTATACTTGAAAGGGGTTTGGGGTCTGAATCATGCTAAGTCATAAATAGTTATAGGACGGTGGCTATTAGTTAAATAAAACATTAAACCTAGTCTGCCCAGACCATAGTAGGTCGGGTAAATAAATAAAACAATAAAGGTATAATAGGGAACAATAAATGGCATTATTGAGGATTTAATAGAGCCTATAGGGATATAAAAGACTTTATTGCCTAGTATTCCTGTGATTAACTACAAAATAAAGGATAGAATAGGCATAATGAAAAGGCAATCTTGTGATTACACTTAGCAAGTGAGGGTAACATAGTAAAGTACCCCCAATAGAACATAAATGAGTTACCTAGAACCTTCCAGCAAGGGCTGGAAGGCATTTCGACGCACAATTCAGGGAATTAAACTGTAAATAATTGAAAAGTAAAGGTGAGGGGATAAGAAATAAGTTATTTGAATTTCCCCCTCAAATTTTACCCAAAATCAGTCTATAAATAGACTGTAAATGAGCCTGAAAAGGGGTTAGAGTTCGAATATCTGAAAAAAGGTTCTAGGGGTTACAATCTGGTTCTAAGGTTGAATATTCTGCATTCTACAAAAGGGTTCTAAGTTTTAGATACTAAAGTTCTAGTTGGCTGCTTTGGGTATTAATCTGGAGTTCCTGTTAGAGTCTATTGTTCTTCATATTCTGCTGGATTCTGCTTGAGCCCTTTGATTCTACTGGTTGATTTGCTGAACTGCTGGATTTGGAACTCCATTTGCTGCTTTGTCTGGTGCTCTATTTGCTGCTCTATTGCTGCTACTTTGCTGACTATTCTTCATCCTCAACCTAGAATCATAGATTATTTTTGGTGAACCAGGTACACTCTTATTTCTGAAGATGTAACTGCATATTGGTTGAAGAAATGAAAACTATATGAGCATTAGATGATGTTACTTCTGTTTTCGTTTTCATTTTGTAATTAATATCTATTAGAATCATTGTAATTTAGTAGGATGGTTTGTAATAATCAATACTTGTATGAAGTCAAAACAAAATAAGTAGATAGCATAGTAGTAATATATAAGTAAATACAACTATCACTTAATCTAGGCTCAAAATAGGTTAACATATGAAATTAATTCACCTAGAGAAACTGTATAAACAAATAAGCCGGTAATCAATTACTCTTCGTTAACTAAGATTGATTAGTTCATAAAAGAAATGAGTAGAGGAGTTTAAATTGTTTTATCATTCAAACTCGTTTAGCAATAATTTAAAACAATATAAGTTAGAATCCTGTAATTGTTCAAATCTGTTCTGATAGTATTATCATCACTGTTTAAGTACTTGAAATAGAAGTATTATCACTTAAATCTTGTTAATGTTTAATTAGTGATTAGAGTTCACAATTAGTATTGATAGACATGTATTCCAGAACTTTATGAAATGAAAATGAATTTTGTTGATCTATTCTGTTATTTGAAGATTGATTATTTCGATTCTGTATTGAAATTACATTCCTGCTATACAATTCGTTTGTTATTTCTGGGCCTGAACATGAACACAGGCCCATATCTGAATAAATTTATTTTTGGATCTCTAAATGGTGATGTTTGCATATACTGGGTTCCAAAAGCCAGTTGCACATAATGGACTGTTAATACAGTCTAGAAGTCCAGGCCTGGTAATAAACTGCTGGCCTGGACACAATAACAACGGATCCTGAAAATTCAAAAACTATAACATGATTAGAAGAAAAAACAAACATAGCAAATATAGTATTTGATAGATTTGGACTTATAAAATAACGGGATGAGCCTCGTATAAAATGAAAAACACACGGGGGCCCCATATGAACTTTAATAAGAATGTTAGAATAGGGAAGACCGTTTAGCGAATTTCACGGTCTTTTCTAAAGATAATAAGGCATAGACGCTATAGGCACGATTAAAATATACATTCATAAATACGAGTGCACATTTATGTGACTCAAATTTCAAATCCCGGCGAAGTTGAAACGTATTAAAGTCACAGGCGTACTGGTTGCGGTGTGACCCGAAATGCGTTTTCGCAATGTCGCAAGTCGTTAAAAAATATCAAAATGGGACATTCACATTTGTAAAATCATATAAAGAAATCTGATAAGTCAAGAACAACAGTTGAGCGACCGTGCTAAAACCACGGAATCCGGGAGTGCCTAACACCTTCTCCCGGGTTAACAGAATTCCTTATCCGAATTTCTAGTTTCGCAGACTGTAAAAACACAGTCATATTTCCTCGGATTCGGGATTAAACTGGTGACTTGGGACACCATTAACTTCCCAAGTGGCGACACTGAAATCTAAATAAATCTCGTTCCGATTGTCCTTAAAGTGGAAAAACTCCTTCCCTGTTGTTATTATTATATCATTTTCCGGGGTGTATTAGTAATTAACGGGGTATACTTTATTCTTCGGAAAAAAGTAGTAAAAAAAAAGGAGGTGTGACAAATATCATTAAAGCTCATAATGATTTTGCCATAAATAGAAAGAAACATTATATGTGCAAACCTCTGTATAAGAGGAGAGAATTTCACTTATAAGGACTTATGAGACAATATTGGAATATATCACATTACTTTTCTGCTTTTCTCGAGATTACTATATTGACTTTGAATCCATTATTTCCTTATATATTCTTGTTATTTTTCGTTTGACACCATTGAGAAAGTGATCGTAAAACTTGTTTATCAGAAGCCCCTTTCCTTCTAAAGTTAATCTTTGACCTAAAAATATATTTTTGGTTAAACACTTTGTTACCTTGTTCTGTTTTCTGAGTTGTGAAGATTATATAGCATTAGCACTGATATAATAATGGCTGAGTTTTTGACTTTTGCATTACAACAAGATACATAATAATGACCTCAAATTGGTCCATTTTATCAGACTATACGCGACTATACGTAGATTAAGACTGCAATATAAAAAGTAACTGAGTTTAATTTAATTGTCCATGTAAGGATTGGGAAAAATAATCACAAAACTGGGAAAGCTGGAGAACCAAAAAATTCCGTACACCCATCACATAACACGACATGTTCATGCATCAAACACCATTCTGTAAAAGGAAAAGACAACCCTCATGGTGTAAATCAATTAATTGACTTTCATCACTTTTGATATTCTAGGAAAGTTTTTGTTTTCTACATTGAAAAAGTTCATCTCTGATCTTAAAGAATTTCTGTCTTGTTTAATCGTTAAAATATTACAAAATAATCAAATATTTCTCTCCCTTTAATTTGTGCTACACTTCAAATGGCATTTTGGAGGCCAGAGAGGAGCTAGAAGTTTATCTACGGGTTCGATCTGTTGGCGGTACAAATTATATTAGTAGTGTTAGTAAATTGTATTTGTAAAATAATTCTGGAAATATAAATAAATATAAACAGAAATGTGCATGAACAGAAATAAGAGAAAACCAATTCGAGCCCACCGAATTCACAATGTTTCCTTAAGGAATTTAATCCCCTCCTAGTACCCAAGGTTATAGATTACTTCATCCCAGGATAGAACGAATTACACACTAGTGTAGTAGTACTTCAAACCCCAGTATTTCAGCGAACACAAAGTTCGGGAGCAAATCACACTTACTTTTGCTTTGTTTGATGCTAAAAGTATGCAGAAGAAGGAGAGAAAACTCAGAAAATCGTAGTGGAATTTTGAGCATAATAGTGTTGTATTTATAGTCAAAAGTTGGGCTGAAATTTGAAGAGGTGCAACTCTTCAGAATGGTTATTTCTGCAAAACTCAACATAAATGCCATTGCATAAATGACTATTTACTCAACAATAAAGAGGGAAAATAAAGAGGGAAAATTGAAGAGGGTAGTTACTTTTCTGTTACCAAAAAAGAAAAACGGATTGAATTTAATATTAATATTTAATATTAATATTCTATCATTAAAAAAAATATTTAACAACATTTCTGTTAATATTTTATTATTAACAAATAAATTTGGTCCAAAAAGTTAATCGATCGATCGATCATTTGACAAAACCCGAATCCGAATTCGAATCTGAAGCCGAGCCGAGCCGAGCGAGAGACGACGACGGTGCGAGGCTTGCTTTCTTCTCAACTCTTTAAGAGCTAGAAGAAGAGCAATTGCTTATATACCTATAAAAACCTCTTCCTCTTCCGATATGGGACAATGCCCATTTACCAAGGATGGGGAACTTGAAATTTCACTGAAAATTTTTATTTTCCTTCATTTCCCATTCACCCTCTTTTAAGTAATTAATATATTAATTAAATATATTAAAAATCTAGCAATCCCCCACATGAATGGGGAATGACTATATCACGGAAGTATGCATGAAAAATTGTATGATTCGCAAGTAAGGATTAATTGCATCAGGATAAGTAGGTTTCCCTTTGAACTTTCCGTAGTGAACTTATGTCACATATTCTCGATCGATCGGTAGATTTGATATCTTTGAACCGTCGAACTTTGGTGTATATCTAGACAACCACAAGTCCCAAAACCAACCCTTAACCGTCTTTGGTTCTCATTGTTGTGTTCGTTTCAGCCATAAACACCGTCTGATTTTATAAGTGCGTAGAGAACTCACCTTACAAAGTTCTCCTTGAAGCGGCTAACACTTCACAATTACATAGGTTATTCCTAAACATATCATCCCATAGATACACTATTTGATATACTCCGTATCAAATTTAGAAATCATTAAAAAGCCTTAATGCTTTATCCTTAGTACTGAACATTGTCTTATACGAGAATGGACCAAAAGTTTATTTTGACAATGTTGAACCGTCATAAATGACTTTGTTTGATCTGCTTGAACCTAGATCTTGGGATCTCCAGTCTTCTAGGTAGAGTTACTGCCACTATGACTTGTTCTCGGCCACAATCCCATTCCCCTTTATGATTTGTCAACTACATCTCTAGTTAGGCCTTTTGTAAGTTGATCCGCTACATTATCACTTGACTTTAGTTAGTCAATTGTGATAATTCCTCTAGAGAGTAATTGTCTAACGATTTTATGTCTTCATCGTATATGACGAGATTTACCTTTATGCATAACGCTCCCAGCCCTTCCAGTTGCTGCTTGACTATCATAGTGTATGCATATTGGTGCCAAGGGTTTGGGCCAAAATGGAATATCTTCCAAGAAATTCCGGAGCCATTCAACTTTTTCACCGACTTTATCCAAACTAATGAACTCAGCCTCAATTGTAGAGCAAGCAATACAAGTTTGTGTGGACGACTTCCATGATACCGATCCTCCACCAATGGTGAATACATATCCACTTGTGGACTTGGAATCAGTTGATCCGGTGATCCAAATTGCATCACAGTATCCCTCAATAACAGCAGGATATTTACTGTAGTGCAAAGCAAAGTCTTGGGTATGTACTAAGTACCCCAAAGCTCGTTTCATGGCCATCCAATGAGATTGACCTGGATTGCTCGTATGTTAAATTAATTAACTTATAGCATAGGCTATATCTGGTCGTGTACAATTCATGAGGTACATTAAGCAACCCAAGACACGAGCATAATCCGATTGTGATATGCTTTGGCCTTTGTTCTTTGCTAATGCAAGATTTCGTCAATTGGAGTCTTTGCAACTTTAAAGCCCAAGTGCTTGAATTTTTCAAGTATTGTCTTGATATAATAAGATTGTGACAACGCTAGACCTTGAGAAGTCTTATGGATCTTTATTCATATAATTAAATCAGCAACTCCTAAGTCTTTCATATCAAACTTGCTAGTTAGCATACGCTTAGTAACATTTATATTGGCAATGTCATTACTCATTATGAGCATATCATCCACATATAATCAAACAATGATTATGTTATTTGGAACATTTTTAATGTACATACATTTATCACATTCATTTATCTTAAACCCATTTGACAACATTGTTTGGTCAAATTTCGCATGCCATTGTTTGGGTGCTTGTTTTAATCTGTAAAAGGACTTAACAAGTCTACAGACCTTCTTTTCTTTACCTGGAACCACAAACACTTCTGGTTGTTCTATGTAGATTTCTTCCTCCAACTCTCCATTTCAGAAGGTTGTCTTAACATCTATTTGATGAATTTCAAGACCATAAACTACAGCTAATGCTACTAACGTTAATATGGACGTAATTATTGTAACTGGAGAGTATGTATCAAAATAATCAAGACCTTCTCGTTGTCTATATCCTTTGACCACAAGTCTTGCCTTTATTTGTCAATAGTACCATTATCTTTCATTTTCTTCTTAAAGATCCATTTAGAACCCAACGGTTTATTTCCAGGAGGAAGATCAACCAATTCCCATGTATGGTTGTTCAATATGGATTCTATTTCACTATTGACTGCGTCTTTCCATAATAATGATTCCGAAGAAGACATAGCTTCTTTAAATATTTGAGGCTCATTTTCCAATAATAAAGTCATAAAATCTGGTCCAAATGAAGTAGATGTTCTTTGATGTTTACAATGCCTTGGATCCTCCTGGTCAAGTGTACTTTCTTTTCCTCCTGGTCAAGTGTACTTTCTTTTGCTTCTTCCTGAGGTCATTTATATCCTTTGCTAATCGACTAACATTCCTTTTTATACGGATATACATTTTCAAAGAACTCAGCATTATCTGATGCTATAACCGTATTATTATAAATGTCGGGATTTTCTAATTTATGAACCAGAAATCGATATGCTTTACTATTAGTCGCATATCTTATGAAAACACAATCAACAGCTTTCGGTCCTTCTTTTAACCTTTTGGGTTTACGAACTTGCACTTTTGCCAAATACCCCCATACTTTAAAATAATTCGAGTTGGGCTTCCTTCATTTCCATTTTTCATATGGAATGGATTCTGTTTTGCTATGGGGGTACTCGATTAAATATTCGGTTAGCCGTAAGAACGGCTTCTCCTCACAAGTTCTGTGGCAAACCGGAACTTATCAATAATGCGTTCATCATCTCCTCTAAGGAACGATTATTTCTTTCTACAATCCCATTGGATTGCGGCGTGTAAGGGACCATTGTTTGATGAATAATTCCATATTCTAAACATATTTGTTCAAAAGGAGATTCATATTCACCTCCCCTATCACTTCTTGTTCATTTTGATTTTCTTGTTAAGTTGTGTTTCAACTTTATTTTGTGTTGCTTGAATGCGTCTATTGCTTCATCTTTACTAATAAGTAAGTAAACATAGTAATATCGAGTACTATCGTCAATAAAGTTATGAAATACTTCTTTCCACTGCGAGATGGTATTGACTTCATGTCACAAATATCTGTGTGAATTAAGTCTAAAAGATTTGAATTCCTTTCAACCGACTTATAAGGATGTTTAATATACTTAGATTCCACACATACTTGACATTTTGATGTGTGACATTCAAATTTTGGCAATACTTCCAAATTAATCATTTTCTGTAAGGTTTAATAATTGACATGACCCAAACGTATACGCTGTCACACCTCCTTTTTTCTTTTACCCCGCTTTCATTACTACACCCCCGAGAAGGATATAATAAAAAAGGGAATGAGTTTTTCCACTTAAAGAACAGTCGGAACGGGATTTATTTATTTAGATTTAGAGTCACCACATGAGAGATTAATGGTGTCTCAAGTCACCGGTTGAATCCCGAACCGAGGAAATTATAACTCTGCTACAGTCCGCGAATCAGAAATCCGGATAAGAAATTCTGTTAACCCGGGAGAAGGAGTTAGGCACTCCCGGATTATGTGGTTCTAGTACGGTCGCTCAACTGTTGTATTTACTTTTATCTGATTTCTTAGTAATTATCTTGCATTTTTTGGTATTTTCTAATTAATTTTATTTTGTATTCTCATTTCAATTTCTTTCACTTTATTTTCAACAATTAAAACAAATACTGATACTTTCTACACAATAATCAACCAATTCAATCAAAAATCATTTTTGTATTTTTGTATTTTGAAATTAATTGCTTGGGGCAAAATCACGTGCTCACAGCTGCCCCTCTTTGCTCGGGAACACGAAGAGTTTCAGTGCAAAGACAAGTGAGCAGTAATGAAGGATTTTTTCCCACTCACATATTCCATGTGAAGTATTTTTGAATGTTTTGATTGCATCCGGCTTCATGGATTGCGCTAAAAAGCAATCAAGTGAGTGTAGTTCTAGAATTTCTGGTAGTTGAAACTACCAAAGAGCCGTGGCTCTACTGCTGTTGCTTGTTACTACTGCCTGCTAATCTTCTTATTACACCGTGGTAAAAGAAAATAAGCTAAACTATGCTCTATGTTTTACAAAATCCTATCTATATCTTTCACTGATTCTTGTTTTTCGTTTGCATCTTCCATTCTTTGAGAAGACTTCTTGCTTGCAACTTGCTTCAAATATATTCCCTTGTTCTGCTTGCAAAACTTTAAAATGTATTCCCTTGTTCTTTAGGTGGGCGCCTGCTTGCAAAACTTCGAAAAGTATTCCCTTGTTCTTTAAGTGGGTGCCTGCTTGCAAAATTTTAAAATGTATTCCCTTGTTCTTCAGGTGGGTGCCTGCTTACTACAAGAAGAAAAAAAACTTTCTACCCCAGTATGGGGCTTACAATATATCATGCTATTAATTGTTAGCTAAAAAAAGAATTTCATTTTAAAAAATATTCCCTTGTAATCCAGGTGGGTGCCAGATTGCAAAAATTAAGAAAAATATTCTCTTGTTATCCAGGTGGGCGCATGATTGCGAAAATTAGGAAAAATATAACCTTGTTATCTAGGTGGGCGCCTGATTGTAAAAAATTAAGAAAAATATTCCCTTGTTATCCAGGTGGGCGCCCGATTGCGAAAATAAAAAAAATATTCCATTCTTATCCAGGTGGGTGCCTGATTGCAAAAATTAAGAAAAACATTCCCTTGTTATCCAGGTGGGCCCTTGTTATCCGGGTAGGCGCCTAATTGCAAAAATTAAGAAAACTATTCCCTTGTTATCCAGGTGGGCGCTTGATTGCAAAAATTAAGAAAAATATTCCCTTGTTATCCAGGTGGGCGCCTAATTGCAAAATTAAGAAAAAGATTCCCTTTTTATCCAGGTGGCGCTTGATTGCAAAAATTTAGAAAAATATTCCATTGTTATCCAGGTGGGCGCATGATTGCAAAAATTAAGAAAAATATTCCCTTGTTATCTAGGTGGGCGCCTGATTACAAAAATTAATAAAAATAACCAAAATGAATTCTGTCCCACTTTGATAACTGGTGTAATATTCTCAATAAAATGTAAAACTTCCCTTATTATTCTGGTGGGTGCCTGATTACTGATTCTTTCATCGTAGATTCCTTCATCCATTGTTGCTTCCTTTTGATTTTTCCCCTTATTTTCCAGGTGGGTGCCTGATTTTGCCAAACTCATGCTTCCTTGTGTGTCCCCATTGGTCATATTCACTTTAAAGTGATTAGTAAGAATTTAAATCTTTTGTCCCTGTTTTAATCAGTGAACAACTTGTTAGTATAAAATGGTGGTTAGCAACTGGCATTCTTGTTGGCCTTGCTTCCACTCTAACTTTGCTTTAGTTTGCTTTTGTACTACCTTGCTGTAACTCATGTTGTTTTCCAATAATTTTCTGAGCTCAACTTTTCATTGTAATTCCATTTTGTTGTTTCTTTTTCTCTTTTATTCCCTTTGGCTATATGACCGCCATATGTTGTTTTATTTCTCCCGTCCTTTAAATTACCCAATATCATTGTGCCATTTGACCTGAGAAGCTGGTAATTAGCTTTCAACTGGCAATGTCTTGTAGACATATTATAAGAAAATAAAGTGAAATGCTAACCCCGAATTTTGAGGGTAGGGATATATTTTTCAAAGTAAAAGACAACACTTATCTGGGTGGGAAGGCTGATTCCTTTGACCATGCCATGCATTCGGCTAATCGACCCAGTGTGCCCAACCAAATCACTTGCCGACTTTATTTCTCTTTTCAACAACCCAAACTTTACTTGACTTGCTGCTTCCCCTTCACAAAATCATTTCTCACTTTTCGTCTTATGGTGCCCGTTAGGGTTTTCACCAATAAGACTCTCTCATTTTATTTTTCTCAGCTCACGTCGCCTTATGGTGCCCGTTAAGGTTTTCATCAATAAGACTCCTCATTTTTATTTCTCTCAACTCACATCGCCTTATGGTGCCTGTGAGGGTTTTCACCAATAAGACTCTCTAATTTTTATTATTTTTTCATATCTTCCATCTTCAAGTTCCAAGGTGTTTTCCATAATATGCTTTTCTTCACTCACGTGTACCGTCATTTCCTTGAAATTAAACTGAAGGTCTTTGTTTGGACCGTAATGTGGCTTTTGGATACGTTTAGAAAGAAGGGTATAAAGGCTCAAATTTCTAACTTGGGTTTAAAATTACAACTTTCGAAATCATATCCTTCATAATGATCATAACTTCTGCCCCAGTTTTGATTTTTTGGGAAACCATTGATTTTCTTTCTGCTATGACTGAACCTCAGTGAGGCTGCCTACGTACCCTTCCGGGATCAAGTCAGAATGTAGTTTTGATCATAAGATCACTTCGTTGTTGCGATTTGACTTTCTCCCGATTTTCTTCTTTGGTATATATATTTTTTTTTTGTTGTTTTTTTCTTTTTTTTCTTTTGTCATTTTTCACATATTTTTTTTACTTCAATATTGATTCCGAAAGAGGGGTACGAAAGAATAATACAATAAGGCTCAAAGGGATAGCAATGGTTAAAGTGTTTAGATAGAGAAATAAAATGCCTTCATCATTTCTATTTCAAAAATATGACAGATACAATTTGATACATGAAAGAAATCATACATAGTATCTTTTGACTGCACCAGAGTTAAGGGCAGTCTCTACGCATTTCCCTTCTATATCTTTCAAATGCAATGCTCTATTGGATAAAACCTGAGATACCACAAATGGTCCCTGCCAATTAAGAGCGAACTTCCCTTTCTCTTCCGCCCAATGTGGTAAGATACGTCTCAACACCAATTGTCCATCCTCGAATTTTCGTGGACGTACTTTCTTGTTATATGCTCTGGAAATCCTCTGTTGATACAGTTTTCCATGACATACTGCTAACAATCTCTTCTCGTCAATAAAACTCAATTGTTCTAACTGGGCTTTTACCCATTCATCATCATCAATCTCAGCCTCCCCAATGATTCGAAGGGAAGGTATTTCAACTTCCGTAGGTATCACTGCCTTCGTGCCATTCACCAATGAGTAAGAGGTTGCACCAATCGAAGTACGCACAGTAGTGCGATAACCCAATAAAGGAAAAGTTAATTTCTCATGCCTTTGCCTCGACCCTTCTATCGTTTTCCGAATGATTTTCTTGATATTCTTATTCGGGGCTTCAACTGCTCCATTTGCTTTGGGCCGATATGGTGTAGAATTGCGATGCATGATTTTAAACCTTTGACACGTCTCCACCATAAGATGACTATTAAGGTTAGCTCCATTATCTGTAATAATCACCTTTGGAATTCCGAAATGACAAATGATGTTTGTATATATGAAATCCAACACTGCCTTCTTTGTTACCGCTTTGACTGTCTTCGCCTCTACCCATTTGGTAAAATAATCAATAGCAACCAAAATAAACTTGTGCCCATTAGATGCTGCTGGTTCTGTGGGCCCAATAACATCCATGCCCCAAGCAACGAAAGGACATGGTGCTGACATCGTATGTAATTCATATGGCGGAGAATGAATCAAGTCCCCATGTATCTGGCACTGATGATATTTCCATACATATCTGATATAATCTCGTTCCATAGTGAGCCAGTAATACCCGGCCCTGAGTATTTTCTTCGCTAAAACATACCCGCTCATATGGGGTCCACAGGCTCTTGCGTGTACCTCAGTAATGATTGTAGTAGCCTGCTTTGCATTTATACATCTTAATAAACCCAAATCTGGGGTCCTTTTGTATAAAACCCCTCCACTGAAGAAAAATCCACTCGCCAATCGTCTTATGGCTCTTTTATGATCCACTGTAGCTTGCACCGGGTATACCCTCATTCTCAAATACTCTCTGATGTCATGGAACCATGGTTCACCATCAAGTTCCTCTTCTACTATATAATAATAAGTGTTCTGATCATGAACTTGGATTTGTAATGGATCCACATAAGCTTTATCCAGATGATGTTGCATCGATGACAGAGTAACCAGAGCATCGACAACTTTATTGTGCATTATTGGGATATGTTTAAATTCTATGGATTGAAACCGCTGACATAGTTCATATATCGCTGACATAGTTCGTATAGACACTGCTGGTACGGTATGAGCTTCAAATCCCTTGTCTCTCATTCGCCTTGAATTTGATGTATCAAGAGGTCCGAGTCACCCATGACTAAAATCTCTTGAACACCCATGTCTATTGCCATTCTTAATCCAAATATACACGCTTCATATTCAGCCATATTATTAGTATAGAAAAAGCGGAGTTGAAGCGGTAACAGGATAATGCTGACCCGTTTCTGAAATGAGCACTGCTCCAATTCCAACTCCTTTGCTATTGACAGCCCCATCAAAGTATAATTTCCAGCCCGGCTTTTTGTCTTGTTCTAATTCTTCAATATTCATCGTCTCCTACTCAGGGAAATATGGCTTCAATGGGTTCATACTTATTATCGACTGGATTTTTTGCTAAGTGATCGGCAACTGCTTGTGCTTTCATCACAGTGCGGGTTACATAAACAATATCAAATTCTGTGAGCAGAATTTGCAATTTAGCAAGCCTTCCTATGGGCATAGACTTTTGAAAGATGTACTTCAGTGGGTCCAAAGGAGATATGAGATTAGTGATGTAAGCCGACATGTAATGTTTCAACTTCTGCGCCACCTATGTCAAAACACAACATGTTTTTCTAACTGAGTGTACTTTACCTCGTAAGATGTAAATTTCTTACTGAGGTAGTAAATTGCTTGCTCCTTCTTCCCCATTTCATCATGCTGCCCTAGTACACAGCCGAAGGAATTATCCAGTACTGTCAAATAAAGGATCAAGGGCCTTCCGGGTTCTGGAGAAACCATTACCGGCAGAAGATTTTATCAAATGCAGCTTGACATTCATCGGTCCATTTTACTGCAGCATCTTTCTTCAATAATTTGAAAATAGGCTCACAAGTCGACGTCAATTGGGCAATAAATCTGCTAGTATTGTTCAATCTGCACAGCAAGCTCATTACATTTTTCTTGCTCTTTGGCGGAGGCAACTCTTGAATAGCTTTTATCTTGGATGGGTCCAGTTCAATACCATGTCGGCTTACCACAAACCCCAATAATTTCCCTGATGGTACTCTAAAAGAACATTTTGCTAGATTGAGCTTGAGATTATATCTCCGAAGCCTCTGAAAAAACTTTCTTAGGTCTTTAACATGGTCATACTGCTTCCTGGATTTACTAATGACATCATCCACATAGACTTCAATCTCTTGATGTATCATGTCATGAAACATGGTGGACATTGTTCTTATATATGTAGCTCCAGCATTTTTCAATCCGAACGACATTACTCAGTAGCAATATGTCCCCAAGGTGTGATAAAGGTTGTCTTCTCTGCATCTTCTTCATACATCAGGATCTGATGATAACCCGCATAACAACCCACGAAAGACCCAATCTCATGTTTGGCACAATTGTCAATTAGTAAGTGGATGTTTGGCAATGGAAAATTATCATTCAGACTTGCTTTGTTGAGTTCTCGATAATCAACACACGCTCTGGTTTTTCCGTCTTTCTTCGGAATAGGTACAACATTAGCCAACTAGGTGGGATATTTGGTGACCCGTATGACCTCTACCTCAAATTACTTGTTGACTTCCTCTTTTATTTTCACACTGATGTATGTTCTAAACTTTCTTAGCTTCTATTTGATGGGTTGGCATTCCGAATAAATGGGCAACTTATGTACCACCAAATCAGTACTTAGTCCTGGCATATCATCATAGGACCATGCAAATATGTTTTTGTATTCATGTAGTAACTTTATCAAGTCCTCTTTGAGTGAGGCTTCCAAATGAACACTAATCTTTCTTTCTCGAACGTTTTCCTCATCTCCCAAATTAACAGACTCCATCTAATTTAAGTTTGGTTGGGGTTTCTCCTCGTAGTGGCTCAGATCTTTACTAATTTCTTCCAAAACTTTCTCATCCTCACACTCCATTTAATTATCATGTTCAATTTCTTGTATAACTATCTAATTATCAAGACTACGCCGAGAATTCCTTATGCATGACACATCATTGAAATCAGCGAAAAATGGACTGTACAAGAAAAAACGAAAATGAAATAAGGCTATCAAAATAGAGGAAGAAAGAAATTGCATTTCATTAAAACTGCGAAAGATAACAAGGTTTGACACGTCCAACTGGACGGAACATAGGATTTGTATTAAAACTTTTGGAATAAGACAGATTTAAGAATGGAACATCAGAGCTAACTACCACACCTCCCTTCTGGTTCAAAGAGGAGTAGCTTCTCAGTTATTTAGCTTGATCTGGGATCCAACAAACTGGACGTCCATTTTACTTGTTCCCTCAACTGCCTCTACCATGTTCACATCTTCGAACAACCTCTCAAATCTTTATAACAGCTCCTCATCTGGCCTTATCGCTGCTTGGCTGGGCATGACCGTTGTCGGATGTCTTTTTGTACCAGGCTTGACAAATGAATAGGAGAGTTTCAGGATAGGCTTGGGGAGGGTCCATCCTCTCTTTTTCAGTTTTTTGGCTATTTGTATGTCGGCATTGGTTTGCTTGAAACCCAATCTGAAAGTATCAGTGATACCCAGAAGAGATACTGGCTGTGTTATTCCTTGCAGGGCAGCTCCTAAACCTTTCCCCGGGAGAAACCCATTTTTCAGCATCTCCATAGCAACCATGACTGCCGTGGAAGCTCTCTTGGGCCTCAGAATGTTTTTGCCTTCAGATATTTTATCCACAGATACAGTATCCACCACTTGGTACACCTAGAGACCTTTGTCACCATTGACTTCTTCAAACGGTGTGATGATATTTCAAACATTATCTTCACCATGCACTACTATTTCTTGCCGATCCCATTCAAATTTCACCATTTGATAGAGTGATATAGGAACAACTTTTGCAGCATGAATCCATGGACGTCCTAGTAGGAGATTATAGGACACGACAACTTCCAACACTTGAAATTGCATGGTAAATTCCACCGGTCCGATGGTGAGTTCCAATATGATGTCTCCGACAGTATTCTTCCCACCCCCGTCAAATCCTCTCACACATTTGTTGCTCCTGTGGATTCTTTCGTGATCAATATTTAGCTTGCCCAGAGTAGATAAAGGGCAAATATTGGCACTTGACCCATTATCAACCAAGACGTGGGTCACCACTGATTCCTCGTACTTCATCGTAAGATATAATGCCATGTTGTGCTCTGTCCCCTCCAACGGTAGTTCATCATCTGAAAATGTTATCCTGTTTGCCTCGAAGATTTAATTCGTGATCTTTTCTAAATGACTCACTGTGATCTTTTCTGGTACATGGGCCTCGTTCAAGATCTTCACTAACGCCTTTCGGTGTTCATCAGAATGAATCAACAAAGACAGCAAAGATATCTGAGCTGGTGTTTTCCTCAGCTGCTCAACTATGGAATAATCCTGAGCTTTCATTTCTTTAGAAATTCCTCGGCTTCTTCTTCAGTGACAGCTTTCTTTACATTGGTCGGATTATCTTTTTCAACTTTTGCCTTCCTCAATTCATCGGGAGTAAAACATCTCCCTGACCAAGTCAGACCGTGGGTTTCACAAATCTCCGCATTGATTTCCTTTCCTTTATACATGATAGTTACCTTGTTGTAGTTCCAAGGCACGGTTTTGGTGTTCACTATGGGCATTTGAGTGACAGGCTTGAAAACAACTGGCTCTAGCTCCGCCCCTTTTACAGTCAATACGGGCTTCACTCCGGGCATTGTCACTTTACAAGTTCAGGTTCTGCTACCACTGCTGGCTTACTTACAGGTGGCTTGACTGGTATTTTCTCACTTATGACTTTCTCTTCTGTCTTGCTGCTGCTCTCTTTGATCATCATTACAGCCTGAGAGGGCTTCTTGCAACTTCCTCCTTGTACCACCTCTATCATGTGGGTCTCATGGTGCACAGGCAAAGGGTTCTGTGTTATATGAGGAGCCTCGGGAGCTTGAACCTCAATTCTTCTGGAGTCGATAAGTTCCTATATTGTAGACTTCAGGTGCTAGCATTTTTCAGTGTCATGCCCTAGGGCCCATGAACAATATTCACAATGGATAGATTTGTCCAAGTTTCTCGGTGGTAGATTAGGAATTTTAGGCTCTACGGGGTTTAACATCCCAAGTTGTTTTAATATATGGAAAAGACTGGTATACGACTCACCCAAAAGAGTAAATGTTTTCTTTATTTGTGTCCTATCGTTCTTGACTCCAGGGTTAGGACGAAAACTGGTCCCACTGGGATTTTTGTAAGTTTTTGGTGGTGGGTATGTGTTTTGGATGTGGTAAATATTTTGGGGTGCTGGAGTTCGCCATGGAGTAGAAGGTGGTGGGTAGACTTGGGCGTGATGTACAGAAAATTGTGGACCAGGAGAAGGGTAATAGTGTTGATGTGGGCTATATGGTGTTGGAGAGTAGGGTTGATGTGGGCGAGGCTGAAGGTAATATGGATTGGGACACCTGGACCAAGACCTCCCTTCTATGACTGCCAGTTCATTCTTTTTCTTCCTGATTGCTCCACTTGTACCTGTCTGAATTGCCTGGTTCGTAGCCTTGATGGATGAATAGTTCATAATTTTGTTTGACTTCAATCATTCCTCAACCTAGCTTCCCATTTTAACTACCTCGTTGAATGTTTTTCAAATTTCAGATACCAAATGGCCATAGTACATTGGTTCCAAAGCTTGCAGAAAACAATCTACCATCTCTCCCTCCTTCATCGTTGGGTCTACCCGAGCCGCTTGCTCCCTCCACCTAAAGCCATACTCTCAAAAACTTTCTTCCTGATTTTTCTCCATCTTTGTCAGTGTCAACCTACCCAGAATAATTTCCAAATTGTACTGAAAATGGTTTGCAAATGCCTGGGCTAGATCATCCCAAATAAACCATCTGGTATGATCTTAATGGGTATACCATTCAAGAGCTGAACCACTGAGACTTTGGCTAATGTAAGCCATGAGTAATTCATATATCCCACCAGCTCCACGCATCTTGCTGTAGAACCCTCTTAAATGTGCTACCGGGTCACCGTGGCCATCATACAAATCAAATTTCGGTAGCTTAAATACCGCTGGAAGTTGCACTTTAGGGAATAGACATATATCCGTGTAAGCTACGCTTACTTGACCACCCAAACCCTGCATATTATGGAATGATTGCTCAAGGCTCTTCATCTTCCTAGCCATCTCTTCCTGCTCAGGATTTCTAACGGGTCTCTCCTCTTCAGCCATATCAATGAGAGGGTTATAGGAATCATGCTGTTGAAAAGTTGGTTCTGGGGGTAATAATGGTTGTCTTGGATGTGGAATAGTTGTTCACTGGAAGATTAGCGCAAGGTGGCTGGTAGTGGTGCCACATATGCAGGAGCAACCTATGGTGGTAGTGGTGGAACTTGTTTAAGGATTAGAGGTGGTGCTTGTTATGTGGTTGCGTAGTAGGGTGGATATGTATGATAAGTGGGGGATGAGTTCATAGTGGGTAGATCTTTTGTGGGACTGGTGGAGGGATGTATGTAGGGTTGACAGGGTAGGTGGGTAAAGGTTGTCCCTTCGCCCAAGCCTGGTACATCTCAGCCATCTGTTGTTTGAGTTTATACATCTCCTCTTTCATGCTATTCACATCTACTACCTCATCCTCTTGCACTGGATCCATAACTGTTGCTTCAATTTCGTGAATAATTACCTTTGTCATACTCTTGGAACGAGTGTTGTAATTGTGAGTTGCCAGAATGCCAGTTACTAACCACTTTGTCTGTTACTCAACAACGATAAAACTTGTTAGTGGTTAGGCCATAATAGGTCAACATTACAGGTTTCAAATCACAGTTTTGCCTGGCACAATGCGTCATCCCGGCATTGTCGTCTTTTCTCGATTTGCCAATTCTTTTGTATTTTTAGCTTTTTCTTTTACTTTCCTTTATTTTCACTGATGTTCTTTTCTCTCTCTTTTTTCATTTTTTATTTTTCATTTCTTTCTTATTGTTCCCCCTTTTTCATTTTTCGGTCCTACATGTTTGCCTATCGCCCAAGTATTTACGGAAAAAGAAAAAATAATGACAAATTTGGAATTTCTCAACTTTATTAATACCCAATCATTGATTACAAAGATGATATTATAATGATAATTGTACTACAACCATCTAAATTCAGAAACAAAAATACAAGAAAAATGCATGTCCTAAGAACTCATTAGTGCCCGCGAGACATCGTCCGGTCTTACCGCGGGCTTATATGCTAATCCCCTTTGGAGTTTATCTAAATCTCTCATCATTTTCTTTACAAAGATCATTGCTGAAGCGGAAAATATGGACTGGGTCATATCTTCGCATATCTTGCTTTTCCGCGTAATATAATGAGCAATGCTAACAATTCTTTCTCTGATCATTCCTTTCACTTGAAGCAAACTCCCTATTTGTTCGGCACGAGCGTCCAGAGTCTGTTGGCTTTTATCTTGAAGCTGCTGCAATTCCATCTCTAACCAAGCAATGGCCATATAGCAGTGTTCTCTTTCTATATCAAATTCTTTTACATGTTTGCTAAGTTTGACCTCAGCCGTGACAATCTTTTTTCTCAACCGGGCAACTTCAATATTATGTTCCTCATTCAATTTTTCGAACATCCGAGCCCTTTCTTCAACATTTCTAGCCAATTGTTTCCGAACCCTGATTAATTCTTTTTAGATTTGTCTAGATCAAAACTATAGTCGGTCACCTTTCGCCGTGAACTATCAATCAGTTTTTCATCCCGGGCATGTCGAACAAGGGTTTCAGTTGCTGCTCTCATTTTCAAAATCTGAGCTTTCAATGCCTCATTTTCCTTAATCAGCTGTTTCTTTTCACCCTCATCGGGCACTGCTTCTAAGCTCCTTTAGAACTTGAGGTCTTGAACTTGCTTTTCTAACATACTGATTTTGGCTCGGTATTCATTCTCCTTGGCCAACCAATCCCATTTCTCCTTTGACAGCTCGACAAATTCTTGAATGTCAGGTCTCTATATTGGTCTTTCATGTTTAAAATCGCTTCTGTAACATGCGGAGTAACCAGGTGACATTTCACCTCCGGCTTGATCCTTTACACAAGTATCCCCTTACACAAGTATCCACTTTAAAACATTGGCACTCATTCCATATTTGTCGGACTTTTGCCTCAGGAAATTGCCCATCGGGAATGATCTCTATCACTTGAATGCTGAGATACACATCCTTTGGTACTATTTGATATCTTCCGAGTTGCCGTAATACTCGATACGACGCATAATGTTGGATACTACTGAGTCCCATTAAAAGAAAGTGTGGTCCTTCTGCTGGCATGTATATGACTTCATTGATGTGCAACCACCTGAATGCCCATTCGATCTGACTAGCAGTATGTGATCGGAAGTATGTGATCCAACCTTTAGACACCTCCGGCAACTTGGCCTCTTTTATCCTCATGTAGAGTTCTTCTATGCAAGACTTTTCTGATGAGCCATAAATCAGAAACTGAGGGTGATGGCATAAATTCTCAATCATCCACATCTGTAATAGCAAATTGCACCCTTCCAAGAAATCTTCTCCAGCTTTACAGGCTGTGAGAGCACAAAAGATATCGGCCATTATCATTGGCGCCAAAGTACTGTTGTCATGTGTAAGGAGAGTACTGACAATCCCGTCTTTGATGTTGATGTTCTCGTCTTTATGAAGGCAAAATGCCTATGTTCCTCACATTTAGCCCGGTTTGCTTTACTGCAAAGTTTGTTCGTTAGAATGTTAAATCCTCCAACATGACCATATCTACGATATATGAAGTTCATAGTGCAAAACCCATGGACCAAATCTTCATTGTGAACGCTTCTAGCTATTTTCAAGTAGTCGAGAAATCTGTGTGCGGTGATGGCTCTTGGGGCATCCAGATATTTGTCTTTCAAAGGGACCTCATCCTTACCGATGTAATTAGCAATCTCTTCTAGTTTTAGAGTGAGCTCAAAGTCCGAAAAGTGGAGCACATTGTGTGCGGGATCCCAACAGGTGACTAATGCTTGAATAATGTCTCCCTAGGGTATGATATCAAGCAGTCCGGCAAGACCTTTCAAATATTTTTTGACCTCATCTTGGCCATCCTGACCCAAGTCGTTCCACCACAGTCGTAACTCCAAAAGGATCTTATTCATTAGTGAAAAAGATTCATTTTGCATTGTGCTCATCCTGCACATTTATTAAAGGTGATTTAAACAAATATTATTTGACTTAAAAGATAAAAGTATTTTTTCAAAGGAAAATTTCTTTTCATCATTTTTCAAAAAGGTCCCTATTTGCAAGAATGGCCTTCCAATACTTCTTCCGAAGATTTTAAGGCTGTATTTATTATTTAGGAAAAATGACACAAAGGTGGCCATTTTTCCGCAAACAACCTTCCGGCGTCCTTTCGGAATATTCGGCCATTTTTAAAAACAGCATCACTTTGATTTATTAATAGTTTTTGGTTATTTTTGAAAAGAGGTGGTTGGACCCGTCAAGGGTTGCCTACGTCTCTCGCCTAGCGGTGAGAACCAAAACAGCGTAGTTCGGTCATATTGTTTTTAGACTAACTATTTTTCTGTTGACAAAATTGACTCATTCTAACTATTTTTCATATTTTCCTCAAAATTTTGACAGCATTTTGTCAGTATTTAGACATAGGTTTTTTCTAAAAATTGCCACTTTTCTCTTCTTTTCATTTTCAGGTATTTAGCCGGTCAGCATAATGGCCCAGGACAAATAAATGCAACACATATCATGCTCGGTCTTTTATATCAGGGTTACCTGTCCTAGACGGACCCAACCCCTGTGTTGAGTCCCCTAAGTCAGATATGATGCAAATAATCGTCCTAATTCTAGGCTCAAGATCCTGATTTTTCATTGTTACTAGACTGTGTACCCGAGCGGATAACTCGGATCGAGGAGGGGGCTACGTACCCGGGACCCGCTGGATCGTCCGACTTTGTAACTTTTCCGGCCTATGTCTCTTATTTGGGTATTGACTTAATAGAAAGAAGAGTCTCAACCAGTATGCACATCCCTGGAGGTAAGAAGAGAAGAGTTTTCGGCACAATTTTATATATAATTCACGTAATATCAAAAAAAGTAAACATATAGCACATTCATCAAAACATATAATGGAATCAGATATAAACAAAAACTGCAATTTAACTGAGCTCGAATTCTTAAACCCTGAACCGATGTTCTGGGTTTCTTATCCCCAGCAGAGTCGCCAGAGCTGTCACACCTCCTTTTTCTTTTACCCCGCTTTCATTACTACACCCCCGGGAAGGAATATAACAAAAAAAGGAAGGAGTTTTTCCACATAAAGGACAGTCGGAACAAGATTTATTTATTTAGATTCAGAGTCACCACTTGAGAGATTAATGGCATCTCAAGTCACCAGCTGAATCTTGAGCCGCGTAAATTATGGCTCTATTATAGTCCGCGAATAAGAAATCCGGATAAGGAATTCTGTTGACCCTAGAGAAGGTGTTAGGCACTCCCAGATTTCGTGGTTCTAGCACAGTCGCTCAACTGCTAAATTTGTTTTTATCTGATTTCTTAGTAATTATCTTGCCTTTATTGGTATTTTCTAATTAATTTCATTTTGTATTTTTGTTTCAATTTCTTTTACTTTATTTTCAACAATTAAAAGAAACACTCATACTTTCTACACAATAATCAACCAATTCAATCAAAAATCATTTTTATATTTTCTAAATTTGGAATTATTTGCTTAGGGCAAAAATCACTTGCTCACATATGCCATAATTCATTTGACTCAAGTAAGTAAGACGGAGCTGAAAATTTATTATTATTTTCAACCACCATTACATTCAACTTGAAAAGGCACTCAGTGAGGTAACCTTTTCCTACAAACATTTCATTCTTACTTATTACAACCTTATCAGAAACAAAAACACATTTAAAACAATTCTTTACAAGAAGTCCAGTAGAGACTAAATTCTTCCGAATCTCGGGAACATGAAGGACTTTGTTCAAAGTCACCACTTTCCTGGAAGTCATTTTGAGAAATATCTTCCCACATCTTTCAATCTTGACCTTAGAAGTATTTCCCATAGAAATCGTCTCATCGGGTCCAATAGGAGCATAAGTAGAAAACGCTTCTCTAACAGCACAAATATGACAAGTGGCTCCAGAATCAATCCACCACTCTTTAGGATTGCCTACCAAGTTGCATTCGGAAAGCATGGCACATAAGTCATCAACATCATCATGCTTTTCAACTATGTCTGCTTGACCCTTCTTCTTGTCTTTCTTTGGAGTACGACACTCCGTAGATTTGTGTCCAGATTTTCCACAGTTGTAGCAATTTCCACTGAACCGCTTCTTGCTTGGGTTGTATTTTGGTCCATAAGCCTTCTTCCTCTTTTTGTTCTCTTCAACAATTTTTTTCTCATTATTGTTGAGTTTCCACGGTCTCTCTTCTCAGCAGCTTTATTGTCCTCTTCGATTCTCAACCGAACAATGAGATCTTCAAAGGACATCTCCTCGCGTTTGTGTTTCAAGTAGTTTTTGGAGTCCTTCCGCAAAGGAGGCAACTTCACAATCATTGCTGCTACTTGGAATACTTTATTGATAACAAGACCTTCAATGAAATTTTCATTAGTAAAAATACTAAGATTAATACTTTCAACTTCAATATTAATTTGAGTTATACCTTCAGTAAGGAGATCGTGAATAATCACTTGCAATTCCAAGACTTGGGTAATAACAGACTTGCTATCTACCATTTTGTAGTCCAAAAACATTGCAACAACAAACATTTTCAACCCGGCATCTTTAGTTTTGTATTTCTTTTCAAGCGCAATCCACAGTTCCTTTGACGTTTCTACACCACTGTAGACGTTATACAAAGCATCTTCCAGCCAGCTTAGAATATAATTCTTGAGTAAAAATTTTGAATGCTTCCACGCCTCAACGACGAGAAAGCGTTCAGTTTCTGGAGTTTCATTGGATAACACAGGAACATCTTCCTTGATGAAATTCTGGAGACTTAGAGTATTCAAATAGAAGAAGATGGAAATAGTGGAAGAAGATCGCCGGCGAAACCTATTTCTATTAATTTTCTGGTAGTAAAATTTTAAAAAGTTTTTGGTGAAGTTTTTGGTGATGATGGTCGTTTTGTTGGTTTCCTATAGCAAGTTCTTTTTGGTGGGGTGATGCTATGGTGAAGTGTTGGCTGTGAAGAAGCTTTTTCGGTGAAGAGTGATCAAAGACCGACCGTAGATGTTGATGGTTACATGATTATAAAGATCGTATCTTAATTGCAGAAAAATGATGAATTTATTCTCTTGAATATATGTATTGTAAAATTATTATTTGTGGATTGTTTTGAAGGTTTTGGTAAATGTGTAGGGAATTGAGAGAATACAGATATGAGGAAGGAAGAAGGTGGACTGATGGAGGGGAAGGTGGAAAGAAAAGAAAAATTAAAAATATTAAAATAATATAAAAATATATTAATAATGTTGTGTTTAGAAAATCTGGCGTGAACACTGATGTGTTATCCATGTCAGGAATTTGAAGAACATGCGAGACGAAAGGGATTTAAAATACTGAAGTTTAATAACTATAAGTGTCTGGATAAAACTTCATTGAGTATAGGGACCAGGATGACAAACGCAAACAAGTAAAAGTGCCTAACAGGCTATTCTGCCTTTATAATGTTAGTCAAAGTTCACATAGTTTGAATCTCGAGAAACAAAATTTGTGACATAAATTGAGGCAGAAAAAGCACTTTTATTGTTCTTAGTTTATGTGAATTTGATTCTTTTTTGGCCAGTTCCAAGAAAAATGACGCCTCTAAATTTGGAAATAATTTAGCTTAAACTGATAATTCTATCCTTTATGAGAAACTTTTATAGCCACACAAAATATTATGGGTCCCTTTATAACTTGTTTAGGCCCACAAATTCCAAAAGTATTTATTTTTTCTTAAATTTCGTGCCCAGTCAATAAGTTTGTATAAATTAAAATGGAGGGAGTAATAATTAAGGTACATACAATTAATTTTCTCTAATCTCGTAACTTGTTTCTATCAGCTCCTAATTGAAGGTCGTCTCTGTCAAATTTTACAGGTTTCTACTACTGGAATAGAATCAAAGTTAAGTATTGTGACGGGGCATCTTTTACTGGTGATATCGAAGAAGTTGATTCAGTAAGTTAAAAAATTATTCATATATCGTTAATGGTTATATATTTTGCATTGAGATTTTTAAAAGTGAATTAATATTCAAATTAATTGTATCAGGCAACTAATCTCCACTATAGAGGGGCAAGAATATTTAAAGCGATAGTGGAGGAATTATTAGCTAGAGGAATGTCTAGTGCTGAAAATGTACGGCTCTCGATCTCCTCTTATTTCTTGCTAATTAGTACCTGAAATTAAATTTAAATAATATAAATTTTTTTATAATAGGTCATTCTGAGTGGAACTTCAGCAGGAGGGCTGGCTGCAATACTAAATTGTGACAAATTCAAATCTTTCCTCCCAATGGGTACTAAATTGAAATGCATTTCGGATGCTGGTTTCTTTCTTAATGTGTAAGTTCTATCTTAAATAATCTTGACAACTTTTTTGCGTTTATGTTTTATTTTTTCTCATAATAATAATTAATCTGAATAGTCATCCATTTAATAGCATAAATTAAAATAGCCGGCTAAAAAAAGTAAATAGCGATCATCCAGCTATTTATATAAATATCTCATTTTGTAATTTACCAACCGTTTGGTTTTTATTTAATTAAATAACAGTTGTGATTGAGAAATGGAGAAAAAAGAAAAACTTGAAGTGTTTCCTTTACTTGCAATTTCTTCCTAATCGAAAAATAGAAAGAAAATATTTGTGCTTATATTGAGAAGTATATCTTCTAGCTATTAAAAAGTCGAGAAGTAGTTGTACCTCGCATCGTCGTCGCTCGCTCGGCTTCGTCTACGGAGTATTCCCCTTTCTCTTTTGCATTGTTACATTGATTTTCAAAAGCAAAACGCAAGTCTCAGTGTGGTTTATTGCTGTTTGTTGAGTTCGTCGAAATTCTGTAATTTTTTCTTTGCCGGTATTACAAAATAGTTGTTATAATTATTTTGTTCTACCCGGAAGAATTAATCCCACAATCTTGGAATATAGTGAGGAGATTAAATTCCTTAATGAATTTTATGTTGGGATCAGAACTTTATTCATCTGATTCTATTTCTTTTATGTTTCTGATTTCGTTTTATTTTGCAGACATTATTTCTCGAACACAGTTGTTAACACCAATTTCTTGTGAAACATGCAGAAATTCTATTGCTGATAAACCCGAGATTAAAGATCTTTACGAGAGTGTTATTGCATTGCATGTAACAATAATCATTTAAGCAGTTTTAACTTTCAATTGTTGAAATCGCATAATAGGACATTAATTCTTGATTCTTTTGAAATTTAGGGGTCTACTAAGAATCTGCCATCATCTTGCACCTCCAATTCAGAGCCAAGTTTGGTAAAAGATTTTTTTTAAATATTTTTTGGTAATAAATTAATTTTTCCATTTTAGTACATGATATTTTTCAGACAGCAAACTCTTTGATATTAAATGTGCAGTGCTTCTTCCCTCAGTATGTAGCACGACATGTTCAAACACCACTTTTCATTATTAATTCCGCCTATGATTCCTGGCAGGTAAGAAAAAATAATACTACTATGTTATATGATTTCCGACTTTATACTGCATGTTTGCACACCCCCCCCCCCTCGCCCTCCACCCCACACACGCACAACTTTTCTTTGTTTTTTTGAGAAGAAACTACATTAACTATCCACTGAACCCAAAATAATAACTCGGTTTTACCCATTTTAATAATAATTACAATACATGCTTAAGCCAACCAAAATTATTACTCGTCCACCCATTTCTCAATTGCCTTACCAACCTCTCTCCTCCCTTTCCCCTTTCCCTTCTTCTTCCAGCAACAAAATACTATCTCCCTCTTACATATCTCATATTTTCTCGTAGTGTTTGTATTTGTTCGAGTCATTACCCAATTTTTTATTGTGATTTTAATGAGTGAAATATGATATGGATTAATGATAAGCAAAATAACTATTTTGTACGTGCAGTATTATAAATAATTATTTCTAATATCTTTTGAGAAGTTCATAGAGATTTATTCAAAGAAAAATTAGATCAACCACTGAACGACCTTGAAACATGAAAATTATATATTGCATTTGTCAAGTTCGTAATTGTTTGATTAGATTTTGACTAGCGTTGTTAAAATATCGATAGACTATTGTAGCTAAATGTTGTGTCAGCTTGGTCGAGACTTAGAGCTGATTTGAGGAGATTGAGATCAAAATTTTCAGTTGAAAATCGAAGAATAATACAACTACACTAATAATCGAAGAATAGCACTGTTACCTAACAATATACCGCTATAGTATATAATTATACCACAACAGTATACCATTATAATATACAAATATATTGTTATGATATACTGTAATAATATGCAAAATATTGTAACAATATGTTGTAGTAGTATATAATATACTATGACAATATACCTATTACTCGTAAATTCACTTGCCTCTTCCCTTTTAATTTATTTTAAGCTTTTACCTAGCGTGAGCAGCAAATTAAAAATATAAAAAATAAAATAAAATTATATTATGTTATATAATGTAACGATATACTCTTACAATTAGATCCTTTTAGAATTTTTAATTTTTTTTTTGTTGAAAACTGATATTATTTCAGTTTAATAATTGAATTAAATTGTTTTTAATTCTTTGCATAGAATTGTATACCTTGTTGGTATAACTGTATACTATACTGGTAATAAATTTTAGTTAATATTTTTTTGGTTGTATGGCTACATTTAATTGGTACACAATTTAATTTTCCTCTAGTAATGATATATATAAAAAAAGAATAATAAAATAGTAAAAATAGTAAATAAAATTAGATTATGAAGAGAAAAGGAATATAAAAAAAATTAATTAAAATTAGAATAGGAAAAAAGATTTAAAAAAAAAGGAGAAAACTAGAAAAAAGAAAAGGAGAAATGAAAAAGAAAAGAAAAGAAGCATAGAAATAAAAAATAATTGGAGAATAAAGAGAAAGTTCCCCTACAAAACTTACTATGGATAAAAAATGCAATTAGTTTATGTGTAGAAAAACAAATATGTAAATAAAAGAAAATAATTTTATTTTTGTGGGTAATTGTGTCAAATCATTTTTTTTACGCTATAAAGCATTACTAATTGTTTTACCTTTTGATTCTTGAAAATTAGGTGAACAATAGTTTGGTTCCCAAGGATGCTGACCCTCAAGGCATTTGGGATAATTGCAAGAAAAATATAACTAAATGCTCAACTAGTCAACTCAATATTCTCCATGGTGAGGGTATTCTCCATCTTTTTAATTTTCTGATACGTAGAATATAATTAAAAGTTATCTATTTATTTTGTTCAGATTTTAGGTTGAAGTTTTTAATGGCACTAACGGAATTAGGAGGGAGTTCATCTATAGGATATTTCATAATCTCCTGCCATTCCCACAATATCATAGAAAGACAAGTTTATTGGTTCTACAACAACTCTCCAACATTATGTAACAAGGTCTTTTCTATTTTATTTTATTTTCTTCCAATTTTTTCTATTTACAGTACTGTTTCTATATCACTCATGAGACTAACTAACTCGTCGTTGCAGCGAATTGCCACAGCTGTTGGAGAATGGTTCTTTGAGGAGAATGTATTTCAGCACACAGATGGTCCTTACCCTTGTGGCCAAATATTCTGCCACTAAATATGTTATATGAATATTATGAGTTATCTTCTACCTTCAGAATGGATTTCTTTTTGTAAAATATCTCCGTCACGACCCGGATTTCCCACCATCGGGAGTCATGATGGCGCCTACTAGTGGAAGCTAGGCAAACCAAATATTACTTACATTTCCATTAGTTACCAAACTCTTATTAAGACTTTAAAATTAAAAACATATAAATTACAGCGGAATAATTAAACTTAGCGGAAGACTTAGTCAATCTTACCAAATATGATAAAGAAATCCAAACACGATACACTACCCATGACTGGTGTCACAATACTCACGAACTTCTAAGAATAATACACACAATTGTCTGAAAGAAATATAAGTTGTTTATCTCGAATACATGAGATAACAGAATGAAATACATAGATAGAAGAGACAACGGGTCCTGCGGACGCCTGCAAGGCTACCTCGTAGTCTCAATAGTCAGAATATCCACAATCGTGCTACTGCCGCTGCTGCTGTCCGTAACTTGTATCTGCGCAAAAAGAGCGCAGAGTGTATTATCAGCACAACCGACCCCATGTGCTCGTAAGTGTCTGGCCTATCCCAGCGAAATAGTGACGAGACTAAGGCCAGTCACCCACATAAACCTGTACAGTTGCAATATATATACATATACAAAACATTTATAAGGAAAGATTCTGCTTTGAAATAACAGTCAATAACTCATAATATCCAGAGTAATCTAGTCAATAGAATAAATCTTACTTTCATATCTCAATTCCTTTTTCATTTCATATCTCGTGGTAGGCGTACCACCCGCTCCCATCTGTAATAGTAAGTTATATCTTGTGGTAGGCGTACCACCCGCTCCCAAATATATCAATAGGCTACCGGCAACTATGGCCTATGCCAGATTTCAAATCACTTTGTGGTCGGGGTAGGCGTACCACCCGCTCCCAAATCTATCAATAGGCTACCGGCAACTATGGCCAATGCCAAGATTTCAAATCATTTTGTGGTCGGCGTGCCACACGATCCCATTTCTTATCATATAAGTGGTCGGCGCACCACACGATCCCAATTCATATATATATATATATATATATATATATTACCGGCATTTAACCAATAATTTCTGCATCGACCATATTTATAATTACCGGTTTGAACCAATAATTGATAATAATTCAACAATTTATCTCCGTTACCGGTGTGACACCAGTAACTCTTAATCAACAATTCATACACAACTAAATTCCTATTCCTTCAAACTAGGATAGAACAAACACTTACCTCGAAAGTTTACGAACAATTCAATCTGTAGAAATGCCTTTTCCTTTCAAATTGGGCTCCAATCCAATCGTATCTATACACAATTGATTTAATATCATCAATACTACTCAACAAACTAATTCATAAGGCCAATTTCAACTTTTACAACATTCTACCTGGAATAGTGAATTTCGACCCCGGGCCCACATGGTCGGAACTCGGGGTTCGGACCAAAATCCGGTTACCCATCCCCCCACGAGTTCAAGTATATGATTTGTTTCAAAATCGGACCTCAATTCGAGGTCCAATTACCCAATTCATGAAAACCCCTATATTCTACCAAAAACAAGAAATTGTACCATGAAAACCTTTGATTTCTATTGAAAAACATGTTTAATGTTGTTAGGAATTGAAAGAATTAAGTAAAAAGTGACTTACAACTGCTTTGAAGAAGAGGGAGTTCGTGAAAAATCGCCAATGGGTGTTTTTGGGTTGTGAAATGTGAAAAATGAAGCTGGAAATCGTGATTTACAGGTCTCTGTGTTCGCAATTGCGAACCCCGACCAATTTCTGGAGTTTGAAAAATAAGCTAAGGATGGAAAGTTCGCATTTGCGAACTTTTGTTCGCATTTGCGAAGCCAAGGCAAATGCTGGGGGGTTTCGCATTTGCGACATAATGTTCGCATTTGCGAACAAGGCTGGCTTCAAGGGACCTTCGCATTTGCGAAGAATGCTTCGCATTTGCGAAGTCTGGCTTAACACTGAAGGCCTCGCATTTGCGAGGTTGTGTTTGCATTTGCGAACCCAAGTAGTCCTGGACGCCCTTCGCATTTGTGAACCCTGCCTTGATCTGTCAGCTTCGCAATTGCGAGAAATGCTTCGCAAATGCGAAGCCAACAGCTGGGTGAAAAACCAGCAATGCAAAAATTCAGAAATTGATCCAACGGCCTATCAAATCTTTACCCGAGCCCCCGGGCTCCAAACCAAACATGTACACAACATCAAAAACACATTACGAACTTGTTCGTGCGATCACATCGCCAATATCACATCGTTTTCATCAAATCAAGCCTCAAGTTCATGATTTTCATACTTTTGGTTTTCAAAACTTACAAACTTGGAACTCAAGGTCCAAAACATATCAAACGACATCCGAATGTCACCAAACTTTGCGGAAAGCACATATATAATATTTAAGACTTGTACCGGGCATCGGAACCAAAATACGAGCCCGATACCAAGGTCAATTAATTCATTTTCCTTTAACAATTACATCAAAAACAATTTCACATAAAAATTCATAACTTGGGCTCTAGGCCTCAGAATTCGACTCCGGACGCATGTCCAAGTCCCATATTTTCCTACGGACCTTTCGGGACCATCCAATCTCGGGTCCGGGTTCGTTTACCAAAAATGTTGACCGAAGTCAACCATATCAATATTAATATCATTTTTCTCCAAATTTCTCATAGAATTCATATTTCCTATCACAAAAAAAAACTTTTCGGCCACATGCCCGGATCATGCACGTAAATCGAGGCAATATAGAATGAGGTTTTCAAGGCCTCAGAAGCTCGATATGATTAATAAAATAAGTGATGACCCTTTGGGTCGTCACATTCTCCACCTCTAAAACAACCGTTCGTCCTCGAACGGACAAAAGAAAGAATTACCTGAGTCAAGGAATAGATGAGGATATCGGCTCCGCATGTCAGACTCGGACTCCCAGGTCGATGCCTCAGCAGGCTGACCTCTCCACTGAACACGTACAAAAGGATAACTCTTCGACCTCAACTGTCGAACGTGCCGATCTAGGATAGCTACCGGCTCCTCCTCATAGGACGGATCTTTGTCCAATTGGACAGTGCTGAAATCTAACACGTGCGACGGATCGCCGTGATATTTTCGAAGCATGGACACATGAAACACTGGATGTACAGCTGATAAGCTAGGTGGCAAGGCAAGTTTATATGCCACCTCTCCCACACGATCAAGAATCTCGAGTGGTCCAATAAACCTAGGGCTAAGTTTGCCCTTCTTTCCAAATCTCATCACGCCCTTCATAGGCGATACTTGGAGCAATACTCGCTCCCCTACCATGAAAGCTATATTTCTAACCTTGCGATCTGCATAGCTCTTTTGCCTCGACTGAGCTGTGCGAAGCCTTTCTTGAATAATCTTGACTTTATCTAAGGCCTCCTGAACTAAATCCGTGCCTAATAACCGAGCTTCTCCCGATTCAAACCATCCAAGCGGAGAACGACACCGCCTACCATACAATGCTTCATAAGGAGCCATCTGGATGCTCGATTGATAACTATTATTATAAGCAAACTCTGCCAAAGGCAGGAATTGATCCCACGAACCTCCAAAATCAATAACACACGCCCGTAGCATATCTTCTAGTATCTGAATAGTCCTCTCGGACTGACCATCCGTCTGGGGATGAAAGGCTGTACTTAGCTGAACTTGCGTGCCCAAGTCTCGCTGAACCGCATTCCAGAAATATAAGGTAAACTGTGCACCTCGGTCTGAAATAATAGAGATTGGCACGCCATGAAGGCGAACGATCTCCCCGATATAAATCCCAGCTAACCTCTCGGATGAATAGGTAGTGGCAATAGGAACAAAATGAGCTGACTTGGTCAGCCAATCAACAATCACCCAAACAGCATCAAACTTCTTCCGAGTCTTCGGAAGTCCCGAAACGAAATCCATCGTGATTCGCTCCCACTTCCATTCAGGAAGTTCAATTCTCTGAAATAAACCGCCAGGTCTCTAATGTTCATACATAACCTGCTGATAATTAAGGCACCGTGCCACATATGCCACAATATCCTTTTTCATTCTGCGCCACCAATAATGTTGACGCAAATCTCGATACATTTTCGCTGCGCCTGGATGAATAGAATACCGCGAACTATGAGCTTCTTCTAGAATCAATTCTCTAAGCCCATCAACATTTGGCACACAAATGCGCCCTTGCATCCTTAGGATCCCATTAGCATCTAAGGTGATCTGTTTAGCACCTCCTCGCTGAACCGTATCTCTAAGGTCACATAAATAAGAATCATAATATTGTTGATCGCAGATACGCTCCAATAATGAAGAGCGAGCGATCGTGCAAGCTAGTACTCGACTAGGCTCAGAAATATCCAACCTCACAAATCGGTTGGCAAAGGACTGAACATCCAAATCAAGTGGTCTCTGATTGACTGGAATATAAGCAAGACTGCCCATACTGGTTGACTTCCTACTCAAAGCGTCGGCCACCATGTTTGCTTTTACCGGATGATATAAAATGGTGACATCATAATCTTTTAGCAATTCTAGCCACCTTCTCTGCCTCAAATTCAACTCTTTCTGTTTAAACAAATACTGAAGACTCTTATGATCGGTGTATACTTCACATGCTACCCCATACAAATAATGCCTCCAGATCTTCAATGCGTGAATAATCGCCGCCATTTCTAGATCATGCACTGGATAGTTCTTTTCATGAATCTTCAACTGCCTCGAAGCATAGGCAATAACCTTGCCATCATGTATTAACACTGCACCAAGCCCAATACGGGAAGCATCACAATAAATAGTATAAGGTCCCGTACATGTGGGTAAAATCAATACCGGTGTTGTGGTCGAGGCTGGCTTGAGCTTTTGAAAGTTCGCCTCACATCCATCGGACCATTCAAATTGGACACCTTTCTGTGTCAATCTGGTTAGTGGGGTTGCAATAGATGAAAAACCCTCTACGAATCGGCGATAATAACCCGCTAATCCCAAGGAACTCTGAATATCTGTGGCTGATGTCGGTCTAGGCCAGTTCTTGACTACCTCAATCTTCTTCGGATCAACCTGAATACCTGCTGCCGTCACAATATGACTTAGGAATGCAACTGAACTTAGCCAAAATTCACACTTTGAAAATTGTGCATATAGTTGGCTATCTCTCAGAGTCTGCAAGGCCACTCTGACATGTTGCGCATGCTCCTCATGACTGCGGGAATATATTAATATGTCATCAATGAAGACTATTACAAACAAGTCTAACTAAGGCCGGAACACCCGATTCATCAATTCCATAAAAGCTGCTGGGGCATTTGTCAACCCAAAAGACATGACCAGAAATTCATAATGTCCATACCGAGTGCGGAACGCTGTCTTAGGGACATCGGATGCCCTAATCTTCAGCTGATGATAGCCAGATCTCAAATCTATCTTTGAAAATACCTTGGCACCCTGAAGCTGGTCAAATAAATCATCAATTCGTGGAAGTGGATATTTATTTTTGATAGTCACCTTGTTTAACTGTCGATAGTCAATACACATTCTCATCGAACCATCTTTCTTCTTTACAAATAATACTGGTGCACCCCACGGCGAAACACTGGGTCTAATGAAACCCTTTTCAAGTAAATCCTGCAACTGTTCCTTCAATTCTTTTAACTCTGGTGGAGCCATACGATATGGGGGAATGGAAATGGGCTGAGTGCCTGGAGCCAAGTCAATGCAAAAATCAATGTCCCTATCGGGCGGCATACCTGGCAAGTCTGAAGGAAATACTTCAGGAAATTCGCGATCCACAGGCACAGAGTCAATAGAAGGAACCTCAGCACTGGAATCACGGACATAGGCCAAATAAGCCAAGCATCCTTTCTTAACCATACGCTGAGCCTTAACATAAGAAATAACATTGCGACTAGTATGACCTGAAATTCCTTTCCACTCTATACGAGGCAAATTCGGCAGAGCTAAAGTCACCGTCTTGGCATGGCAATCTAAAATAGCATGATATGGAGATAGCCAGTCCATGCCTAATATAATATCAAAGTCCACCATATTTAGGAGCAATAAATTAGCACGGGTCTCGAGACCCTCAATTACTATAATACATGACCGATGAACTCGATCAACCACAATAGAATCGCCTACTGGTGTAGACACATGAACAGGAACTCTCAGTGGATCACTAGGCTGAATCAAGTACGGTGCAAAATAGGAAGACACGTACGAATATGTAGACCCAGGGTCAAATAATGCCGATGCCTTTCTATCACAAACCAAAATAATACCTGTAATGACGGCATCAGAAGACTCAACCTCTGGTCTAGCAAACAAAGCATAAAACTGGGGCTCAGCCCTACCTCTATGAACCATATCTCTAGGACGATCGGCCATCGGCAGACCCCTACCTTTTGCGGTCTGGCCTCCACCTCTACGATCTCGACATCCACCTATATGATCCCTACCCTCACCCCTGGCTGGCTGGGTAGGCTGTAGGTCACCTGGTGCCTGAATTATTATGCGAGGACCCTGCTACTACCACTATGTACCCCTCAATCTCTGGCAAGCTCTCCTGATGTGACCATACTCGGCTGCTGAAAATAGCGAAGTGGTGGTGCACTGATAGACTGCTGATCAGAGTAGCGTGGCTGAGAATTACGATCACCAGAAGCATCATGAGAAACCTGAAGAGCTGATTGATAAGGCCTAGGAGGATAGCCTCTATCATGATAATTTCTACCTTCCGACGAGGTACCACTGAATCTACCCGAATTACGGGGCCTTTTATCTGATCCACGGCCTGCTCCCTGTGACAGAGCCATCTCGATCCGGCGGGCTGCATTAGCCGCCTCCTGAAAAGTGATTTCAGTTCCTGCCCCCAAAGCCATCTGTAGTCGAATTGGCTGATTCAAGCCATCAATAAACCTTCTCACCCTTTCCCGATCCGTGGGAAGTATGATAATAGCATGACGAGCCAGGTCCACGAACCTAGTCTCGTACTGTGTGACAGACATAGAACCCTGATGAAGACGCTCAAATTGCCTGCGTAGAGCCTCCCGCTGAGTTGCTGGAAGGAACTTTTCCAAGAACAGTTCTGCAAATTGCCCCCAAGTCAAAGAAGATGATCCCGCTGGCCTGGATAGACAATAATCCCTCCACCAAGTCTTGGCAGAACCAGATAATCGAAAAGTAGCAAAGTCCACACCATTAGTCTCCACGATACCTATAGTACGGAGAACCTCGTGGCAGCTATATAGGAAATCCTGTGGATCCTTTGAAGGAGTGCCACTGAATGTGGTAGTGAAGAGCTTGGTAAATCTGTCCAATCTCCATAATGCATCAGCAGACATGGCTGTACCATCATTAGACGGAGTCGCAATAATAGGCCGAGCTACCTCAACTGGCTGAATTACAGGAATCTGAGTCTGGGGAATCACTGGCTCCGAGTGCGCGTAGCAGGAGTCTGATTACCTCCTCCGGCCTGAGAAGTGGCTGGTGCCACCGGTAATAAGCCTGCTCTGGTGATATTGTCCATAAAACCTGTTATCCGGACCAAAGCATCCTGAAGATCCGGTGAAAACATAACCCTTCCTGGGACCTGAGCTGGGCCTACTGGAGCTGCTGGAACTGGAACCTCCTCCTCGATATGAGCCTGAGGTTCTGTCACTTGTGCTACTGCTCGGGGCTAAGCTCTACCCGTACCTTGGCCTCTAGGACGACCTCGACCTCGGCCTCTGCCCCTAGCGGGAGCTGCCGCTGCTGGGACCTCGGGCTGCTGGTCAGTAGATGAGGATGCACGTGTTCTTACCATCTGCGGAAGAACAGAGTAGAAGTTCAATTAACATTTGAAAGATCAAGTCGCACGACCGGAAAGAATAAAGGGAAAATTTTCCTAACTCTGTAGCCTCTGGAGGATAAATACAGACGTCTCCGTACTGACCCTTCAGACTCTACTAAGGTTGTTCGTGAGTTGTGAGACCTATGCAACCTAATGCTCTAATATCAACTTGTCACGACCCGGATTTCCCACCATCGGGAGTCATGATGGCGCCTACTAGTGGAAGCTAGGCAAGCCAAATATTACTTACATTTCCATTAGTTACCAAACTCTTATTAAGAATTTAAAATTAAAAACATATAAATTACAGCGGAATAATTAAACTTAGCAGAAGACTTAGTCAATCTTATCAAATATGATAAAGAAATCCAAACACGATACACTACCCATGACTGGTGTCACAACACTCACGAACTTCTAAGAATAATTCACACAATTGTCTGAAAGAAATATAAGCTGTTTATCTCGAACACATGAGATAACATAATAAAATACATAGATAGAAGAGATAACGGGTCCTGCGGACGCCTGCAAGGCTACCTCGTAGTCTCAGTAGTCGGAATATCCACAATCGCTACTGCCGCTGCTGCTGTCCGTAACCTATATCTGCGCAAAAAGAGCGCAGAGTGTAGTATCAGCACAACCGACCCCATGTGCTCGTAAGTGTCTGGCCTATCCCAGTGAAATAGTGACGAGACTAAGGCCAGTCACCCACATAAACCTGTACAGTTGCAATATACATACATATACAAAATATTTATAAGGAAAGATTCTGCTCTGAAATAACAGTCAATAACTCATAATATCCAGAGTAATCTAGTCAACAGAATAAATCTTACTTTCATATCTCAATTCCTTTTTCATTTCATATCTCGTGGTAGGCGTACCACCCGCTCCCATCTGTAACAGTAAGTTATATCTTGTGGTAGGCGTACCACCCGCTCCCAAATATATCAATAGGCTACCGGCAACTATGGCCAATGCCAGATTTCAAATCACTTTGTGGTCGGCGTGCCAGACGATCCCATTTCTTATCATATAAGTGGCCAGCACGCCACACGATCCTAATTCATAAATATATATATATATATATATTACCGGCATTTAACCAATAATTTCTGCATCGACCATATTTTTAATTACCGGTTTGAAATAATAATTGATAATAATTCAACAATTTATCTCCGTTACCGGTGTGACACCAGTAACTCTTAATCAACAATTCATACACAACTAAATTCCTATTCCTTCAAACTAGGATAGAACAAACACTTACCTCGAAAGTTTACGAACAATTCAATCCGTAGAAATGCCTTTTCCTTTCAAATTAGGCTCCAATCCAATCGTATCTATACACAATTGATTTAATATCATCAATACTACTCAACAAACTAATTCATAAGGCCAATTTCAACTTTTACAACATTCTGCTCGGAATAGTGAATTTCGACCCCGGGCCCACATGGTCGGAACTCGGGGTTCGGACCAAAATCCGGTTACCCATCCCCCCACGAGTTCAAGTATATGATTTGTTTCAAAATCGGACCTCAATTCGTGGTCCAATTACCCAATTCATGAAAAACCCTATATTCTACCAAAAACAAGAAATTGTACCATGAAAACCTTTGATTTCTATTGAAAAACATGTTTAATGTTGTTAGGAATTGAAAGAATTAAGTAAAAAGTGACTTACAACTGCTTTGAAGAAGAGGGAGTTCGTGAAAAATCGCTAATGGGTGTTTTTGGGTTGTGAAATGTGAAAAATAAAGCTGGAAATCGTGATTTACAGGTCTATGTGTTCGCATTTGCGAACATGGGTTCGCAATTGCGAACCCCGACCAATTTCTGGAGTTTGAAAAATAAGCTAAGGATGGAAAGTTGGCATTTGCGAACTTTTGTTCGCATTTGCGAAGCCAAGGCAAATGCTGGGGGGGTTCGCATTTGCGACATAATGTTCGCATTTGCGAACAAGGCTGGCTTCAAGGGACCTTCGCATTTGCGAAGAATGCTTCGCATTTGCGAAGCCTGGCTTAACACTGAAGGCCTCGCATTTGCGAGGTTGTGTTCGCATTTGCGAACCCAAGCAGTCCTGGACGCCCTTCGCATTTGCGATCAAGGGTTCGCATTTGCGAACCCTGCCTTGATCTGTCACCTTCGCAATTGCGAGAAATGCTTCGCAAATGCGAAGCCAACAACTGGGTGAAAAACCAGCAGGTGCAAAAATTCAGAAATTGATCCAACGGCCTATCAAATCTTTACCCGAGTCCCCGAGGCTCCAAACCAAACATGTACACAACATCAAAAATACATTACGAACTTGTTCGTGCGATCACATTGCCAATATCACATCGTTTTCATCAAATCAAGCCTCAAGTTCATGATTTTCATACTTTTGGTTTTCAAAACATACAAACTTGGAACTCAAGGTCCAAAACATATCAAACGACATCCGAATGTCACCAAACTTTGCAGAAAGCACATATATAATATTTAAGACTTGTACCGGGCGTCGGAACCAAAATACGAGCCCGATACCAAGGTCAATTAATTCATTTTCCTTTAACAATTACATCAAAAACAATTTCTCAGAAAAATTCATAACTTGGGCTCTAGGCCTCAGAATTTGACTCCGGCCGCATGTCCAAGTCCCATATTTTCCTACGGACCTTTCGGGACCATCCAATCTCGGGTCCGGGTCCGTTTACCAAAAATGTTGATCGAAGTCAACCATATCAATATTAATATCATTTTTCTCCAAATTTCTCATAGAATTCATATTTCCTATCAGAAAAAAAACTTTCCGACCACATGCCCGGATCGTGCACATAAATCGAGGCAACATAGAATGAGGTTTTCAAGGCCTCAGAAGCTCGAAATGTTTAATAAAATAAGTGATGACCCTTTGGGTCGTCACAATCTCTTTATCTACTATCACACGATTCGATTAGTTAGATAATTCTATTGATTTCTTTTCAGTGCAAAACTAAGGAGTCTTTCTCTAGGATAATCCATAGTTGAGCGAAAAATACACCTAACCATATCACCCCGATTTAATTTAGATGACATATAGCTAGTTTGTGTGAGTCCACCAACTAGTAGATTATCCGGTCCTCTACGAGATTCTGCTGAGAATGCTAAAAAAATAGTACATAAATAAGGCAGAGAAGTTTTACATTGAAAAATCCCACACAAGGGGATCAAAAAATCACGACCTACACTTGTAAACTTTTAACTTGACTAGCTTCCAATGTCACTATTACAAGCCACTTTGCAACCTATTACAAAGACTTCAACTAACTTGTGATGCTCTCACCACAAGCCACTTCTATAACTCTCATAGTTACAAAGGTTCTAACTAACTAGTGATGCTCTCACCACAAGTCACTTTGTCACTCTACGGTTACAAAAGCTTTTGCTTATGACTAAACCTAGCCACAAAGTAAACTCAGGGAGTTTACGGATTTACAAAATGATTCCTAATCAACGCTTCTTGCTAAAAAATTCAGAAGATACAATAAGTACACTCACAAAGTTACAACTCAACTAGGATAATAACATACTAACTTTAGGAAATGCTATGTAGTTGCGTTCAACTATGTTCTTCAAGCTCGTGAGGTTGAATGAGAAACTGAAACATTAAACTAATGTTTCAATATAAACTCATGTTAGTACACTCTGATTACATCACTTGAAATGATGTGAACGCATTTTAGTTGGTCCGGGAATGAGTGAGCTCTGGAAGTGCAGTACAACAGAAACAGTGCAGGCAGTCACTTCATTTCTTGTTGTGTCCAACTGACTTTGTACTACTATGAGGGAACCACAAGTATAGCATGTCCTTGTTTACTTTCCTAGATCTTGAGGCTGTAGCAGTTAACATTTGGCTAGAATTCGCTAAATTCAGTGTAATCCAACTCAGCCGGGTTCCCTATCTGGTTTTTGACATTAAGTTTGTTAGATCATGTGATGACCCGTGGTTCACGCCCAGACAATGGTCCTAGTCAATATAATCCGGTCAATTAAGTCCAGAGTCGATCCCACAGGGAATTAACCTATCAACTGCAACTTCCAAAACCCTATAACACTTCTGAAGCAGCTTCCCAAACTTTTGAACAAATTTTTGTGGAATATTATCTACTAACTAACTTTTGCAAGAAACTAAAGACATGAAAGAAAGAATTGAATGTTGTGTAAAGAATGAAGAGAAAGACTAAGGTATGGATTACCCCTATTTATGGAATCCCTTCTGTTTATGCTCATATAAATTGTCAATGATATTCTATCAATCATGAACACTATTTTTACCGCAATTCTCTGCCGAGCATCTACAATAATTTACTAGTGTACTCTTCCAAGCTACCCTAGCTAGCTTTAATTTGAACGGTTCACTTTAGATTGCACCCAAGGTTTCGTTATTCCTAACCCCACCTTTACGCCTACAATTATAGATTCCTCCAATAATCTAGGTGTGGTGTTGTTCAATAATTTACCTAAATATGCACTTTTATCCAAGTTATGCACACTAAATAGGCACGGCTAATTGAGAGCTCTATCAATTAACTACAACAAGTACAAAGTTGAACAAATAGAAATCTAGCAAACAATTTGTAATCACATAACCCAGAAGTTGATCACTCAATAGGTTCCATCAAAACCTTAGATAAAGAATTAGCTACTCATAATCAAAGAAACAAGATAGATAATTGAATTCATAATCAAAGATTCAATGTAAAGGAAAGAAAGATGTTAAGAGAGTTCTCTCTTACTAGTTTTCTTGCAAAAGTAATGAATAATACAATATTTGCCTCTCTTGGGCGAATCCTAATATTAAATATATGGTTTAGGTTACATAAATCACATGAGGATAATTTTATCCTTCAGTTTTTCGGCTTCCACCGCAGTTCGACCGCGTTTGCGGTTGGATCGCGGTAAAAAAACCTTTCTAATTCATCAAAGTTCCGCGAGCCCTCTCTACCGCGTTCGTGGTTGGACCGCGGTAGAATAGTGCCGCGGATTCTTCCTTAATTTTTTCAGCACAAATTTCCACTTTGTTCTACACTTGTCCTTTTCACCATCTTATGACTCCAAAACTGCTCCTTTAGTCCTCATTAGCTCATATGTACCTATAACACACTAAAAATACTAATAAAAGTATTTTGTCATCATAAACAATATCAAAACAACAATAAAGCATAGTTATTTAGGGCATAAATATAGTCAAATTCACCTATTATCAATACCCCACACTTAAACCTTTGCTCGTCCTCGAGCAACCTTAACCACACTTTAGGCCAATTTTTTTAATGCCACCCCCAAAATATGTCACAAAATCTATCTTTCATGATTAACCTAAGACATGCACAATCTTTACTTAACCGTAAACTAAAATGCCAGCACAATATTGCTTACTCTAATTATTATCACAGACTTGCAAACTTACCTTGTTCTTCCTGAGTTACATGCCCTCACACAATTTATTGAGAGAAGTTCTCACACATAAACAATTTAGAACATGAAACTTATAGATATATGAAAATTTGACTCACTCTCAACAAAGAATATTCATATGCATACAGATACACCATAGGCTTGCCCCTAATGTAATACTCCACTAATCGAGTTATTCAATCATAAATCAAGAGGTCTTTAAGGGTTGTAATGTTGGCTATGGGACGGGTAGAATCCTTTTGGTTATAGTGGCTAACCTCCCTAAGCACTTTCTTTCTTTTTCACAACTTCCCTTTAGGCTTTTTTCATTATGCCTCGCCTAAACATTCCTTCACCTTTTATTAACATTTAATCCCCAATTTTCTGTTGGTGTAACTGGCCTTTCTATTTTACATATATACATTGTTTTTTTTCATCATTGCTTTGTAGCAATTACAGTATTTTGCCAGTTCACCATTTTCTACCATTCATTCTTGATTTTCCCTTTTTCAACTTCCCTTGACCTCACACTTTGACTTTTGCATATTCATTACAACACAAGTGCTTCTAGAAGGTAAAGTGGAACAATATATGATATAGATTTTTATGAACATTCAAGGGTTATCAAAGAATAGGCTTTAAGCTCAAAGGAGTTAACTAGGTTACACAAAGAAATGCCTTTCTATTTTACATATATACATTGTTTTTTTTATCATTGCTTTGTAGCATTTACAATATTTTGCCAGTTCACCATTTTTCTACCATTCATTCTTGATTTTCCCTTTTTCAACTTCCCTTCACCCCACACTTTGACTTTTTCATATTCATTACAACACAAGTGCTTCTAGGAGGTAAAGTGGAACAATGTATGATATAGATTTTTATGAACATCCAAGGGTTATCAAAGAATAGGCTTTAAGCTCAAAGGGGTTAACTAGGATACTATGTACAGGTGAATTCACAATTTATTAATTTATGGGGTTACACAAAGAAATGTTTCTATCATCTCTATAACCAAACAACTTCTATTTCGCTTTGCAAACACACATGGCAAGTTCTAGGTATCATGTAAAATATATAATGTAGGTAAAAGCTCACACACACTTAGCATGCAACTCATTTAGAATCAAGTTCGTCTACAGAGTCTTATCAATGTTCAAGCAAGCTGTATTCTGCAATTTAAGGCATATCCTAGAATCTACAGTCAAGCTTAGATCATACACTCTCAAGTTCATTTTAGTTTTGCTAATGTGCATACTTGGGGTTACCTGTTAACCTTTTCCCTCTAATCCTAAAAAAATAAAAAATCTACCTAACCCGGTTCAAGAAAAACCCTTGGAATAGAATCGTGGTCAAAAGAAAAACCAAGGGGGAGGTGATACATTACCTAGAAAAGGAAAAGAAAAGAAAGAAAAATTCCTACATGGACTACTTCCCTCAAGAGTACTTGTCCAAATAGTCCGATATCAAGAAGATCCCTCTACTCATATTTTTGGATTTTTCAAATTTTTGATTTTTTTGTGTTTTTATTCCGACATAGACCCTTAAGAAACCTGTCACCAAGTGTCCATCATCGGGCCAAGCCAGCGAATATAATTTACAACTACAACTACTATGTACAACATATACAAGATAAGTCTCCCACCCCACACTTGAGATCATGTCATGTCCTCATGGCATAATAATACATATATAGCACAGAAGGGGGAGAAAACTTACCTGTGACTCACTCAGAGTGAGAGACGGTGGCAGGATCGACATTGCAAGCGCGACCCAGAGCTCGAAACCATGCCATGAACCTGTTCTCACTCCTAGCTTGTCTTTTAGACATAGCGTCCATACGCGTGTGTAGACCGTCCACTAAGGTGCGTAGATCCGCAACCTCCTCCTCCAAAGACCTAAGCATAGGTCTAGTGGACTGGGACATAGATAGGCCAGCTCCATAATGAGCGTGCCTAGAAGGGCCGGCAGAGTCAGTGGATTGCCGGGACTGGACAACCGGCACAGGGTCATCCTCATCATCAATATCAAATAGGGTCGGTGCCTCTACCCACCCGGATGTAAGAAGCCTTGAATGGACCTTTTTGAGGAAGCTCGCCATCCGTAGGTAGTACCGCAGCCCGGTGGAAGTGGCACAGAGAAGTGACTAGAGACGGGAAGTAAAATCCCTTGGATTTGAGGGGTCCCCTCAGCATCATCTCGTCAGCTATCAAGCAGGCAACGTCAACGTCCCGCTGGGTGACAAAGCACCACGTCAGCAATGCCCTATTAAAGTTAACATCTATTGTGTTGCTAGAGGGCAGAAAACAGTTGCAAACAACCGTGAACCAGCACTTGGCAGTATGAGTGAAGCTGCTAGAATTCAGAGTACTTAGGTCTTTTATCCAGATAGGATGACCATTGACACACAAGGCTTCAATCATGGTGTCCCAAGTGGCACCGAGCCTGTCGTGGTAAAATTCCACGTCACAAGAAAAAACGGGCAGTCTCAGAGCCTGCCTATTAGTAGGCTCTTTGGCCCAAACATACTTACCCCTGACGAAGACATCTCTGGACATTCCTTAGGGTGCATTCGCGTAGAAATCCCTAACTAGTATCTTGTTGACGAGGGTCGGTTCATCGAACAGGAATTCCATCTCCCGGCGTCTAATCTCCTCTTACATATCGGGCTTTTTAGCCCAAAGAGCCATCTTGTCGATTGCGATCTCCTGTAGCCAAGCTTTAGTAGCCTTGGAATGAAAGTTCGCTTCAGCTTCCTCCCCCGCAAACCAAGACTCATCATAGGTCGGCCGCTTAGACGAGCTTACCGCATTCCTGAATCTTTTAGGAGCCATAATCCTGCACAATAGAAGCAACCAAAAATTTTCACTATGTTAGTACATTGGTTGGTTACTCAAACTTCACCATCCGTGGACTACAATTGTATTACCTCTAGTGCTATCATACCATAACTCCTACTTTTGACCATATTTCCAACAATTTCACCAAGTTACCTAGTGCACCCCACACTTACTTCTTTTGGCATTCCAACTTAACCAATTATACATACACCATCTCCAATTATATAAAACAACAATCAACCCAACACTTAGGCATTATCTCCCCTAAAAATACAACAATCATATACTACAAAATATTTGGCCAACCATGGCCCAAAATAACACCAATCAATTCAACCACCAAATTGGGTCTCCAAACCACCATAAATATCACAATTCAACACAATGGAGACCTTAAAATTTCAATTACAGCAAAATCCCAAAACTCAATTATACAACATTAATACTAAATAAAAAAAATCATATATACATATTCCAAACCAACTAGCATGGTATTACACAATTACTACAATTAACGTGTGTTAAACTAAATTTTACTAAACGAATTACTCTAAAAAAAATTAAAGAGCTAAACTAATAAGAAAAATAAAAAGGAAACTTACTTGTAGAAGGAGGGAAGAAGGGGGAAGATGAAATTGAAGGAGTTGGGGAAGTGATGGAGGAAGGTGGTGCAAACTGGAGAAGGAGTAGGGAGAAGGAGGAGAAAATAGAATTTTAGAGAGAGATTGGGGAGAGGGTGGCGGCTGTAGTGATGATACTGAAGGGAAGGGGGGCGGGGGGAGCTTAGTTAGGTTATGTTTATTAAAGGAGGGGGGAAGGAAATTTTAAAATTTTTTCGGCTGCCCAGATCTGACCGCGGTCAACCGCGGTCGGTCCGCGTTCGCGGTTGGATCGTAAAGCAGCAGGTTGAGAGAGGCTATTCTACTGTAGTTCTAATGCGTTCGTGGTTGGACCGCGGTAGAACAGTGTCTCTGAATCTTTCGCCTAGCAGCAACACTTTTTTTTTTATTTGTATAGACTAACTAAAATGGTTTAGACTTACAACAATTTCGTGGGTTGCCTCCCACATAGCGCCTGATTTAACATCGCGGCACGACTCAACTTAGCGCATTTCAAGGCTTTCTAGACCTTTGAGGTTCATCCAACCATAGTTCCACCTTCTCATTGGTGTCATCCATGCCAATGTGTAGTTTCAACTGCTGTCCATTGACTCTGAATGTGCGAGAGCCATCTATAGTTTGTATTTCCACAGCGCCAGACTGTAATGCTTCTATCACCCGGAATGGGCCAGACCATCTTGATTTTAGTTTGCCCGGGAACAACCGTAACCTTGAGTTATACAGAAGTACCTTGTCCCCAATGGTGAAGTTTTGTTCTATGATATTCTGGTCATGTAAACGCTTCATCCTCTCTTTGTATAATCTTGTGCTTTCGAAGGCCAGATACCGGAATTCTTCCATCTCATGTAACCCGGTGACTCTTGATTTGCCCGCTTCATCCCAGCTGAGATTTAATTGCGTAAGTGCCAACCATGCTTTGTGCTCTAATTCTACAGGTAGATGAAAAGCTTTCCCAAACACCAATTTGTATGGTGACATGCCGATTGGTGTCTTGAAAGCTGTCCTATATGCCCAAAATGCATCATCGAGCTTCCTGGACCAGTCGGTCCTCGTGGCATTGACTGTTTTTATCAATACACTCTTTATCTCCCTGTTGGAGATCTCAGCTTGCCCACTGGTCTGCGGGTGATATGGAGTAGCCACCCGGTGCTTCACATCATACTTGGCTAACAATTTCTCGAATGGCCGGTTGCAAAAATGAGTGCCTCCATCGCTAATGATTGCCCTTAGAGTCCCAAAATGGGTAAAAATGTTCTCCTTCATAAATCCAACCACCACCTTAGCATCGTTGGTGGGTAATGCTACCACTTCCACCCATTTTTACACATAATCTACAATAACAAAAATGTACTTATTGTCGTAGGAGCTGACGAAAGGACCCATGAAGTCTATTCCCCAAACGTCAAACACTTTCACCTGTTGAATTGGGTTCTTAGGCATCTCATGACGCCGGGAGATGTTCCCGGTGCGTTGACATTCCTTTGAACCTTTCACCCACAAGTGTGCATCTTTAAATACCATTGGCATGTAGAAACCGACCTCAAGTATCTTAGCAGCTGTTCGAACTCCTCCAAAGTGGCCACCATATGCTGAAGCATGACACGCCTGCAAAACAGAAGATTGTTCGATCTCGGGGACGCATCTCCGAATCATATTATCAAGGCATATCCTAAACAGATAGGGTTCATCCCAATAATAAAGTTGGCTTTAATGAAAAAATCTTTTCCTATGGACCGATGACAGGTCGTGAGGAACAGTACCACTGGCCAGGTAATTTGCATAATCTGCATACCATGGCGCTTCAAGGAGAGTGTTAGCGAGCAGCTGCTCGTCTGGAAAGGTTTTTAGAATTTCTCCACTTTCTTTGACAATTTCAGCTCCTTCAAGTCGTGATAAGTGATCAACGACTTGATTTTTGGTGCCCTTCAAGTCACGGATTTCAAGATCGAACTCTTGCATAAGCAGCACCCAATGAATTAGGCATAGCTTAGAGTCCTTCTTGTCAATTAAGTACGTTAGTGCTGCATGGTCAGTGTATACTATTACCTTGGATCCTATGAGATAGGACTTGAACTTGTCGAACGCGAACACTACCGCCAGCATCTCCTTTTCTGTCACTGTGTAGTTCAGCTGTGCTCCACTCAATTTTCTACTAGCATAGTAGATTGGACGCATCAGCTTGTCTTTCCTCTGGCCAAGCACTGCCCCCACTGCATAATCACTTGCATCGCACATCAGCTCAAAAGGTTGCTTCCAATTGAGGGCAATAATGATGGGTGTTGTGACCAACCTCTTTTTCAGCTCCTCAAATGCAATCCTGCACTCATCAGAAAATAAAAAGGGGTGATCTTTTTCAAGCAACTTACAAAGAGGGTTTGAGATTTTGGAGAAGTCTTTAGTGAACCTCCGGTAAATATCGGCATGTCCAAGAAAGCTTCTAATGGCCTTGACGGATCTTGGTGGAGGGAACTTTGCAATGACATCAACTTTAGCTCGGTCTACCTCAATACCTTTGCTCGAAACCCGGTGCCCCAACACTATACCTTTTTGTACCATGAAATGGCACTTCTCCCAGTTTAGCACCAAGTTTGTCTCCGTACACCGTTTCAACATTCTCGTCAGATTGACAAGGCATTAATCGCATGAATTCCCTACCACTGAAAAATCATCCATGAACGCCTCCATCATATCTTCCACCATGTCGGTGAATATAGCCATCATGCACCTTTGGAATATGGCAGGTGCATTGCATAATCCGAATGGCATCCTCCTGAAGGCAAAAATGCTATATGGGCATGTGAAGGAGGTCTTCTCTCTATCCTCGGGGGCTTTGGAGATTTGATTGTACCCCAATTACCTATCTAGGAAGCAAAATTGTGACCTCATTGCCAACCTGTCAAGCATCTGATCAATGAAGGGAAGTGGGAAGTGGTCCTTGTGGGTGGCTAGATTCAGTTTCCAGTAGTCCATGCATATTCTCCACCCGGTGACGGTCCTTGTTGAGATCAATTCATTGTTCACATTTTGCACCACCATCATTCCTCCTTTATTTGGCACACAATGAACTGGGCTAACCTAGCTACTATCAGAGATTGGGAAAATAATTCTCGCGTCTAGCCACTTTATTACCTCTTTCTTCACAACTTCCTTCATGTTTGGGTTCGGCCTTCTTTGGTGTTCCCTAAAAGGTTTGTGCCCCTCTTACAGGATAATTTTGTCCATGCATTGTGCGGGGCTAATCCTCTTTATGTCTACCATGGTCCACCCAATGGCAGTTTTGCATTCCTTCAGTACATGTATAAGCTTTTGAGTCTGCACATCTAGCAAACTAGATGAGATAATAACATGTAAAGTGGAGTTAGGGGGCTAAAAATTCATACCTGAGATAAGCTGGTAGTGGCTTAAGCTCCAGCTTTGGTGGCTCATCAATGGATGGTTTTGTTGGAGGGGTCTCTCTCTTATCTAAGTGTAGAGGTTCAAACTCCAACTCTCTATCCCAAAACCCCTTACCTTCCAAAGATAGTACCCACTCTGCCAGACTTTCACCGTTTACCTCTTCTAAGTTCATCAGGCATGCCTGAAGTGGATCTTCAGCTGTCAATTCTACATCATCTGTCTCCACTATCACATCTACCGCATCAATGAGAGAGCAATTCGCGAACTCACTAGGGCGCCTCATGGATTTTTGCACATTGAATATGATCTCCTCATCATTCAACCTCATCTTGAGTTCCCCAGTCTCACAATCAATCAATGCTCTCCCTGTGCCTAGGAATGGTGTTCCTCAGATTATAGGAATTTCCTTGTCCTCCTTGCAGTCAAGAATAACAAAATCGGCGGGAAACACAAACTTCCTCACCTGGATGAGCACATCATCCAATATAGTGAATGGACGCTTAACCGTCCTGTCAGCAAGCTGTAATAACAAGGAAGTAGGCCTGGCTCTCCCGATGCCCAGCCTCTTTTAAATCACCAAGGGTTTTAGATTTATTCTTGCCCCCAAATCACGAAATGCCTTCGCAAAGGCAAAGTTTCGTATAGTGCATGGAATAGCAATGGGTCTAGAGACCACTGCACTACATGTCTGTGTAAGAGTCACGGTGGCCAAGTCTTGCAAAATCAAATTTCCGCGACATCAAATCTTTCATCATCTTAGCATACCCAGGCATTTCTTTCAAAGCTTCAATTTAGGGAATGTTTACCTGGATTTGCTTGAGCATCTCGAAGAATCTCTTATATTGCTCCACTTTCTGGTGCTTGGCCAACCTTTGGGGAAATGGGGCCAGAGGCCTCTTCTTCCCAATCACTTGGGATTTTTCTTTCTCTATAACTTGTTCCACAACCGGCTGTTCTACCGGTTCAGCTGCTTTCTCCGTTCCCTGCTGCACATCATTATTTTCAGCTACTGGCTGGACTGTAATTTTTGTCAACCCGGTGGACTCATCCACTTCAATGGGTACTGGAGTGAGTGTCTTAGCCTGCAAATTGCCTCTATCTCTTTCCTGCTTAGCCTGAAGATCTCTACCGCTTCGCAGATTAACTGCCATTGGCTGCTTTGGGATTTGATCCTTTGGGTTTGTTTGTGTGTCTGCAGGCAATGTCCATTGAGGATGATTGTTAAGTGGCATAACAATCTGGCCCACCTGAACCTCAATATTCTTGATAGCTGCGTCATGTGCATCTATCCTCTCATTGGCTTTGGCATGTGACCCAATTACTTGCTGCATCATAGCTTTCGACCTTGCGAACCCATCGTCATGTCTACCCCCATGCTGTGGTGGAGGTGGATGATACCCCTGCTGCTGATTGTTGAAATTTTGAGGTCTAGGATATGGAGCCATGTTGTTTTGTGGCCTCATTCCTGCTGCATTATATTGTGACTGTGGAGGCCTGTACTGCTGTGGAGCCTGCTGACCCCAACTCTTGTTACCTTGTCGCTGCCCTCAATAATTAGCCACATAGTTCATGTCTTCATACTGGTGAGATGTTCTTGGTCTACAGCCCATGGATTACCTATGGGTTGGCTAATGCAAGATGTGCATAAACCACCATTGGTAGTATCTACAATATGAACCTGCTGCTTGACCCCAGATTCTTCCACCTTCTTCGTCAGGATGCTTTTGTGTCAATAAAGTTTCCATGTTCTCCTCCATAGTGTTGGACGGATTTAGAGGTACAGAGTGTACCACTGGAGTGATAGGAGCATTCCTGGTCGTCCACCCGGAGTTTTGAGCCATATTGTCAAGCAAATTCTGGCCCTCTCTCCACGTCTTGCTCAAATAATCCCCACTTGCTGAGGCATCTACTATATTCTTCATACTGTCTGAAAGCTCCATGTAGAACCTTTGACCTAACATCTACTCAGGAACCCTATGGTGAGGACACATAACAAGCATACCTTTGAATCTACCCCAAGTTTCATGTAATGTCTCTATTGGTTTCTGGGCTTGAAGCTCACAATCTCATCAATTTGTCGAGCTGTCTTGTTAGGTGGATGAAACTTGTTGTGGAATTGCTTGACTAACTCATCCCATGTTGCAATAGAGTTTATGGGGAGTGAGTTTAGCCATACCTGCGCAACCTTTGCAACTGAGAACGGAAAAAGCAATAATCTGATGGCTTCCGGTGTCACGTTTGGTTGCCTCTGCGTCTTGCATATAGAAAGAAAGTTCTTCAGGTGCTGCTGTGGATCTTCAACCTGATTCCCATAAAATAATCTCTTGATTTGCAATAAGTGTAGCATGTTGTTGGTAATCTGGAAAGACTAAGCTTGAATCGCTAGCACAATAATGGCAGTTGCCAAATTATTCACTGTTGGTTGTGCCCAGTCAAATAATGCACCTTCATGTGCCTCATGCGCCTCCTATACGTTCAACCCAGCTTGCTGGTTTGGGTCGTTCACGTCTCCCATGTCGAAATCTAGTTTAATTGGTTGTTGAGATTGTTGAAGTTGTTTGATTGCCATGTTACGTGCCCGGAAAGTTTGCTCTGGGTCTAAGAGTCCTTCAATTAGTTCTCCAGTCCTTGCAGATTTCCTAGGCATGCACCTGAGTACCCAATTCAACAACCGTCAAAAATTTCAATGTAAAGTGTGTATAAAGAATATGACTACACAAGAATCTTGTAGTTCTGACAATGGCAATTGATAATTCCGTTAATTCCCCGGCAACGACGCCAAAATTGGTTCACACCCAAACAACGGTCGTAGTTAATATAATCCGGTCAATTAAGTCCAGAGTTGATTCCACATGGAATATACCTATCAACTGCAACTTCCAAAGCCCAATAACACTACTGAAGCAGCTTCCTAAAATTTTGAATATATTTTTATGGAATATTTACTACTAACTAACTTTTGCAAGAAACTAAAGACTTGAAAGAAAGAATTGAATGTTGTGTAAAGAATGAAGAGAAAGACTAAGGTATTGATTTCCCCTATTGATAGAATCTGTTTATGCTCATACAAATTGTCAATAATATTCTATCAATCATGAAACTATTTTTACCGAAATTCTCTCCCGAGCAACTATAATAATTTACTAGTGCACTCTCCCGAGCTACCCTAGCTAGCTTTAATTTGAACGGTTCACTTTAGATTGCACCCAAGGTTTCGTTATTCCTAACCCCACCTTTACGCCTACAATTATAGATTCCTCCAATAATCTAGGTGTGGTGTTGTTCAACAATTTACCTAAATATGCACTCTTTTCCAAGTTATGCACACTAAATAGGCACAGCTAATTGAGAGATCTATCAATTAACTACAACAAGAATGAAGTTAAACAAATAGAAATCTAGCTAACAATTTGTAATCACATAACCCAGAAGTTCATCACTCAATAGGTTCCATCAAAACCATAGATAAAGAATTAGCTACTCATAATCAAAGAAACAAGATAGATAATTGAATTCATAATCAAAGATTCAATGTAAAGGAAGAAAGATGTTGAGAGAGTTCTCTCTTACTAGTTTTCTTGCAAAAGTAATGAATAATACAATACTTGTCTCTCTTGGGTGAATCCTAATATTAAATATAGGGTTTAGGTTACATAAATCACGTGTGGACAATTTTGTCCTTCAGTTTTTCGGTTTCCACCGCGATCTGACCGCGTTCGCGGTTGGATCGTGGTAAAACAACCTTTCTAATTCTTCAAAGTTCCGCGAACCCTCTCTACCGCATTCGCGGTTGGACCGCGGTAGAACAGTGTCGCGGATTCTTCCTTCATTTTTTCAGCACAAATTTCCACTTTGTTCTACACTTGGCCTTTTCACCATCTTATGACTCCGAAACTGCTCCTTTAGTCCTCATTAGCTCATATGTACCTATAACGCACAAAAAACACTAATAAAAGCATTTTGTTGTCATAAACAATATCAAAACAATAATAAAGCGTAATTATTTAGGGCATAAATATAGTCAAATTCACCTATTATCAAACCGGTCCATCGTCACGTGAGTTACCACTCCATTTTTCCTATATTGTGTTACTTTATGTTTTAATATAAGTATTCGAGTCGATCGGTTGGAATTGAATGGGTTTTAGTTGGAAATGAGGCACTTTGCCTCTGAGAAGAAAGCTTATTTTAGAAAGGTCAATCGGAAGTTGACTATGTAGTTAGAGAGCTCAGATGTGAATTTTGGTAGTTCGGTTAGCTTCGGGGCATGATTTGTGACTTAGGAGTGCGATCGGAATTGAATTTGCAGGTACGACGTAGAATTTGGCTTGAATTGGCGAACTTTGAATTTTGGCGAATTCTGGTTGATACGTGGGATTTTAATTCAAGGGTCAAAATGGAATTCCGAGAATGAAGTAGCTTCGTTAGGTGATTTTGATTATGTATGCAAATTTTTAGGTCGTTTAGACGTCGTTTGGTCAGGATTTTGATTGAATGCGTATTGTGGAAGTTTTTGGAAAAACTTAGGCTTGAATTCAAAGTGATTTACTGGTTTTAGCATTGTTTGACGTGTTTTAATGATTGGAAGAAGTTTGAATGAGGTTTTAGGATGTGTTGGTGGTTTTGGTTGTGGTCTTGGGGCCTCGGGGTGATTTAAACGATAGTTTGAAGCATTGTTGCAGGTCTAGAAAATTCTGTCTTCTGGTATTTCTGCATCTGCGGAAAAGTAGCCGCAGAAGCGGTTCCACAAATGCGGCAGAGAGATCGAAGAAGCGGGCAGGGGTGGCCCAGGGCAAATTCCGCATAAGCGGACAGGGGTTCACTCCAGCGGGTCTGCATAAGCGGACATTATACCGCAGAAGTGGTTGTCAGAAAACCGCATAAGCGGATTATGGATCGCATAAGAAGTCCCATGGATTTTTAGGTGAGATCGCATAAGCAGTCAGTTGGTCGCTTGTGCGGGACCGCAGGTGCGGTCATTTGACTACATAAGCAGAAATTGACCTGGAATTAAAGTGAACAGTGTTCATCAATTTGAAAGAGACGAAAATTATTTTTGGACTTCGGCTTAGGCGATTCTTAGGTGATTTCGGAGAGAATTCAAAGGGGTTTCATCAGGTATGAACTAAGGGATTCGAATTATGTTTATATTGTGTAAATTCATGGATTAAACATTGAAAATCAAGAGGGTTTAATGCTAAAAATGGTGGTTAGGGTTTGAAACTTAAGGGTGTTTGAATTGATGATTTAAGGGGTCAAATGGACTCTGATTCTTGTGTATTTTATATGTATGGACTCGTGGTTAGACGAGGAATCCGGTGATGTGAATTTTATAATTTTTTCGAGAAGTGGGCCCGTGACTCAGGTTTTGCCAACTTCGTATTTTTGGGTGTTTTTCTAGTTCTTTCAATTGGGTCAGGTCCCATTAGCTTATTTTAACTTATTCCTTGTGGTTTTGGTAAGATTCTACACTCGAGGAGGTGTATTTGCAAGGGAAGCATAAGGCGAGCAATGACTTCGGCCGGCTTGAGGTGAGTAATGGTTATGAATGATGTACTGAGGGTTTGAGACCCTTTATTTGCACTATGTGGTGCTATGTTGAGATAAGATACGCGCCGTATGATGAGTGTGGTGATGTTACTGCTGGGGATTCGGACTTGGTCCATCCCGATTGATGACTTTACTATACTTTTGACTGATATGTGTTTATATCAGTATATTTTGGGCTAATTGCCATGTTTGGGGCCTCTTGTGCCGATCTGTAGTACCCTTAGGGAGCATGGTGAGCTAATTGACCTCACTTTAGCTCTAAATATAATATGAACCGGCCTTAGCAATTTGCACTCTAAATGAGAAATACCTAGGGTTGAAAGCCCTGTCCTAGCTGAGTGGGCATGGGAGGCCAAGTCTATAATGACTGAGAGCGGTCAAGGACCCTGTAGTGAGGGTATTTGATATACACTGGATCGAGCTGCACGCCGCAGCAATATATACACATATGCATATATAGATTGGACTGCACGCCACAGTATAGTATATTATATGGATCGGACTGCATGCCGCAGTGACATATTATGTGGATCGGACTGTACGCCGCATTATTATATTACTTGGGTTGTAAGAGCCCCTCACGCCAGTGAGCGCAGTCGATTAATATTATTAGATCGGTCTGCGCGCCACAACAGTATATACTATAATTGGATCGGGCTGCACGCCGCAACAATATTTTGTTTGGATCGGGCTGCGCGCTGCATCAATATTGTTAAATTGTCGGACTGTAGGAGATTTTCACCAATTTTCCCTGATTAGCTGATCATTACTACCTTAACTATTGGTTATAGAACTGTGTAGTGATATTATGAAATTTCGTACTTTCACTTATTATTTATTGCTATTACTCAATGAGTTGGAGTACTTACTCTACTCCCTACACCTTGTATGTAGATACAGGGATCTTGGAGGCATAGCTGAGTTTGTTGATACTGCCTAGTTTATTTGTCGGAGTCATCGAGGTTTGCTGGCGTCCGTAGGACCCGATTTCTCCTCATGTCTTTTTGTTACTTCTGCATCTAGTCTTTCATATGTGTATGATGTTGCTCAGTGTATTTAGAGGCTCTGACTCGTTACGCCAGATCTGATATGGGTTGTTTTGATATTATTGTGGTTTCCACATAATTTTTATTACTATCATAGACTGAGATTTTGCGTAATTGATATTTTAAATATAGTAACTGATAAAGAGCTTGTAACTTGGGTTGAGAATGTTCTAAAGGTCGGGCTTGCCTAACAAGGTGTTGGGCTCCATCCCGACTAGGGTTTGAGTCGTAACAAGTTGGTATCACAGCCTAGGTAACTATGCCTCGCAAGTCATGAGCCGATTTAGTAAAGTCTCGCGGATCGGTACATAAATGTCTGTACTTATCCTTGTGCGGCTACAGAACCTTTAGTAAAAACTTTATATTCTTGAAATTCTTTTCGTGCCATCTTGTTGTTCCGAGAACTAAACTTCTGTATTCTATTCTCTCGTAGATAGCGAGAACACGTGCTACCGCATGTTGAGGACGACCACCAGTACCACCCCCTCGAGGCCGTGGACGCGGAGGCAGAGTAGCAGGGGACGCACCAGTTGACCCACCAGTTGCCCCATTCAGGACCAGCCTCCAGTTGTAGAGACTCCTGCCGCAACTTCTCAAGAACCAGCTGTGCATATTGTGATTCCGGGTCTTCAGGAGTCCCTAGCGCAGATTCTATCGGTTTGCATTAGCCTGGCTCAGGCAATCTCGGCCACTACTGCTGCAGCTACTTCTCAGATCGGGGGCGGTCATCAAACCCCTGCAGCTCGCATGCCTGAGTACGTAGTACAGGGTTTCGAGACACTAGAGGCGCCACCAGTTCAGCCAGTTGCCCCGATTCAGGGTGATAGGGTTCTAGTGATGCTAGATGATGAGCACCACAATCTTGAGAGGTTCAGCAGGCTCTCACCTCCTACTTTCAGCGGTATTCCAGGCGAGGTTGCCCAGTGTTTTCTCCACAAGTGTCGACATATACTCTAGACAATAGGGATCTTAGAGTCGAGCGGGGTATCATTTACCATCTTTCAGTTCTCAAAGGAGCATCATTTACATGGTGGGAGGCATATGAGCGGCATAGGCCAGCAGGTGCAGTGTCGTTGTCATGGCAGGAGTTCTCCACTATCTTTCTGGAGAAGTGGGTACCATGGTCATAGAGAGAGGAGCTGCATAGGTAGTTTGAGTGGCTTCGTCAGGGAGATATGACTGTGACGTATTATGTGGTGAGATTCTCAAAGTTGGCTTGTTTTACTCCTTGGATGGCCCCGACTGATCGGGGAGGATTAAATGGTTGTGGATGGACTCATTTATCCCATCCGTATTCTGATAAATTGAGTGAGGATCCTGAGCCATACCTTTGAGGATACAATGGATATTGCTCGTGATATTGAGACGGGTCGTCGTCAGGAGAGAGATGAGAGAGAGGCGAAAAGACCTTGAGGATCAGGTAGCTTAGGGGCCAGGTTCAGCAGAACAGGGGTCATTATTTCATGCCTCATCAGTCAGCTCGTCCAAAGTATCACGGGGCGTATTCAGGCCGCGGTCATCAGGGTCTTCAGTAGGGCCAGTCTTCACTTAGTGCCCTCCCAGCTCAGAGCTCCTCACATGCCCACTCAGCTCAGGGTTCTTCTGCATCGACTGGTCATCCCATTGCGAGGGTTTCCCTTCAGTCCCAGCCCCCAGCACCGGAGAGTTGTTATAAGTATGGTGAGTTCGGGCATATGCAGAGAGAGTGTCCCTGTCGTACATCCAATTCCTTTCAGCAGAGGGGCCAGCCCTCATATTCTAGCCTAGTATCTTCAGCACCCGCACCAGCTAGGGGTAAGGGACAGGAATCTAGGGGTCGTCTGAGAGGGGGAGGTCGATCAGGTGGTGGTTAGGCTCGATTCTATGCTCTTCAGGGCCTTTCAGATTCTATTACTTTGGATGCTATTATCACAATTATTATTTTAGTCTGCCACATGGATGCCTCATCTTTATTTGATCTTGGTTCTACTTATTCCTATGTATCATCATACGTTACTTATCATTTGGGTACGACCCGAAGCTGTCTTGCTTTACCTGTGCACGTATCTACCCCGGCGGGTGATACTATTATTGTGGACCATATATATCAGTCCTGTCTTGTTACTATTGGGAAGTTTGGAGTCCCAAGTTGATTTGTTATGGTTGAGCATGGTAGATATTGATGTTATTCTGGGCATGGATTGCCTATCTCTATGCCATGCTATTCTTGACTATCACGTCACGACAATAACATTATCCACACCGAGTATTTCGAGGATTGAGTGGCATGGTATGACTGACTATCTTCCCAGTAAGGTAATTTTGTTCCTAAAAGCCCAACGGATGGTTGGGAAGAGATGTCTATCGTACCTGTCTTTTGTGAGAGATGTTGGAGCTAAGACTCCTAGCCTTGATTCTATTTCCGTTGTGAGGTATTTTCCAGATGTGTTTCCAGCGGACCTGCCGAACATGCCACCGGACATGGACATTGATTTTGGTATTGTTCTGGTACCGGGCACACAACCTATCTCTAATCCTCCCTATCGTATGGCACCAGTTGAGTTGAAAGAGTTGAAGGAGCAGCTTCAGGAACTCCTAGATAATGGGTTTATTCATCCTAGTGTGTCACCGTGGGGTGAACCGGTCTTATTTCTAAAGAAGAAAGATAGTACAATGAGATTGTGTACTGATGACAGGCAGCTAAACAAGGTGGCAATGAAGAATAAGTATCCACTGCATCGTATTGATGACTTGTTTGATCAGCTGCAGGGAGCGATGATATTCGCGAAGATTGATCTTCAATCAGGCTATCACCAGCTAAAGATTAGGGATTATGATATTATGAAGACAACTTTCAGGACGAGATATAGGCATTATGATTTTCTAGTTATGTTTTTTGTGCTGACTAATGCCCCAGCCGTGTTCATGCGTTTGATGAACAGCGTGTTCCAGCCGTCTGTGTATTCATTTGTGATTGTGCTTATTGATGACATTCTGGTGTACTCACATAGTCAGGAGGAGCACGCTCAGCATTTGAGAGTTGTATTGAAGAGATTGAGGGAGGAGAAGCTTTATGAAAGGTTCTCCAAGTGTGAGTTCTCGCTTGGGTCTGTGGATTTTCTGGGACACGTGGTGTCCAGTGATGGTATTCAGGTTGATTCGAGAAGATAGAGGTGGTGCAGAGTTGGCCAAGACCGACCTCAGCCACTAAGATTCGTAGTTTCCTTGGGTTGGCAAGGTATTACCGTCATTTTGTTCAGGAATTTTCTTCTATAGCATCTCCCTTGACCAAGTTGACTCAGAAGGGTTCTCCATTTGTGTGGTCCGAGGAGTACAAGGAGAGCTTTCAGAAGCTCAAGATAGGCTTGACCATAGCTTCATTGCTAGTTCTACCATTAGCTTCAGGTTCTTATATAGTATATTATGGTGCTTCTTGGGTCGGCATTGTGTGTTCGTTGATGCAAGAGGGTAGAGTGATTGCTTATGCTTCTCATCGGTTGAAGCCCCATGAGAAGAACTACCATGTTCATGATTTGGATTTAGCAGCTATAGTCCATGCATTGAAAATTTGGAGGCACTACTTGTATGGCATTTTTTGTGAGGTTTATTCTGATCATCACAGCCTTCAGCATCTGTTCAAACAGAAAGATCTTAATTTGAGGCAGCGGAGGTGGCTAGAGTTGCTCAAGGATTATGATATTACCATATTGTACCATCTGGGGAAGGCCAATGTAGTGGTTGATGCTTTGAGGTGGAAGGTTGCTAGTTTGGACAGCTTGGCATATATTCCAGTTGGGGAGAGGCCCTTTGCAATTGATGCTCAAACGTTGGCCAATCGGATGGTGAGATTAGGTATTTCAGAGCCGAGTCGGGTGTTGGCTTGCATTGTTTCTTGGTCCTCCTTATATGACAGCATCATAGAGCGTGATGATCGACATTTGCTTGTCCTTAAGGAAAATGTTCAGCATGATGATGCCAGAGATGTGACCATTGATGTCGATGGCTTGTTGAGGATGCATGGCTGGATATGCATGCCCAATGTGGTCTTCAAGATTTGATATTAGAGGAGGCCCATAACTTGTGGTACTCCATTCATCCCGGTGCCGCAAAGATGTATCAAGACTTGAGACATCATTAATGATTGAGGAGGATGAAGAAGGATATTGTGAGTTATGTAGCTCGATATCTCAACTTTCTGTAGGTCAAGTACGAGCAGCAAAGACCGGGATGTGTTCTTCAGCGTATGGTTATTCCTTAGTGGAAATGGAAGAGGATTACTATGGATTTTGTGAGTGGTCTCCCTCGGACTTTGAGGAAGTTTGATTTAGTTTGGGTGATTGTAGATTGGATGACCAAGTCTATGCACTTCATTCCAATATGTACTACTTACTCTTCGGAGCGGCTGGCAGGGATCTTTATTCGGGAGATAGTCAGGTTGCATGGAGTTCCAGTGTCTATAATCTCGAATAGAGGTACTTAGTTCCCTTCTCAGTTTTGGAGGGTATTTCAGTGGGAGCTGGGTAAGCAGGTGGAGTTGAGCACAACATTCCATCCTCAAACAGACATACAGTCCGAGCGTACTATTCAGATTTTGGAGGACATGTTGCGTGCCTGTGTTATTGATTTTTGAGGCTCACGGGATGAGTTTTTTCCGCTTGCAGAGTTTACCCACAACAATAGTTATCAGTTGAGCATTCAGATGGCCCCGTATGATGCATTGTATGGTAGGCAGTGTAGATCTCATGTTGGATGGTTCGATCATGGCGAGGCTAGATTATTGGAGACAAAGATGGTTCAGGATGCATTAGAGAAGGTGAAGTTGATCCAAGAGAGCCTTCGTACAACTCGGTCGCGCCAGAAGAGTTAAGCGGACCAGAAGGTTTGTGATGTGTCTTATATGGTAGGCGAGAAGGTCTTGTTGAATATTTCACCCATGAAGGGTGTTATGCCATTCGGGAAGAAAGGGAAGCTGAGCCCAAGGTTCATTAGGCCTTCTAAGATACTCAAGAGGATTGGAGAGATGTCATATGAGCTTTCTTTGCCACCCATCTTGTCTAGTGTGCATCCGGTATTCCATGTATCTATGATCCGGAAGTATGTTTTGGACTCGTCTCATGTGTTGGATTTCAGCATGGTTCAGTTGGATGGTGATTGGTCATATGACGTGGAGATAGGTTCGAAAGTTGAGGTCCAAGGATATTGCTTCAGTGAAGGTGCAGTAGAGAGGTCGGCCCGTGGAGGAGGCTACTTGGGAGATCGAGCAGGAGATGCGGAGTAGATATCCCTACCTATTTGAGACTCCGGGTATATTTCTTGGCCCGCTCAAGGACGAGCATTTGTTTTAGTTGGGGAGGATGTGACGACCCGACCCGTCGTCACGTGAGTTACCGCCCCGTTTTCCCCATGTTGTGTTGCTTTATGTTTCAACATCACTATTCGAGTCGATCGGGTGGACTTGAATGGGTTTTAAATGGAACTGAGACGCTTAGCCTCTTAGAAGAAAACTTGTTTTAGAAAATTCAACTAGAAGTTGACTATGTAGTTAGAAGGCTCAGATGTGAATTCTGGTGGTTCCGGGGATGATTTGTGACTTAGGAGTGCGATCTAAATTGAATTTGGAGGTCCTGTGTAGAATTATGCTTGAATTGGCGAAGTTTGAATTTTGGCGAATTCCGGTTGATAGGTGGGATTTTGATTCGAATGTAGTAATGGAATTCTGAGAGTTGCAGTAGTTTCTTTAGCTGACTTTGAGTATGTTTGCAAATTTTTAAGTGGTTTCAAGGTCGTTTGTTCGGGTTTCTGATTGAATACGTATTGCAGAAGTTTTGGGAGAAACTTAGGTTTGAATTCGAAGTGATTTAATGGTTTTAGCATTGTTTGACGTGTTTTGAGGATTGGAACACGTTTGAATAAGGTTTTAGGATGTGTTGGTTGTTATACCCCATTTTAAAACGGGTCAAATTAGAGTATAACATATTTGTAATTATGAAGGTTTAATTAATTAAAGAGAGTCGCCACCTAATTATTTTAACGGCAAATTAGGACACCTAATGTTGATTAAAGTATTTAAAGTATAACTCTGTTAGTGGTCTACTTAACATGAAGATTCTAGGTAAGAGTTCAGTTAATCTAAAGAGAATGTTTTTAAGGTACCCTTTAAGATCCATATTAAAATGATTAACCGACCAGACATAAGATAAGTAAGACTAAGAGTTTTACACCTAAACGTTAAAAAGCTAGTACATGAAAAGCTATTTTTCCTATTATTCACAATTATTTAAAGAAAAATCGGACTTGATTAAAAGGACGAGCGGAACTAGCATTTGGAAGAAAAAGTTTTCAAGGAAATAAGTTACTGCCTTTTTAAGGTTTTGAAAATCTTTTAGCTTTGAAAATATATTATCTTTTAAGCTTTTCCAAATTTGATACGTAAAAAGTGACATTGTCCGAAAACTTTAGATGTCTAGACCAAGAAATCAGGTACAACATATAGGCCATTTTAGATTTTTATTAAAGTTAAAGAGTCACCACCAAATTATTTGTAAGGTGAATTAGGACACCGAAATTGATTAAAGTGATTTAATAAAGTATGACTCTATTAATGGTCTATTTAAACTAAAGATTTTAGGTAAGGGTTCAATTTATCTCAAAAGGAAGGGGTAAAGCACCTTTTAAGATCCATTAAAAAATGGTTAACCGACCGGACTAAATTAAATTAAGGCTAAGTGTAAATATAACTATGTTTGCAGTCCATGTATTAAATAAAATTAATTTGAGAAAAATTACCTTGTAAGTCCCAAATTGACCTAAAGTAACAGTTAGTGAAATGCAAAAAAAAAAAAAAATCTAGAGTTTAAATTGCATGTGTATTAAATCGCAAGAAAACTCCTAGGTTCAAATGTGGAAATATGCATAAAAAAAATACTTCACGTTAAAAGAAGATTTGTCATGTATTCTAAGAAATATGTTACACTTTTACTTAGCCAAGGGGGTGCTTTAAGGAGCTATTATCTGACATGAAAATTGCATTTTTTGATTTACGATAGTGACAACCCCCAAAAGATCAATCAAAGTTAACATGCATCTGTAGCTAATTTCTCAACTTGATGAAATACCCTAAATAGTAAACATTAACTGTATGCTTCTCTAAACACCTGAACCAAAATCAAATAATGTCAGGACAATCTAAGTTTAATAGCAAATAACTAAAAGTAGATAAATAATCAAAATAAAACTAAGCAGAATGTAGTATTTAAAGAAGACATTTGGATGAGGATTATAGCAGAATGTTTGTGCCTCTCTTTTGTTTTTCTGTTTGGATGCACTAAACAGAGGGCGAAGGACGTGATGGAAGTTGTAGATGTGGTTTCTCGGGCTAGCAACAACACCAAGTCTCAACGTGAGACTTAAGAGCGGCATGTGTTTATGCAAAATAGAAAAGAAATAAAGGAAATTAGTAAGGAGAATTGCATTCTTGACATTGTGGATATAGGCAGTAAGTAAGTAGGATAAAGAAAGCAATACAACATTCAATTTTGAATTATTAATAAAGTAAAGAAACTTCCATACAATGTACCTTCTATGATAGAAAAAGACTTAAGCATGTATCCATTTTTATACTTGAAAAGAAACAACATTTACCATACGGGAATTGAACTATACAACTTTACTACACTATTAATGCAACACAGCATAATCATGACAAAACTTATTACTTTTCAAAGTAATTTCTATTTAAAATTGTTACCTAAGTATGTTGAGTTCCATATGGTAACTTAACTGACTATCCATCGGAAGATCTTTAAAAGTTACAGAAAACAAAGAGGATTATTTACCTCTTCTAGTTATTGAATCCTAATAGATTATGGTATCTAGCTACTCCTAAAATAGTCTTTTCTACTATTGGAAAGCACCACAACACTTCAACAAAAGTAACTCAAGTATGCAACAGTTAACTCCTCAAAGATTAGTATTATTATTATCTTCTAATACAATTTCAGCTGTAATATTCATAAGACGCCACAGAAAGAGACCAAGTCATGTGAACTTAAATAGAATTCTAAACAAAATTCCAAGTTGAAAGTCAAGAATCATGACTTCTTCATACATGTTCTCAACCAAACAGTGCATAAATGGCAACCCCGACAATCATAATGATCCTAAACATTATATCTAGATTCATGAATCGACATCACAAGAAGTGAAACCTTATGTATTCACATAAATATTTTCTCAAAACATTCATCAATCAAGACTTTTAACATACAACCAGAAAATTAAATCCTAATGGTATAATTTCTACACATAAAAAAAAAATTAACTTCTTATTTCTAATTAAAAGAGTGAGCCATTGCACATCAAATATTGCCAGTAAAGAAAGAAAGAACTTGAGTTTGGGAGTAACTAATCTTTTTTGGAGCAGTGAACTTGGGGCTTTGAGAAGTTTTCAGATCTACTCCCTCGTGACGAGATCAAATTTTAAAATTAGTTTCAGTGAATAAAATCCTCCAAAGATGCTTTGGCCGAAAGTTTTAGGAGTATTTATAGGGGAAATAGATCTAGGGTTCAATTTTTGAGCGGGATTTGAAATTTTCAGATTTCAAATGAAGTCAAACAGAGTCGTTCAAGTCCGAACGTTAGCATAGCTGTAAGGATTCACGTGATTCGCTTAGTTCTTGCACAAAATGGTGACATCTCGACTGAGGCGGAGAGATTCGGTAAGTCTCGTAGTGTGAAAATGGGAGGATCATCTCTTGGCCATCTATACACGACAAAATCGAATGAGATAGGTTCTTATTTTGCTTGAAATGGGACGGACAAAGATTGTACTTTAATTGGTGGAGATTAAAGTTTAGGTGAAATGGAGAAGAAGACAAAGACATAGCTATGCAAAGCTAGGAGACTGCTTAGAGAAAGAAAATGAACCCTAATTAGTTGGATCAACTTGGGTTTTTGGGTAGTGGGCTCGATTTTCGGGTTGGTTTTAGCAAATTTAAAGCAATTGGGTTTATTTGGACTGCTCTGAAAATATTCTTTTGGACTGATTCTAGCCGAAAATCATGGTCTTCTCCTACTTCAAATTTATTTAGCTGTGCTCCCATATCTTAATAATGTGGACCCAATAAAATACTTTAAACACAAATAAGTAAGGCAAATTTTCATAATCACTTATGTATTTATAAAATATTGCATAATCCATAACTGATAGTAAAATAATATATTCTATAAATTTGCTGATTGAAAGATGACGAAGAAGCAAACTCGGGAACAGATATAATGAATGTATTTTCAAATGTATATTATAAAATGCATATATTATTAAAATATACAATAACACAAATATTCAATATATATATAAAATACATTATCAATTAAACTTGGGAAAGCGAACACTCTCCGTTAGTAAACGTCCCAAGCCCGTTTTTTGTGATTTTGGATGATTTACGACTTCACGTGTACTCTAAGGGAGAAAAAGAAAAAAAATGAAAATCCTTTATAATTTAAAATTGAAAGGGCCCGTTTCTGTTGAGAGTGACATTATTTCATTGTATTAATAATTAATACACAAATGGTTGAGACAGTATAGGAAGTTAAAAAAAATTCTTTGTATATGAACTTATTAATCTAACTAACAAGTTAAAAAGTTATAATAAATTGTATTTATGAAATTTTCTAAAAGTGGCTGTAACTTTTATAAATAAATGTTAAAGAAGTTGTAGTCTGTGAAAACTTCTCAAATAAGTAATTAACTCAACAATAGTAATATTAATGGTAACATAAATAATAATGCTAATAGTGCTAATAATAGAATAATAATTTCTGTAATAGTAGTAATAGCTTCAATTATTATAATTATAATAAAATTTAGTAATAAATTACTAAAATAGGGCATTAGATTATTAATGACTAGGGAGTGTCAGAAAATTGATTAGAAGAAATGTATGACAAAATTGGGTATCAACAGCTGCCCCTCTTTGACCGAAAATGATGAAAAAGTTTTCGGGCAAAGAAATTGATGTGTTAGCCAATTTTGTCCCAGCCAAGATATACGCCCTTGAAAGGACAAAGATGGTATGGATGTTAAAAAATTACATAATGGAATCATCTTGATCGAACATCCTATTTTAAGGTGGGCTTTCCTATTGTCCTATCAAGGCGGACATGCCTAAGGAAGGGCCAAAACGATTCGAAAATAAAAGGTATTTCAAAGTATTGGGGCCAAATTCTGGTTTTTGAGTTGTTTGCATATTTTGAGCTTTATGAGAATCATGACACTTATAGTTTAAGTAGGTGTTGATTTTGAAACTGCCCCAGTATCGCTTTTATGGCGCGATCAGTATTTGAAATAAACTGGAATAAGATTATTTGAATAAAACTGTGTGAATTGTCTAAGTGTTTGAATTGTTGAATTCAAGATGGATATGATTAAGCCTAAGTGTTTGAATTGTTTGCATATCCGCAAATTTGCAAGGATGTAGATAGGAGTATATCTTTGACTTCTTGCTGACGAGTTGGACTCCACCTTCAGCAATTACTCCAGTTCACTGCTTAGATATGATCCACGATTTGATGTGTTGTATTTCCTGCCAAGATTAACATACTAGGTAAAATTATTAGTAAACAAGATACAAATATGTCATAAGTCATAAAATAAGATTTAATTAATAATAATAATAATAATAATAATAATAATAATAATAATAATAATAATAATAATAATAATAATAATAATAATTTCATTAAAATGACACCTGTAAGTTGTTAATTCGTCATACAATAAGCCAGGTATGTTAAAAATAATTTCGATCATGACTAATGAAATGAGGCTTCAAGCCAATGATTCATGTAAATGGTGCCTTTCAGCGATGACTTATATATAATTGATAAAAAATAAATTATTTAAGCCAATGATTGATGAAAATGAGGCATTTAAGCCAAATGATGAAGTAGTTGCGGCGTTTAAGCCAAATGAATGATGAGGCTTTCCAAGCCAAATGATTTATGGTAATGAAAATATTGTGTGCCGCATTTAAAAGTAATGATGCAGTGTAGTTGAGAGCATTTGCATTATGAATTCGAAGCAAAAGTGCAGTGCATTTCAAAGCATTTGTATTATGCATTTTGCAAGCAATGGTGCATTCGAAAACAATGGTGCAATGCATTTGAAAGCATTTGTACGGTGCATTTGAAAGAAATGGTGCAGTGCATTTGCAGTGTATTTGAAAGCAATGGTGCAGTGCATTTAAAGCAATAGTACGGTGCATTTGAAAGCAATGGTGTGGTGCATTTGAAAGTAATGGTGCGGTGCATTTGAAAGTCAATGTGAAATATATTTAAAGCTGTGTGCGATGTAGTTTGCATTTATATGTATAAAATAGTATCTGAAAAGTAATGACAATCGAATGTATATATATATATATATATATATATATATATATATATATATATATATATATATATATGTAAAGTTCCAAAATTATCATTAGAAAACATCTCAAACTTGGATTTTGAAGCTAATTAATATTCAAAAGGTGTAATTTTCTATAAAATACTATAAAGAAAATCAAACCGCTCGACGAAGGGCCTTGGTATTTATGTCAGTCATTAATTCTTCTTCTTCCTCTATCTTGAAAATCTGCACTCAAAGAAAAATTGTGAGTTTTGGGGGGAAGGTTGATTCATGTTGACTTTGATGCTCTAGCCTTTGATGATCTCGCGCTTCCCACTTTGTTTGGACTTGTAATCCCCACCCATTACTGAATCTTGGAGAAAGAATAGTTAAGAAATTTTGATGAAAAATCCTATTTTAATAAATAAAATATGCATAATTTTTTTTTATAAAATAAAGTTGTTGCCGAATTCTGCATTGTGACATGCTCGTGAAACAAAGTGAACACCCTCGTCTGGAATCCGTCATTCGTCTTGCTTGACCATCCTTTGTCGATGACTGATGCGCCATCATGACAACGCCTTCAAAAGCTGCCCCAGTTTCCAATTCTGGGGGAAATATTAAATTTTTATTATGATGAGACCGAACCCATTGGGCTGCCTACGTATCCCCTCTTAAACGGGAATCAGGTAGAACGTAGTTCATTTACATTAAGAAGCATTACATAGAAAATGAAGAGGTTGCTAGATGTGCCTCTAGACGTAGTATCTCTTGACTGCATCTGCGTTTATAGGCTTGGGCCACACTTCTCCATCCATTTCTGCTAGAATCAGTGCTCCTCCAGTCAATACTCGATGCACCATGTAGGGACCTTGCCAATTTGGTGCAAACTTTCCTTTAGCTTCATTTTGGTGTGGGAATATGCGCTTCAAAACCAATTGCCCCGGTTTGAACTGCCTTGGTTTCACTTTCTTGTTGAAGGCTCTGGCCATCCTGTTTTGATAGAGTTGACCATGACAAACTGCATTCATTCTCTTCTCATCAATAAGCATTAGTTGTTCGTACCGATTCTTCACCCATTCTGCATTGCTCAGCTCAGCTTCCTGGATGACCCTCAAAGATGGTATTTCAACTTCCGTTGGTAATACGGCTTCAGTTCCATAGACTAGAAGATAAGGCGTTGCCCCAGTTGACGTCCTAACTGTAGTGCGATATCCGAGGAGAGCAAATCGTAGCTTCTCATGCCAATGCTTGTAGTTATCAATCATCTTCCGCAATATCTTCTTTATATTCTTGTTGGCCGCTTCAACGGCTCCATTCATCTGAGGCCGGTAGGGAGTGGAATTTCGGTGAGTATTCTTGAACTTATCACATATTTTTTGCATTAAGTCACTATTGAGATTGGCTCCATTATCTGTAATGATTGACTCAGGAATTCCAAATCGGTAAACGATATTGTTGCGGACAAAATCTGCTACCACCTTCTTTGTAACTGACTTGTAAGAAGAGGCTTCTACCCACTTTGTAAAGTAATTAATAGCTACCAAGATAAATCTATGCCCATTCGATGCGGCAGGCTCAATAGGGCCAATGACGTCCATGCCCCAAGCTGCAAACGGCCAAGGGGAACTCGTTACATTGAGTTCATTTGGCGGGACTCGAATCAAATCACCGTGAATCTGACACTGATGACATTTCTGTACAAAACGAATACAATCTGTTTCCATGGTCATCCAAAAGTAACATGCTCGTAAAATTTTCTTTGCCAAAGTAAAACCATTCATGTGAGGCCCACATGTCCCTGCGTGTATCTCTTCGATCAGTTTGGTTGCTTCTCTAGCATCTACACACCTCAATAGTCCTAAATCTGGGGTCCTCCTATATAGGATTTCACCATTTAGGAAAAAGTGATTTGCCAATCTCCTAAGTGTTCTCTTCTGGGTAGAGGTTGCTCCTTCAGGGTAATTCATTGTCTTGAGATATCTCTTAATGTCAAAATACCATGGTTCTCCGTCTGGCTCTTCATCCACATGGAAACAATAAGCTGGTTGGTCTTGCACATTCACCTTGATGGGATCTATATAGTTTTTATCTGGATGTTGAATCATTGAAGACAAAGTCGCCAAAGCATCTGCAAACTCATTTTGAACTCTTGGAACATGCTTGAAGTCCACCTTGATAAACTTCTTGCACAACCCCTTTACGCAATGTAAGTACGGTAGGATTTTCGTATTCTTTGTGTTCCATTCGCCTTGTACTTGATGAATCAGCAAGTCTGAATCACCTATAACCAACAACTCTTGGATGTTCATATCAACAGCCATTCTAAGCCCAAGTATACAAGCCTCATATTCTGCCATGTTGTTGGTGCACGGAAACCGATGTTTCGCTGAGATTGGATAATGCTGTCGAGATTCTGAAACTAAAACTGCTCCAACTCCGACTCCTTTGAAGTTTGCTACTCCGTCAAAGAACATTCTCCAACCAGAATATGCTTCTGAAATATCTTCTCCCGCAAATAATACTTCTTCATCTGGGAAGTACGTCCTAAGTGGCTTGTATTCTTCATCCACAGGATTTTCTGCAAGATGGTCAGCTAAAGCTTGTCCTTTGATGGCTTTTTGAGTAACATACACCATGTCAAATTCACTTAGCAAAATCTGCCACTTTGCTAGCTTTCCTGTAGGCATAAGTTTCTGAAAGATGTACTTGAGCGGGTCCATCCTGGAAATGAGAAAAGTGGGTTACGCTGACAAGTAATGCCTTAACTTTTGTGCCACCCAAGTTAAGGCACAACAAGTGCGTTCCAACAAAGTATACCGTGCTTCATACGGTGTGAACTTCTTGCTCAAGTAGTATATGGCTGGCTCCTTCCTCCCAGTTTCATTGTGTTGCCCCAAAACACATCCAAATGCATTATCTGACACGGACATGTATAAGAACAATGGCCTTCCATGTTCCGGAGGTACCAGCACTAGTGGGTTAGATAAATATTCCTTGATTCTATCAAAAGATCGTTGACATTCTTCTGTCCATTTGGTAGTGGCATCTTTCCTCAGCATCTTGAATATTGGATCACAAATCACCGTTGATTAGGAAATGAAACGATTGATGTAGTTAAGGCGACCAAGGAAACTCATCACGTCCTTCCGATTCTTTGGAGGTGGAAGGTCTTGGATAGCCTTTATCTTTGAAGGATCCAACTTTATGCCCCTTCTACTAACAATGAAACCTAATAACTTTCCAGCTGGAACTCCGAATGCACACTTTGCGGGATTCAGTTTTAGGTTGTACCGCCGCAACCTATCAAAGAACTTCTTTAGGTCTACCAAGTGATCTGAACTCTTCCGCGATTTGATGATGACATCGTCCACATAGACCTCAATCTCTTTATGGATCATGTCATGAAAAATAGTTGTCATAGCTCTCATGTATGTAGCACCTGCATTCTTGAGTCCAAAAGGCATCACTCGATAACAATATATCCCCCAAGGTGTGATAAATACTGTCTTCTCAGCATCATCTTCATCCATTAAAATCTGGTGGTAACCGGCAAAACAGTCAACGAATGACTGCAACTCGTGCTTTGCACAATTGTCAATGAGTATGTGGATATTTGGGAGTGGGAAATCATCCTTTGGACTAGCTTTGTTGAGATCCCGATAATCCACACATATTCTGATTTTCCCATCCTCTTTTGGGACTGGTACTATATTGGCCAACCAGGTGGGGTACTTCGTGACTCGGATGACATTTGCCTTAAATTGCTTGGAGACTTCTTCTTTGATCTTCAAACTTAAGTCTGTTTTGAATTTTCTTGTCTTTTGCTTTATCGGAGGACAAGATGGATCCGTTGGCAACTTATGGGAAACAATATTAGTGCTCAAACCAGGCATGTCATCATATGACCAAGCGAACACATCAACGTATTCTCTTAGAAGATCTACATATTCTTTCTTTTCTGATGGTGTCAAATGGACACTAATTCTCGTTTCTTTTATAGACTCTGAATTTCCCAAATTTATAAGCTATGTTTCATCCAAATTTGGTTTTGACTTGTTCTCAAACTGCTCAAGTTCTTTAGTTAATTCTGCAGGCGGCACATCTTCTTCATATTCTTCAAGATCTTGCTTGTTATTTTGTTCACTTGTTTCATTGCATGTCACATTTATGGTGTTGGCATTTTTATTAATTTGTTTGCTGAAAAATAAAATAAAAGAAAGAAAATTAATAAAGGCAAAAATTTAGAAGTAAAACAAAAGGCATATTCAGATTTTGCATTTAAGCTTCCAAAAGGTCGAGGCAAACAACATAAAATCATAGACACGATTCAGGCCTCAATTTTGAATCGTGTTGTTTTAAAAGGTACTAATATAACTCATCTACCAAGATTCCCGGCGAACCGGGGATGGGGTACAAGTCCAATTTTTCAAAACATCTCCAGGTGCGGCATCCCAAATAGTTGGCGCCTCAGTGCAATCCTTCAAAATCACGTTGCAGTCGGCAATGAATAGGTTCCCGATTCCTTCAACGAGGTCGTCTTCAGCATCTTCACCTAACTCATTTATAGTAACTGTCTTGGGGAATGACTGGATTAGCTGCGGGATAGGCTGTGGCGGGACAATGTCACTTTTCTTGAGACGAGCCTCCGAGAATTATTTCGGAGTGGGTTCGTACCCTAGGCCAAAGGTATTGTTCTGCACTGGTAACTGAATTGGTTCCACTATTCCATGCAACCTTGCTCCAAGTCCTTGACCAGGCTCAAAACCGTTCTTCAACATTTCTGATGCCACCATCACGAGCACACTTGGCAACTTTATCTCTTTACCTCGAGTAGCAGTTACAATTTCTTCAATGTGGAAAGTGGCTTCATCCAGCCTCTCCACACTTTCAATGACAGGGATCGAATTCCCGGGGTAAATGGGATTGCTTGCTTCTCCATGAATCACAACTTCCCAGTGATTCCATACAAACTTCACGTTCTGGTGCAAAGTAGAAGGGACTGCACCAGCCATGTGAATCCACGACCTTCCCAACAATAGATTATAAGTAGCAGATATGTCTAACACTTGAAATTCAATAATAAACTCCATAGGCCCAATTTTCAATGCTAAGTTAATTTCACCAATGGCGCTCCTTTGCGCTCCATCGAAACCTCTAACATTCACATGACTTTCACGAACTTTTCCAATGTCAATTCCCAAGGCTTTGAGGGTAGTGAAAGGACATATATTGAGTGCAGAGCCATAATCGATCAAAACCTTTGAAACAAAATTGTCCCGGCATTTGACAGTGAGATGCAAAGCTTTGTTGTGACTTAGACCTTCAGGCGGCAATTCATCCTCGTGAAAAGAAATCTTGTGGGATTCTAGAATTTGGGCCACCATAGTTTCCAAATGTTCACTGGTTGTCTCGGATGGTACATATGCTTCATTGAGTACTTTTACCAAAGCATTCCTGTGGCTATCAGAACTCATCAATAATGACATGAGGGAAATTTGAGTCGGCGTCTTCTTCAGTTGGTCTATAACAGAGTATCCGCTACACTGCATTTTTCTCCAAAACTCTTCTACTTCAGCTTCTGTCATGGGCTTCTTCTAGTTGTTGTCCTTACTTGAAGTTCCTCGTGATTCTTCTTCAAGAACATAAAACCTACCAGATATCGTCATACCTGCAGCAGCAGCAGCTTCTACAACTAATTTTGCCTTTCCTTTCTTCCTTATATCAGACTAGTAGTCCCAAGGAACTGCTTTGGTTTCGAATGAGGGTGTCTGAGCGACTAGAGCCATGACCCTGGGTTTCGGAGGGAGTATTTCCACCTCAATCGGTGCTCGCACCTGCACTGTGATGACAGGAGCAATGAAGGCAGACGACACAACCTTTTTCTCATCTTCAATTGGTACAATTGTTCCTTCCAAATTCCAATCCTCATCAGTAGATATCATGTTAATACCGACATCATCGTGATTTGGTAGAGTGTTGTTGTTCACATTCGGCGGAGCTCCCTTGAGCTGAATGGTTCCTGCTTTGATCAATTCTTTTATCTTATCTTTAAGATTAAGGCAATTTTCTGTGTCATGTCCAGTCACACCAGAGTGATATGCACAACGCTTGGTCCCATCATACCATCCTTGGAGGGGGTCAGGAACTCTTCCTGGGACAAGTTGGAGTACTCCTACAGCTTTCAACCTTTCATACAACTAGGCTAAAGGTTCAGCTAGGGGTGTATAAGTTTTGGCTGGTTTTCTTTCAAAGTTCGGGCAAGGTCTAGGTGCATTTGGGCGGTTTTGTGATTGGTAGCGGGGTTGAGGTGGATATGTGGGTTGGTAATATAGTGGATTCTGGTATGCAGGTGCTCGGGGTGGATAATAGGTTGGTTGGGCATTATAAATAGGATAGGGAATGGGCGAAGGCTGGTAGTAAGATTGAGGAGTTTGGGTGTATGGGCTATAATATGAAGGTTGGGGTAACAGGTTTTGGTAGGTTAACATTTGGTTAGGCCTGCGGTCTTGGACGGTCATAACAGCAGATACTTCTTTTTCCTTATTCTTACTTGCTCCTCCAATATTTCCTGACTGGATAGCCTTACTCCTTGCTTGTAGTGCTGCCAAATTTGTAATCTTTCCTGATTTGAGACCTTCCTCTATAACGTCTCCCATCCTAACAACTTCCGAGAATTTCTGCCCCATCATACTTATCAATCTCTCATAATATGTTGCATCCGTTTGAGATCGAATAAAAGTAGTTTTCATCTCATCCTCTCCCATCGGGGGTTGGACTCTTGCTGCCTCTGCCCTACATCTCATGGCATACTCTCTAAAGGATTCTATTGTTTTCTTCTCCAACATCATCAAATAGAATCTATCTGGGTTGGTCTCAGTGTTAAATCTGAATCTGTCCATGAATTCTTGTGCCATGACACTCCAGCTGCGCCATTTCTGTGGGTCTTGACTTGTGTATCAATCAAGGGCTTCCCCTGTAAGAATCCTTATAAACAGCTTCATCCCGATTGCTTCATCCTTTCCCACTCCAACTAACTTGTCACAGTACGACCTCAAATGAGCTCGCGGGTTTCCTTTTCCGTCAAACATGTCAAATTTTGGTACATTATATCCTGCAGGTAAATCAACATCGGGATGAACACATAGATCTTCATACTCCAAACCTTCCATAATCCTAACGATTTTCAGACTTTTGAATGCTTCCTTTAACTCACGAATCTCCTTTGCCATGTACTCGTCGGCTTTGGCCCTTACATCTTTTTCTGCTTCCTGATATTGATACACTTCAGAGTGAAGTTGGTGAGGCATAGGGGTAGTAAAAGGTTGTGCTTCCGCTACATATACCGATGGAACATGCTGCATGTTAGGAATAGCGGCATGTGCCATCGGTATATGTTGCGTTACATGGTGATTTTGGGTTAGCGGGGTGCTTTGGGCTGGTGATGGTTGGGAAACATATGATGTGGTAAAATTCGATGGGTTGGCTTGTTGCGGGTTAGCATGTGCGTTAGTGGATGTTTGCTTGTTGTTGTGAAGTGGAGGGTTTGGTGGAAGCTGTTTCGAGATAGATGAGTCAAAAGATGGGAAATGTGGTGGGATAAGTGCATTTGTCCTTTCTTCAGGAAGTGGTGTGTTGAGGCTAATAGAAAGATTGGTAAGGTTCTGCAAACGTTCAATTTCACCTTGCAGGTTAGCCACTTGTTGCGACAACTGGGCGATATGTTCATCACGAAGGGTAACCTCCCTTCCGTCCGAAGTCTCGGGTTCGTCTCGTCGAACGGTGACAAGTCCTAAGCCTGTCATGTTAGGTGTGTTTGACCCAGTCATGTTGGTAGCTGCTCGTGCCTTCGATCTCGTGAAGTATGGGTGTTCGGCCAGTTCGCAGTCAACACAAATCAACCTTGGGGAGTAATAAAATAGAAAAACCTTTAAGAAGAAATATAATGACAATGTTAGTAAGTGGTGATTAAAATTAAAAGAAAATATATCACATAACAAACAAATCATGTAATAACAAACAAGTTAAGCAATGTTAAGCGTGTCCTAGTATGCAGGGGACCTCTTTGTGCCAGAGGTAGGCCTAGCGAAAATTTGAGAGATAACACACCATTATATATCATCCCATTGCTCCTTAATTAGACATCCAAAACAAACTTTCATTGATAATTCAAGCTTAGTACATAAATAAAAGGGGAAATTGCCTTAACTTAAGATGATTACAATGGTATAGCCTTAATTAAAATAAAGATTACAACATAGTTCTAATCTAGTTGACTGAGGATGGTTCTTCATTTCTCCTTAGCCTTTTCGTTGCACTGATTGCCTCATCAGTTTTCTGGCGATTCTTCACAAGGTAAACCATGGCTAGCTTTTCTCCTTCGTCCAGTCCATGGCAATAGCATTCTATGAATTGCTTCTCGAGGTCTCCATCCAAGTCTTTGAGTCCTTGCTCCATTTCAACAGCTTGTTGTTTCCACATTTCTATATGTTGCTTCTTCATCTCCTCTCGTTGTCTCAACATTTCAATCTCTTTGTTTTCTTTCTCATGCTGCTCCTTGTGCTTTGCTTCAGACTCAGACACCCTTCTTTTTAGCCGGCGGTACTTGATTTCAGCTTCGGCTGCCTTATCTTTGATTCGGCCACCCATATTAATCCCTCTTGTGACAGAACCTTCAAGGTTGGCACGTATCCATTCTAAATAAAAAGTGTCACATCCAGCTTTGTACCTATCTGGTGCAATTGTGTCCTTGACCATAGCTCTCTTGTTTTTCCACATCTTGAGAATTTCCTCCGCAAAAGGAATTTTATCATTATCATAGTCAATTCGATAATGATCCATGTTATCAACTTGCGGTATGACTTGCGTTCTTCCAGCTTGTCTCATAACTTGTAATGGAGCATATGGTTGAAGTCCTTGAAGCCCGATGAGAACCAAATAAGGTAGCATTTTTCCACGGATTACAAAATTCTCAGATGGATACCAAGAAAACATTCATTGGATTGTGGTATCGTTTAGCTTGCTGAGTAACTTGCCCCATCCTTTAACACTATTTGGATGTTTGAATGCAACCACCGGTATCGTGTATGACGTGATGTGATTAGCACCATTTTGCTTGTAAAGCTCTTGGCTTCCACTGATCTTTTGGAGATGCCCCATAAACCATAACTGCAACAATAAATTACATCCTTCAAAATGTTTATATCCTTTCTTGCAAAGGCCTAAAGCTCGGTATATATCTGCAACAACCATCGGCACTATGGTGTATGGTTTTCCATAAATGCCATTAAATAATGCATCAGTAACCATGACAAGTCGGGTGTGAATCTCCTATTTTGCTCCTCGGGGAAATACTAGGAGCCCGAGGAAACAAACCGAAAAGGCGAATACCCTCTTTTCACTCCAAGAAGCATGCGAGGAGAACATTTCTCAATGTCGTAGAAAAGCACCTGAGCATCCAAAAATGTCAAACAGATAGTCAAGGGGTACTTTGGATTCTTTCAAATGCTCTAACCCAATTTCTTTCTCAAAACCAAACTTTTCAAGGAACTCTTTTATCGAGGGATTTTTTGGAATAATCATGCCAGCGCTTTGCCAAGAATGTTTGCCTTTCCATAACAAACTCACATTCTCTATGAAACCTCCAATTTCTTCTAACAATGGTGTCATATCATTTTCCCCAAATCTGAATACGGCCCTTTCTTCATCCCAAAAGGTGACTGCTGCTTCAATAATTTCCCTACACGCGGTGACTTCCATAAGTAACAGTAGATGATCCAGCTTCTTTCTCACCTCGAATTGTGCGCTTTCTCCTAAGTTTCTCCACCATGCCTTTAGTTTGGGAGGGATGTCCAACACCATGCCGATCTTTGGGTAGACAACTTGACTCATAATTTCCTGCATCATAGAAAAGATTAATCCTACCCGTTTTCCAATTAGGAGTAAGTGGTCCACATAATCGGTGTGTTTATCTTTCAAATGATGCACATAAATGATGAATAGGTGTCACTCGGGGTTATAAACCCGCTTGGACATTTGGATAAGGCTAACTAGTGGACTTAATACACCTAGGGTATTAAGCCTCTTATGGTTGCGTGATGCATGCTCCTAATAAGGGATTTGGTTTAGCTCTATCCTAGGTCGGCTAAGAGTAGGTTTTTTAGACTGGTCTTCTCCCAAGCGGACAACTTGAGAGTGAAAAGTTGTGACTGTTGATTGCACCGCTGATCGACTTACCCACAAACTTTTCCCTAAAAGGTATTTTTTTTTGAAAAAGTGCACGGCCGCAAACCGCGTAACTGCTAGGTGTGTGCTCGGTGTGAATTTTTCAAAAGTGGAGGAAGTGAAACAGAATGACAATTATAAAAGTTGTAACACATACGATTAGAAGAAAAACATATAACATGTAAAATAATTTATATAGCCAGATGGATAACACACAAGCCTTAATTTTAACTAAGCCCGTTATGGTTTAGAACCTAGATTTCCCCAGCAGAGTCGCCAAGCTGTTATACCCTATTTTAACACGGGTCAAATTAGAGTATAACATATTGGTAATTATGAAGGTTTAATTAAATAAAGAGAGTCGCCACCTAATTATTTTAACGGCAAATTAGGACACCTAATGTTGATTAAAGTATTTAAAGTATAACTCTGTTAGTGGTCTACTTAACATGAAGATTCTAGGTAAGAGTTCAGTTAATCTAAAGGTAAGGTTTTTAAGGCACCCTTTAAGATCCATATTAAAATGATTAACCGACCGGACATAAGATAATTAAGACTAAGAGTTTTACACCTAAACGTTAAAAAGCTAGTACATCAAAAGCTATTTTTCCTATTATTCACAATTATTTAAAGAAAAATCGGACTTGATTAAAAGGACGAGCGGAACTAGCATTTGGAAGAAAAGGTTTTCAAGGAAATAAGTTACTGCCTTTTTAAGGTTTTGAAAATCTTTTAGCTTTGAAAATATATTATCTTTTAAGCTTTTCCAAATTTGATACGTAAAAAGTGACATTGTCCGAAAACTTTAGATGTCTAGACTAAGAAATCAGGTACAACATATAGGCCATTTTAGATTTTTATTAAAGTTAAAGAGTCACCACCAAATTATTTGTAAGGTGAATTAGGACACCGAAATTGATTAAAGTGATTTAATAAAGTATGACTCTATTAATGGTCTATTTAAACTAAAGATTTTAGGTAAGGGTTCAATTTATCTCAAAAGTAAGGGGTAAAGCACATTTTAAGATCCATTAAAAAATGGTTAACCGACCGGACTAAATTAAATTAAGGCTAAGTGTAAATATAACTATGTTTGCAGTCCATGTATTAAATAAAATTAATTTGAGAAAAATTATCTTATAAGTCCCAAATTGACCTAAAGTAACAGTTAGTGAAATGCAAAAAAAAAAAATCTAGAGTTTAAATTGCATGTGTATTAAATCGCTAGAAACTCCTAGGTTCAAATGTGGAAATATGCATAAAAAAAATACTTCACGTTAAAAGAAGATTTGTCATGTATTCTAAGAAATATGTTACACTTTTACTTAGCCAAGGGGGAGCTTTAAGGAGCTATTATCTGACATGAAAATTGCATTTTTTGATTTAAGATAGTGACAACCCCCAAAAGATCAATCAAAGTTAACATGCATCTGTAGCTAATTGCTCAACTTGATGAAATACCCTAAATAGTAAACATTAACTGTATGCTTCTCTAAACACCTGAACCAAAATCAAATAATGTCAGGACAATCTAAGTTTAAGAGCAAATAACTAAAAGTAGATAAATAATCAAAATAAAACTAAGCAGAATGTAGTATTTAAAGAAGACATTTGGATGAGGATTATAGCAGAATGTTTGTGCCTCTCTTTTGTTATTCTGTTTGGATGCACTAAACAGAGGGCGAAGGACGTGAATGAAGTTGTAGATGTGGGTTCTCGGGCTAGCAACAACACCAAGTCTCAACGCGAGACTTAAGAGCGGCTCCCATGTGTTTATGCAAAATAGAAAAGAAATAAAGGAAATTAGTAAGGAGAATAGCATTCTTGACATTGTGGATATATGCAGTAAGTAAGTAGGATAAAGAAAGCAGTGCAACATTCAATTTTGAATTATTAATAAAGTAAAGAAACTTCCATACAATGTACCTTCTATGATAGAAAAAGACTTAAGCATGTATCAAATTTTTATATTTGAAAAGAAACAACATTTACCATACGGGAATTGAAGTATACAACTTTACTACACTATTAATGCAACACAACATAATCATGACAAAACTTATTACTTTTAAAAGTAATTTCTTATCACGACCCTAGTTCACTAATCGTGAACATGTCGAGATGGCACCCAGTCTCCACGACTAGGTAAGCCTAACACGTTGCGGAATATACAAGCTATAAACACTTAAATAAGAAACAGCGGGAAAAATAGCATAAAAAGATATGTAATTCGTGCCGCTTGGCACATACATCCGTCAAACAATGAATAAAACGCTACCAAGATCCGGAATCCCACGGTAACACAGACTAAAAGAGAATATACAACTGTGGCTCTATGTGTAAAGAGTATTTATCAACGAGATGAAGGAAAAATGCCAACTAGTACTACTAGAATAGAAGGAAAGCCTCCGGATCCGCGGACGTAGCGGATCATACCTCGAGGTCTCCCAAAAAGCTGCGAAATCACCTAGTACGAGCCTATCCTGATGTACCTGGATCTGCACAACAAAAGTGTGCAGAAGAGTAGCATGAGTACACCACGGCAGTACTCAGTAAGTGCCAAGCCTAACCTCGATGGAGTAGTGACGAGGAAGGTCAGGGCCCTACCGAGAAACAATAATATAATGATGATAACAAAAATAAACAGTTTAAATGATAATAATTTCCGAAATAACAACAATAAGATGATTACTGCAACTGTCTACAATTAAGCTAACAACAAATAACCAACTTAATAAAACAAGTCCAGGACCTATGGGAATTGAACCCACAGTCCCATTAACAACACCAATGGGTCTCCGGGAATCTCAATAATATCTCAATAACTCAGGACCTCCGGGAATCGAACCCGCAGTCCCTACCAATAACTTAGGATCTCGGGAATCGAATCCGTAGTCCCTACCAATAACTCAGAATCTCGGCAATCGAACCCGTAGTCCCTACCAATAACTCAGGATCTCGGGAATCGAACCCGTAGTCCCTACCAATAACTCAGGATCTCGGGAATCGAACCCGTAGTCCCTACAAATAACTTAGGATCTCGGAATCGAACCCGTAGTCTACATCATTATCACTCTGGGTCTCTGGGAATCGAACCCACAGCCCTGGGATCTCCGGGAATTGAACCCGCAGTCCACAAATACAGCAAGTAAAGGAATACACAGAGAGAAATATAATATGCTTAACTATAACTTCACCGATAAACAGCGCCAGCGATTACCAAGAAAACTCAAGTAAGACAATTAGCAACTAGACAGTTAAATACTACCTAATCATGCTTTTCTAGCTGCTACCGGGTAGGAATATCGAATTTAATAGCTAAAAACAGGAATATCACTCATCGAACATTTATGTAAAGTATGTGTTCAACAACCAGCGCATGTACACGCCCGTCACCTCGCGTACAAGGCATTTAAAGTATCACATAATATCCTAGGGGTGAAAGTCCCCCACACGAGGTTAGACAAGCCACTTACCTCAAATCCGGTACAAAACCGCTAAGAAATAACCCTCTTGCCGCGAATGTCGGCCTCTACAAGTGTAGTATCTGATAAAGATCAATAGAATCACATCAAAATAGGCCAATTGGGCATTACCCAATCAAAATAACTCAAAATACACCAAAACCCACAAGTTGCCAAAACCCGACTTTCGGTACGCCTCTCGAAAAATTACGAAAGTTATATTTTCGGAACCCTTGTCTCAATACGAGTCTAAGCATATAAAGTTTATCAAATTCGGACTCCATTTGCCCACTCAAAACCTTGATTTTCTAAAGTTCAAGCCTAGGGTTAAATCTTCCATGAATCACCCCAAATTCCTCCATTTTCATGATATAATTGCATAATATTATCAATACTAATTATAGTTTAAGTCCTTAGTTGATTACCTGATGATTCCCTTTGAACTTCTCTTCAAAATCGCCCAAATCGCCTCTTAAGCCGAGACCCCAAATGTTGGAATGTTTCTGAAATTTTCTAACTTCTGATACAATTAACTCTCTGCGATTTCCGCTTCTGCGGACAAAATTCTGCTCCTGCGAGCCCGTATCTGCGACCAACTGGTCGCTTCTGCGATCCCAGTCCTAACTGGCCAATCCCGCTTCTGCGAGAAAAGGACCGCTTCCGCGCGTCCGCTTCTGCGATTGGACAACCGCTCCTACGAGAATTTCCGCTTCTGCGCACCAGATTCCGTTTCTGCGGACCCGCCGAGGCGATAAATCCCCCGCTCCTGCGGATCCCCCTAATCCGCCTCTAGAACGCTTTTGCGTAACACCTTTCGCACCAGCGACATCGCCTCAGCGGAACAATACCCGCTTCGGCGAGTACAAGCGCTTCTGCGCTCCTCAGTCCGCTTCCGCGGGCTCGCCTCCGCGCCCATATTTCCGCGGGGGCGAAAATGACAGAACCAGAATACTTCAACCTGCAATTTCCATGCTTTCTCCCGTTTAACCATCCGAAAACACCCCAAGGCCCTCGGGACCCCAACGAAAACCACCAACATACTCCAAAACATGATACGAACTTATTCCAATCATCAAAACACGTCTAACAACATCAAAACCCATAATTCACATCGAATTCAAGCCTAAATTTCTTAAAACTTTCCGAATTGCACATTCGATCTAAAACCCGACCAAACGACGTCCGAATGACCTGAAACTTTGCGGACATATCCAAATTCACATAACGAAGCTACAGAAATTGTCGGAATTCCATTCCGATCCCCGGATCAAAATCTCACCTATCGTTCCGATTCGCCAAAATTTCAACCTTCGGCATTTCAAGCCTAATTGAGCTAAGGACCTCCAAAATACATTCCGAACGCGCTCCCAACCCCGAAATCACCCAACGGAGCTAATGGAACCATCGGATTTCCGTTCCGAAATCGTCTTAACACTGTTCCGGTTACGGACCATTTTCTATCTTTAAAGTTCTCATTTAGGGACTAAGTGTCCCAAAATACTTCAAATTTCAGGGCCGACTCTCCCGGCAAACCACAATAGCAGAAATGTACTTAGGGAAACAGTTAAATTAGGGATTGGGGCGTAATTTTCTAAAACGACCGGCCGGGCCGTTACATCTTCCCACCCTTAAAAGATCCGTTCGTCCTCGAACGAGCATAGAAAACATTCCTGGAGTAGTGAAAAGATGAGGGTACTGGCTGCGCATATCCTGCTCGGTCTCCCAAGTCGCCTCCTCGACCGGCTGGTCCCGCCACTGAACCTTTACCGAAGCGATGTTCTTTGACCTTAGCTTTCTGACTTGCCTGTCTAGAATGGCTACTGGCTCCTCAACATAAGACAGATCCTTGTCTAGCTGAACAGAAGAGAAATCCAACACATGCGACGAGTCACCATGGTATCTCTAAAGCATGGAGACATGAAATACGGGGTGAACTCCGGCTAAAATAGGAGGTAATGCCAACTCATAAGCAACCTCCCCGACACGCCTCAAAATCTCAAAAGGGCCAATAAACCTAGGACTCGGCTTTCCTTTCTTCCCAAACCTCATAACGCCCTTCATGGGCGAGACTCGAAGCAGAACCCGCTCACCAACCATAAAAGCCACATCGCGAACCTTCTTGTCCGCATAACTCTTCTGTCTAGACTGGGCTGCACGAAGTCTGTCCTGAATCACCTTGACCTTGTCCATTGCATCCTGAACCATATCAGTACCTAGCAGCCTGGCCTCGCCCGGCTCGAACCAACCCACGGGAGACCTGCACCTCCTACCATATAGGGCCTCATACGGTGCCATCTGAATACTAGACTGGTAGCTGTTGTTATAAGCAAACTCCGCCAGTGGCAAGAAGTGATCCCATGAACCTCCAAACTCAATCACGCACGCACGGAGCATATCCTCCAAAATCTGAATAGTGCGCTCGGACTGCCCATCAGTCTGGGGGTGAAATGCTGTGCTCAGCTCCACCCGAGTACCTAACTCCTGCTGTACGGCTCTCCAGAACCGTGAAGTGAACTGAGTGCCTCTATCTGAAATGATGGAAACTGGAATACCATGCAGCCGAACTACCTCCCTGATATAGATCTCCGCCAGTCGTTCCGATGAATATGTAGTGCTCACCGGTATAAAATAGGCGGACTTGGTCAGCCGATCCACAATGACCCAAATGGAATCAAACTTCCTAACCGTCCGTGGAAGTCCAGATACAAAGTCCATGGTAATGCGCTCCCATTTCCACTCGGGAATCTCGATCTGTTGCATCAATCCACCCGGACGCTGATGCTCATACTTCACCTGCTGGCAGTTAAGGCATCTAGAAACATAATCAACTATATCCCTCTTCATCCGCCTCCACCAGTAATGCTGTTTCAAGTCCTGCTAGATATTCGCGGCTCCCGGATGGATGGTATACCGCGAGCTATGGGCCTCTGCTAGAATTAGCTCTCGAAGATCATCCACATTAGGCACACAGATACGCCCCTGCATCCTCATAACTCCATCATCCCCGATGGTAACATCTCGAGCATCACCACGCCGAACTCTATCCTGAAGGACAAGCAAATGAGGGTCGTCGAACTGACGCTCCCTGATGCGGTCAAATAGAGAAGACCGAGAAACCACACATGCCAGAATCCGGCTGGGATCCGAAAGATCCAATCTAACAAACTGCCTGGGCTAGAGCCTGAACATCCATCGCCATAGGCCTCTCTGAAATCGGTAGATATGCTAAACTCCCCAAACTCTCTGCTCGACGACTCAAGGCATCGGCAACCACATTAGCCTTGCCCGAATGATGGAGAATAGTAATATCATAGTCCTTTTGTAGCTCCAACCATCTCCTCTAACGCATATTCAGGTCCTTCTGCTTAAGCAAGTGCTGCAAGCTCCGGTGATCAGTGTAGATCTCACAAGGGACCCCATATAAGTAATGAAACCAAATCTTCAAGGCGTGAACAATGGCAGCTAGCTCCAAATCATGAACAGGGTAATTCTTCTCATGCACCTTCAGCTGTCTCGACGCGTAGGCAATCACCCTACCGTCCTGCATCAATACCGCGCCGAGTCCAACTCGTGAGACATCACAATATACGGTATAGGACCCCGTACCTGTAGGCAACATCAATATAGGGGCCGAAGTCAAAGCTGTCTTGAGCTTCTGAAAGCTCGCCTCACACTCGTCTGTCCACTGGAAAGGGGTACCCTTTTGGGTCAATCTGGTCATAGGTGCTGCAATCGAAGAGAACCCTCTACGAAATGACGGTAATAGCCCGCCAAACCAAGGAAACTGCGAATCTCAGTAGCGGAGGAGGGTCTGGGCCAACTCTGCACGGCCTCCACCTTCCTCGGATCTACTCGAATACCATCACTCGACACCACGTGGCCCAAAAATACCACCGAACTCAACCAGAATTCACATTTAGAGAACTTGGCATAAAGCTGCTTCTCCCTCAGAATCTGAAGCACTATCCTCAAATGCTACTCGTGCTCTTCCCGGCTCCGGGAATATACTAGAATATCATCAATGAAGACAATCACGAACGAGTCCAGGATAAGGCCTGAACACACTGTGCATCAAATGCATAAAGGCTGCTGGGGCATTAGTCAGCCCAAAAGACATCACGAGGAACTCATAGTGACCATACCGGGTCCTGAAGGTAGTCTTCGGGATATCTGGCTCCCGAATCTTCGGCTGGTGATACCCAGAGTGCAAATCAATCTTAGAAAACACATTTGCGCCCTGTAGCTGGTCAAATAAATCATCAATACGGGGCAAAGGATATCTGTTCTTCACTGGAACCTTGTTCAGCTGATGATAGTCAATACACATACGCATAGAACCGTCCTTTTTCTTCACAAACAATACAGGAGCACCCCAAGGCGAAACACTGGGTCGAATAAAACCCTTGCCCAATAACTCCTGTAACTGATCCTTCAACTCCTTCAACTCGGGAGGAGCCATACGGTACGGTGGAATAGAAATGGGCTGAGTGCCCGGCAACAAGTCAATAGCAAGGTCAATATCTCTGTCGGGTGGCATGCCCGGGAGATCAGCTGGAAATACATCAGCAAAGTCACGTACCACATGAACAGAATCAATATAGGGAGTGTCAATACTGACGTCCCGCACATAGGCTAGATAAGCAGCACACCCCTTCTCAACCATACGCTGAGCTCTGAGAAAAGAAATAACACGGCTAGGGGTGTGATCTAGAGTACCACTCCACTCAATACGTGGAATGCCCGGCATAGCCAGCGTCACGGTCTTGGCGTGACAATCAAGAATAGCATAATGGGGCAACAACCAGTCCATGCCCAGAATAATATCAAAATCGACCATCCCGAGCAATAATAGATCCGCTCTGGTCTCAAAATCACAAATGGTAACCAAACACGACCGATATACGCGGTCCACAGCCAAAGAATCACCCACCGGAGTGGAAACATAAATGGGGGCACTCAATGAATCCCGAGACACAACCAGATGAGAAGCAAAGTAAGAAGACACATGAAAAAGTGGAACCAAGGTCGAATAGAACCGATGCCTCCCTGTGACTAACCAGAATAATACCTGTGATAACAGAGTCAGATGCAACAGCCGCAGTGTGATTAGGAATAGCATAGAATCTGGCATGTTCCCCCTCTCGAGGGCGGCCTTTGGAACCCTGACCCCCGCCCCTGGCTGGCTGGGCAGGTGGAGTGGCAGCTGGGGCTGGAATGATAGCCTGCTGGCCCCGAGAACCACGCGGATGCTGTGATGACTGATGAGGGGCTCCTCTCCTGCACCTGGGGCACTCCCTAACCAGGTGGCAAGTATCCCCGCACTCAAAACAAGCTCTGGGAGGACGCGGCGGCTGTGACTGACCGGCCTCACCCCACTAGTCTGACCCCTAGAGGTTCCCCGCGCAGGAGGTGCACCGGAAACTGGGGGAGCATAATAAGGCTCCAGAGGTGCTGGAAGATCTGGAGTACTACTGGCTCCTGGCAATACTGAATGAACTCGTCGGCCGGAATAACCCCTGCCAAAACGACCGGCTGATGAAGTGCGGGCACCAGAGAAATGGCCCGACTCACGAGACCTCTTGGCCTCTCTCTCTCTCCACTCTCTAGGGAGCATACTCTCGATCCTCTTGGCAATGCTAACTGCCTGCTGATAAGATATATCTGTCTCCTGCTCTCTGGCCATGCTGGATCGGATAGGCGGAACAAGACCCTCAATAAATCTCCGCACTCTCTCCCGAACAGTGGCTACCAAAGCTGGTACATGCCTGGCTAGACGGGTGAAACTGATAGCATACTCCGATACTGACATGGAGCCCTGTCGCAACCGCTCAAACTCCGAGCGCCAAGAATCCCTAAGGCTCTGTGGAACAAACTCCCTCAAAAACAGATCTGAAAACTACGTCCAAGTCAATGAAGCAGACTCCTCTGGACTATCCAACTCATACGTGCGCCACCAATCATAAGCGGCCCCACGAAACTGAAAAGCAGTGAAGGAAACCCCGCTGGTCTCCACAATCCCCATAGTACGAAGAATACGATGACACTCCTCTAGAAAACCCAATGCATCATCTGAAGCCAAACCACTAAACACTGGAGGGTCATATTTCTTGAACCTCTCCAATCTATGCTGCTCGTCCTCAGAGGCAGCTGGTCCACCTCCGGGTTGTGCTGGGGCGGCAGGAGGCATAACCAAAACATCTGGAACATGTCCCACCGGCACACGCTGCTCCGGTGTAACGGCTGCGGGAGTCTGGGCCCCTCCCCCGGCCTGAGATGTAGCTGCGACGAGAGGAAGCAGTCCTGCCTGAGCTAAAGTGGTATACATACTCATGAACTGGGCCAGGGTCTCCTGTAGTGCTGGAGTAGTAGCAACTGTAGTCGGTGTACCACGTGCCTGCGCTCCAACCTGGTCTACCTGTGGCACCTCAGTGGCAGCGCGCGCGGGTGCTGTGGCTTCACCTCGGGCACGTCCTCGTCCTCTACCTCGGCCCCGGCCTCTGACGGCGGCAACAGGGGGCTCGGGTACCTGATCATCGCGAGTAGATCGTGTCCTCACCATCTGTGAGAGAATAGAAAGTAGTAGTTTAGATTTTTGATGTCAAAAATATCGCACGACAAGGAATCCAAAAGAAATGAAGAGTTTCCTAAACAGTTACATAGCCCCTCGTAGATAAATACAGGCATCTCCGTATCGATCAGCGAGACTCTAAGTAACCGGTCTGTGTCCCGTGACTCCTATGAACCTAGAGCTCTGATACCAACTTGTCACGACCCTAGTTCACCAATCGTGAACATGTCGAGATGGCACCCAATCCCCACGACTAGGTAAGCCTAACACGTTGCGGAATATACAAGCTATAAACACTTAAATAAGAAACAGCGGGAAAAATAGCATAAAAAGATATGTAATCCGTGCCGCTTGGCACATACATCCGTCACACAATGAATAAAACGCTACCAAGATCCGGAATCCCATGGTAACACAGACTAAAAGAGAATATACAACTGTGGCTCTATGTGTAAAGAGTATCTATCAACGAGATGAAGGAAAAATGCCAACTAGTACTACTAGAATAGAAGGAAAGCCTCCGGATCCGCGGACGTAGCAGATCATACCTCGAGGTCTCCCAGAAAGCTGCGGAAATCACCTAGCACGAGCCTGCTCTGATGTACCTGGATCTGCACAACAAAAATGTGCAGAAGAGTAGCATGAGTACACCACGACGGTACTCAGTAAGTGCCAAGCCTAACCTCGATAGAGTAGTGACGAGGAAGGTCAGGGCCCTACTGAGAAACAATAATATAATGATGGTAACAAAAATAAACAGTTTAAATGATAATAATTTCCGAAATAACAACAATAAGATGATTACTACAACTGTCTACAATTAAGCTAACAACAAATAACCAACTCAATAAAACAAGTCCAGGACCTGTGGGAATTGAACCCACAGTCCCATTAACAGCATCCCTGGGTCTCCGGGAATCGAACCCGCAGCCCATGTCTCAATAATATCTCAATAACTCAGGATCTCCGGGAATCGAACCCGCAGTCCCTACAAATAACTCAAGATATCGGGAATCGAACCCGTAGTCCCTACCAATAACTCAGGATCTCGGGAATCGAACCCGTAGTCCCTACCAATAACTCAGGATCTCGGGAATCGAACCCATAGTCCCTACCAATAACTCAGGATCTCGGGAATCGAACCCGTAGTCCCTACCAATAACTTAGGATCTCGGGAATCGAACTCGTAGTCTACATCATTATCACTCCGGGTCTCTGGGAATCGAACCCACAGCCCTGGGATCTCCGGGAATTGAACCCGCAGTCCACAAATACACCAAGTAAAGGAATACACAGAGAGAAATATAATATGCTTAACTATAACTTCACCGATAAACAGCGCCAGCGATTACCAAGAAAACTCAAGTAAGACAATTAGCAACTAGACAGTTAAATACTACCTAATCATGTTTTTCTAACTGCTACCGGGTAGGAATATCGAATTTAACAGCTAAAAATAGGAATATCACTCATCGAACATTTTAAGTAAAGTATATGTTCAACAACCAGCGCATGTACACGCCCGTCACCTCGCGTACAAGGCATCTAAAGTATCACATAATATCCTAGGGGTGAAAGTCCCCCACACGAGGTTAGACAAGCCACTTACCTCAAATCCGGTACAAAACCACTAAGAAATAACCCTCTTGCCGTGAATGTCGGCCTCCACAAGTGTAGTATCTGATAAAAATCAATAGAATCACATCAAAATAGGCCAATTGGGCATTACCCAATAAAAATAACTCAAAATACACCAAAACCCACAAGTTGCCAAAACCCGACATTCGGTACGCCTCTCGAAAAATTACGAAAGCTATATTTTCGGAACCCTTGTCTCAATACGAGTCTAAGCATATAAAGTTTATCAAATTCGGACTCCATTTGCCCACTCAAAACCTTGATTTTCTAAAGTTCAAGCCTAGGGTTAAATCTTCCATGAATCACCCCAAATTCCTCCATTTTCATGATTGCATAATATTATCAATACTAATTATAGTTTAAGTCCTTAGTTGATTACCTGATGATTCCCTTTGGATTTCTCTTCAAAATTGCCCAAATCGCCTCTTAAGCCGAGACCCCAAATGTTGGAATGTTTCTGAAATTTTCTAACTTCTGATACAATTAACTCTCTGCGATTTCCGCTTCTGCGGACAAAATTCCGCTCCTGCGAGCCCGTATCTGCGACCAACTGGTCGCTTCTGCGATCCCAGGCCTAACTGGCCAATCCCGCTTCTGCGAGAAAAAGAACGCTTCCGCGCATCCGCTTCCGCGATTGGACAACCGCTCCTGCGAGAATTTTTGCTTCTGCGCACCAGATTCCGTTTCTGCGGACCCGCCGAGGCGATAAATCCTCCGCTCTTGCGGATCCCCCTAATCCGCCTCTAGATCGCTTATACGTAACACCTTTCGCACCAGCGACACCGCCTCAACGGAACAATACCCGCTTCGGCGAGCACAAGCGCTTCTGCGCTCCTCAGTCCGCTTCCGCGGGCTCGCCTCCGCGCCCATATTTCCGCGGGGGCGAAAATGACAGAACCAGAATACTTCAACCTGCAATTTCCATGCTTTCTCCCGTTTAACCATCCGAAAACACCCCAAGGCCCCCGGGACCCCAACAAAAACCACCAACATACTCCAAAACATGATACGAACTTATTCCAATCATAAAAACACGTCTAACAACATCAAAACCCATAATTCACATCGAATTCAAGCGTAAATTTCTTAAAACTTTCCGAATTGCACATTCCATCTAAAACCTGAGCAAACGACGTCCGAATGACCTGAAACTTTGCGGACATATCCAAATTCACATAACGAAGCTACAGAAATTGTCGGAATTCCATTCCGACCGCCGGATCAAAATCTCACCTATCGTTCGGATTCGCCAAAATTTCAACCTTCGGCATTTCAAGCCTAATTGAGCTAAAGACCTCCAAAATACATTCCGAACGCGCTCCCAACCCCGAAATCACCCAACGAAGCTAATGGAATCATCAGATTTCCGTTCTGAGATCGCCTTAATACTGTTCCGGTTACAGACCATTTTCTATCTTTAAAGTTCTCATTTAGGGACTAAGTGTCCCAAAATACTTCAAATTTCAGGGTCGACTCTCCCGGCAAACCACAATAGCAGAAAAGTACTTAGGGAAATAGTTAAATTAGGGATTGGGGCGTAATTTTCTAAAACGACCGGCCGGGTCGTTACATTTCTATTTAGAATTGTTACCTAAGTATGTTGAGTTGCATATGGTAACTTAACTGACTATCCATCGGAAGATCTTTAAAAGTAACAGAAAACAAAGAGGATTATTTACCTCTTGTAGTTATTGAATCCTAATAGATTATGGTATCTAGCTACTCCTAAAATAGTGTTTTCTACTATTGGAAAGCACCACAACACTTCAACAAAAGTAACTCAAGTATGCAACAGTTAACTCCTCAAAGATTAGTATTATTATTATCTTCTAATACAGTTTCAACTGTAATATTCATAAGACGCCACAGAAAGAGACCAAGTCATGTGACCTTAAATAGAATTCTAAACAAAATTCCAAGTTGAAAGTCAAGAATCATGACTTCTTCATACATGTTCTCAACCAAACAGTGCACAAATGGCAATGCCGACAATCATAATGATCCTAAACATTATATCTAGATTCATGAATCGACTCACATAAATGTTTTCTCAAAACATTCATCAATCAAGACTTTTAACATACAACCAGAAAATTAAATCCTAATGGTATAATTTCTACACATAAAAAAAATTAACTTCTTGTTTCTAATTAAAAGAGTGAGCCATTGCACATCAAATATTACCAGTAAAGAAAGAAAGAACTTGAGTTTGGGAGTAACTAACCTTTTTTGGAGCAGTGAACTTCGGGCTTTGAGAAGTTTTCAAATCTACTCCCTTGTGACGAGATCAAATTTTAAAATTAGTTTCAGCGAATAAAATCCTCCAAAGATGCTTTGGCTGAAAGTTTTAGGAGTATTTATAGAGGAATAGATCTAGGGTTCAATTTTTGAGCGGGATTTAAAATTTTCTGATTTCAAATGAAGTTAAACAGAGTCGTTCAAGTCCGAACGTTAGCATAGCTGTAAGGATTCATGTGATTCGCTTAGTTCTTGCACAAAATGGTGACATCTCCACTGAGGCGGAGAGATTCGGTAAGTTTCGTAGTGTGAAAATGGGAGGATCATCTCTTGGCCATCTATACACGACAAAATCGAATGAGATTGTCACGCCCCAAATCGAGGAACATGACCGGCGCCTGACCGGGTTGCCCTAGTCAAGCGTACCTGGGTGCCTTTCATTCCCACGCCTTACCCCTGTGTTGACTGTTTCTCATTAACCAAATATATTACTAACCATGAATGATTTCACATTAAGCAAATAAAATGATACGAGTGATTCATTAACAAGATTGCAATTTTTACAACGCCCGACATAACATAATGTATACATAATACTGGAGTCCCACAGTTTACATGTCTACAGAGCCTCTAGGATACAAAAGGGAAATACAATACTTGCCGGTAACAAGGCTCCGGCTATACCTTACAAAACCGAAATGAAATCTAAACCGAGTGGCACGAACCACACAAGGCCCCAAGGAAGAAAGGGGCTCACCAAAACGGGCAGTGGAAGGAGAAGGATATTACTGCCGATGAGCTGAAGTGCCTGCTACTGATCCACCTACAATCATAACACGAATGTAGCGCCCCCGGCAAAAGGGACGTCAGTACACTTGAATTGTACTGGTATGTATGGACAAACTTTGTCCCAAGTAAACTCAAGCCATTAAATTACATCAACAATTAATCAAGCGAGCCAACCATGTTTCCACATTTTCCTCATTTCAAATAATTCTCACACAAAGCACTTTCTACGATCAACCAATTTAACAATAACCAATCAATCACGTAAAGCACAAGTAGTCAAACAAAGGGGCAATCGGTGCCCCACAGGTTGCAAACTCTCCTGCTGTCTCCTTTCACAATTTCACATTATTGATTTATGTATCAATTTTCAATAGCGATTTCGATCGCTTTCCATCCTTATTGCCCCCGACCACCCTTATTACCTCGGCCACCCTTATCACCCCAACCCACACCTTATTTCACCACGTTGCGGCGCGCAACACGACCCCGCCTTACAGTTGAAAACACAACAATTTCAAACAGCAGATAAGGTACTACACACAATTTCAACAAGTTCAAATAAGCAACTTACACATTGGTTCATGTTCTCAATTTCTTCTCAATTCAATATCACAACCATGTTACAATATTTCCACAATTCAAGAATATTCACACAATTCAAGTGTTTCATATCTTTCCCAAAGGAACCATATATGCCATAACAACAATTTTTCTCAGTTCTTTACCAATTCCAATTCCTTTGTCATCTTTCAATTCATATTTCAAACCATACCACATGTAGTTCAATCATCAACTGAATACCCAACAATGATATCGAAAAATCACATAAAATCTCTCAAATTAACACATGCCAAACAATTTCACACATATGGGCGATTTTACAAGAATCAAAATTAGCCATACATACCTGGTGATGATTTTTCCTCCTACTTTATGCTTACCCAAGATATCCTACTCTTGCCAACCTTGTTTTTGAAGACTCTTACTTCTACTCGCTTCTTTTTACTAGAAATCAAGTTCCATAATCATGCATGAGTGTAAAATTCTATTTCCAAAAGCTATTATATGCAAACCTCTCTTTACCCAATTTAAAACTGAAAATCAAGAAAATAGTTAGGGTTTTTACCTTGAAAAGATTGGGGAAGTTGAATCCTTGCCCTAGGATCCCTTGGAATTAAGTAGTTGGAACAATCTTTGAAGATGAAGAACTTCTCTCTCTAAAAACCCTCTCTTCTCTCTCTAATTTTGGTGAGATGATATGATAAAATGAAGAAGAAAGGTGTTATATTAAAGAAGAGATCGGGTCAAAATGTTACAAAAATCTGAGTCGAGGGGTCAAATATGCGGTCACTATGCGACCGCAGAATCCACATGCGGTCCGCAAAGTGACCGCAAAAATGGCCTCAAAGTTATGCAGGTTCTGTTAAGAAATGCGGCCAAAATGCGGTCCGCATGTTTGATCTGCGGTCGCAAAAATGCACCGCAGATTTGACATGCGATCGCACATCGACCGCACTTTTGACAGATTTTTGGGAAACTCTCTGGAACGATTTGCGGCAAGAATGCGGTCCGCATGTCAGGTTTGCGGTCGCATTCTTGACCGCATATTTGACAATTTTTCTGGAAAATTTTATTCTCAACATTTTTGACTCTTAAATCACTACCAAGGGTCCGAACCGCGGCGAGCAAGCTCGCCGCGAAGAATTCTACGCATTCCTAACACATTATTCGGACCAAGACACCACAACTACTAGGTTTTATGCACAAAATTTTACGGGGCCTTACATCCTCCCCCTTAAGATCATTCGTCCTCGAATGAGGATTTTGAAATAAATGAGTTGGTTTTGAAAGACATGATATGCAACCATCAAAATTTTGACTAACTCTTATATTTTAGAAAAATTTCGCCGGAGTTTCCTTTGTATTATGGACATATCCACCTGTCAGAGGGCCCCCAAAACACATTACCAAACAACAATATACAACTACAACACTTTTCACAACTTGTATACACTTTCTTACCTCAACGAATGCACATATTCTATCACATTGTTACAATTGCACATAAACTAGTCACTTCAATGAATTCTTACCTTATTTAACCATTTTAACACACCATGTACACTTAACAATCCATTACCAATCTACACTTACTATTAGTTGTTTATTAAACACGTAAATCTTTATAAGGCTCTCATTTATCAAGAAAGGCTCAAATGACCCAAACGTGACAACACATTAAATTCATTACAAAATGAAGGAGACTTTACTAACACTAAGAGGGAAACAACTTAGGCAAGATGACGGTTACTAGGAGTAGGAGGGTCACCTAATTTCTTCTAGGCTTGATCAAACAAATGGGGGTACTTTTCCTTCATCTCTTTTTCCGCTTCCCATGTGGCCTCCTCAACTTGTTGACTTCGCCACAATATTTTAACAGAGGCAACTTCCTTATTTCTCAACTTACGGACTTGCCTATCAAGAATGGCAACTGGAACTTCTTCATATGACAAGTCTTCATTAACCTCTATAGCTTCGACTGGCATGATGGTGGATGGATCTCCAATCACTTTCTTCAACATGGACACATGGAATACCGGATGCACTGATGACATCTCGGGAGGCAACTCTAGCCTATAAGCAACTTGACCAATCCTTTGAACGATCCGATATGGCCCGACATACCTAGGACTCAATTTCCCTTTCTTTCCGAATCGCATGACTCCCTTCATAGGAGATACCCTCAAGAACACCCAATCATCGACTTGAAACTCCAAATCCTTCGACGAACGTCTGCATAGGACTTTTGACGACTCTGTGCTGTTTTCATTCTCTCCTGAATAACCTTGACCTTTTCCATAGCTTCGTACACCATATCCGGCCCTAGCAATTCCGCTTCACCTACCTCAAACCACCCGATTGGCGATCTACATCTTCTCCCGTACAATGCCTCAAACGGGGCCATTTGAATGCTAGCATGATAGCTGTTATTGTAAGCAAATTCTATCAGTGGCAAGTGTTCATCCCAATTACCTTTAAAATCTAAGACACAAGCCCGCAACATATCTTTAAGCGTCTGAATGGTCCGCTCAGCCTGTCCATCGGTCTGTGGATGGAAAGCTGTGCTGAGATTCACCCGAGTTCCCAAACCTTGCTGAAACTTCTTCCAAAAGTTAGCGGTGAACTGAACCCCGCGATCTGAGATGATAGAAAGTGGAGTGCCATGAAGCCTTACTATCTCCTTGATGTACAATCTTGCATATTGCTCCGCGGTATCAGTGGACTTGACAGGCAGGAAGTGAGCTGATTTGGTGAGTCGATCTACTATCACCCATATTGAATCAAACTTACGCTGAGTGCGAGGTAACCGTACCACGAAATCCATATTGATCATCTCCCATTTCCACCTTGGTATTTCTATAAGCTGAGTTAATCCACCAGGCCGTTGATGCTCGGCCTTCACTTGTTGACAGTTCGGACATTTAGCTACAAAGACTGCCACATCCCTTTTCATACCGTTCCACCAATAAATCTCCTTGAGATCGTGATACATTTTCGTTGAACCAGGGTGCACATAATACCTGGAAGTATGAGCCTCTGCCATCACTCTTTCTCGAAGCTCGTCCACATCCGGAACGAATAGCCTATCTTGACACCGCAATACACCATCTTCGCTGCTGAGTACAAATGCTAAGGTCTTGTCATTCATGACTGCTTCCTTCACCCGAACCAATGCTGGATCCATGAACTGTTTTTCCTTGATTTCCGCGACCAACGCTGATTCTGCTCCATTATGCACCAAGATATCGCCCTCGTCTGACGCCGAGATACGAACCCCCAAGCTGGCTAATTGGTAGACCTCTCGAGCCAGGGGTCTCTGATCCACACCCAAATGAGCCAAACTACCCATGGATTTCCGACTAAGAGCGTCAGCTACCACATTTGCCTTCCCTGGATGGTACAATATGTCCACATCATAGTCCTTGAGTAGTTCTAACCACCGCCGCTGTCTCAGATTCAGCTCTTTCTGCTTGAACAAATACTGGAGGCTCTTGTGGTCCGAAAACACATCTACATGAACCCCATAAAGATAGTGTCGCCATATTTTCAAGGCAAACACAACAGCTGCAAGTTCCAAATCATGCGTCGGATAATTCTTCTCATGGTTCTTGAGTTGTCTGGAAGCATAAGCTATAACCTTTCCGTGCTGCATCAATACACATCCCAAACCGACTCTGGAGGCATCACAATAGACTACAAATCCCTCTGTGCCTTCTGGCAAGGCCAATACCGGTGCCGAGGTCAATCTTGACTTCAGTTCTTGGAAACTTTTCTCACATGCTTCGGACCACTGGAACTTAACTGCTTTCTGCGTCAATTTAGTCAATGGGGAGGCGAGGGTTGAGAATCCCTCTACAAACCTCCGATAGTACCCTGCCAGACCCAAAAAGCTGCGAATCTCTGTCGGGGTCGTGGGTCTAGGCCAATCTTTCACCGCCGCAATCTTCTGAGGATCCACCATAATTCCCTCACTAGAAATAACATGCCCTAGAAAAGCTACGGACTCCAACCAAAACTCACATTTTGAGAACTTGGCATACAATTGATGCTGAAGAAGGGTCTGCAATGCTGCTCTGAGGTGAACGGCATGATCTTCCCTGCTCCGAGAGTAGATGAGGATGTCGTCAATGAATACAATCACAAAGGAATCTAGGAATGGCTTGAAAACCCGATTCATAAGGTCCATGAAAGCTGCTGGGGCATTGGTTAGCCCAAAAGACATGACCAAAAACTCGAAGTGACCATAACGAGTTCTGAAGGCGGTCTTAGGAATATCCCGCTCCCTGATTTTTAACCTGGTGGTACCCGGACCGTAAATCAATCTTTGAGAAGAACCTCGCTCCCTGCAATTGGTCAAACAGATCATCCACTCGAGGCAATGGATATTTATTCTTAATGGTGACTTTGTTAAGTTGCCGATAATCAATACACATTCGAAGTGACCCATCCTTCTTTCTGACAAAGAGAACCGGAGCACCCCATGGCGACACACTCGGTCGTATGAACCCTTTCTCTAATAAATCCCTCAGTTGCTCCTTTAACTCCCTTAACTCTGCTGGCGCCATTCTGTAAGGTGGAATGGATATTGGCTGAGTATCCGGCAATACATCAATTCCGAAATCAATCTCCCTATCCGGCGGGATGCCTGGAAGCTCATCTGGAAACACTTCAGGAAATTCATTCACAATTGGCACGGACTCGAGGGTAGGCACATCTGAGGTGGTATCCGTTACCCGAACCAGGTGATAGATACACCCTTTCTTAATCATCTTCGAAGCCTTAAGGTAGGAAATAAACCTACCCCTTGGCACCACACCATTTCCTCTCCATTCAATGACTGGCTCGCTAGGGAACTCGAGCCTCATAACTCTCGTCCGACAGTCAAGCTTGGCAAAGCACGAATAAAGCCAATCCATCCCCATAATTACATCAAAATCTACCATCCCAAGCTCAATAAGATCGGCGGTGGTATCACGACCACCCACCGTAACAACACAATTCCTATAGACTCGTGAGGCTGTAATAGAATCACCGATTGGAGTCGACACAGAGAACGGCTCATGAAGCTGTTCGGGTACTATCCCAAAATTTGAAGCAATGAATGGAGTAACATAAGACAAGGAGGACCCTGGATCAATAAGGGCATAGCAATCATTAGTCTGAACAGACATGATACTTGTAACAACATCTGGAGAAGCCTCTGCATTTTGGCGGCCACGCAATGCATAGAATCGGCTAGGTCCACCCCTACCCTGAGCTCCACCCCTAGCTGCACCACGCCCTGCTGCTGCTGGAGTACGCGCTGATGATGTAGCAGCTGAAGAACCGGATGACTGAGCAGATCCCCTACCTATACCCTGATGGGGTGCACGACAGTCCCGCTAAATGTGACCTCTCACCCCGCACCCGAAGCACACTGGAAGGTCAAGGTAGCATATCTCTGTATGAAATCTCCCACACTTGGGGCATGTTGGTCTCCCCTGCTGCTGGGATCTCACCCCAGGATGACCAGACTGACGAGACCTCCTGCTGTCTGAACCAGGTCTCGAGTAACTGCCCTGCTGATGACTGTGCACGGATGGCGGTGCACTCGCGGAGGACCGAGCATATGACTGGGATGGCCCTGATGACCCCTTCCCTGGAAGTGATCTCCCTGAACGACCCATTGACCGGGCCCTGCTGCTACTTTCTCTTTCTGCACGAATCTTCAATTTCCTGGCCTCTGTGGCCTGAGCAAACCCCACAATCCTCCCATAGTTCATGTCTGAGTGCAAAGCTGCTGTGGCGGCCTCATTCACCACCAAAGGGCTAAGGCCCTGAACAAACCGTCGAACCCGGGCATCCATGGTCGACACTAAATGAGGAGCATACTTGGACAACCTTACGAACTCCATGTGATACTCCCAAACACTCATACTACCTTGCTTGAGGACCTCGAACTCCGTGGCACAGGCTGCCATTGCCTCAGCAGGTAAGAAGTGGTCCATAAATGCATCCACGAACTCATCCCATCCGGCCGGAGGGCTCCCTTCCTCACGGGAATCCTCCCACATTTCGAACCATGAACGTGCCGCTCCCTTCAGCCTGTAAGAGGCCAACTCTACCCCCTCTATATCTGTAGCCTTCATCACTCGAGGGTCTTGTATATCTCATCAAGGAATTCCTGTGGGTCAGCCTCTGGATCGGTACCTGAAAATTCTGGAGGGGCCAATCACAAGAACTGATGGACTCTGGAGCCAAAGGAATCTCCCTGTCCGCTGGAGGATGCAGGGGCATCATGGGATCTCTGGGCCTGGGCGGCCACTAACCGTGTTAACATATGGATGGCTCCCCTAAGTTCTTCATTAGAGATACCAGAGCCCGAAGCGGGAACTGTATCTGAGTCAGGAACACTGGCAGGAGGAATGGTGGCATCTTCTGCCGCAGCTGGAATAGGGACACTTGGGTTTTGAACAGATGGGCCAGGCAAATTCGGGACTGGTGGGTCATTCTCTCCCACGGCATCGGGTACATGATTAACAGCTGCACTTGGGCCGGCATTGGCCCTAAGGCCGAGTCTAGCCTTCTTCTTAGGTGCCATATTCTGAAAATTTGGGAACAAGGCACGAATTAGACACGGATATTTCCACATTGCACTTTACCGCACGATATAGATTAACAAAGAAGTAGGTAAATTCCTAAATGCCCGTGTAGCCCCCTACTTATATGATGTGGTCGACAACATACCTATAAGAAGGGCACTACTAGACACGGCTCCGAGACATCCTAGGACACTTTAAAACCTTAAGCTCTGATACCAAGTTTGTCACGCCCCAAATCGAGGAACATGACCGGCGCCTGACCGGGTTGCCCCAGTCATGCGGACCTGGGTGCCTTTCATTCCCACGCGTTACCCCTGTGTTGACTGTTTCTCATTAACCAAATATATTACTAATCATAATTGATTTCACATTAAGCAAATAAAATGATACGAGTGATTCATTAACAAGATTTCAATTTTTACAACGCCCGACATAACACAATATATATACATAAGACTGGAGTCCCACAGTTTACATGTCTACAGAGCCTCTAGGATACAAAAGGGAAATACAATACTTGCCGGTAACAAGGCTCCGGCTATACCTTACAAAACCGAAATGAAATCTAAACCGAGTGGCATGAACCACACAAGGCCCCGAGGAAGAAAGGGGCTCACCAAAACGGGCAGTGGAAGGAGAAGGATACTACTGCCGATGAGCTGAAGTGCCTGCTACTGATCCACCTACAATCATAACACGAATGTAGCGCCCCGGCAAAAGGGACGTCAGTACACTTGAATTGTACTGGTATGTATGGACAAACTTTGTCCCAAGTAAACTCAAGCCATTAAATTACATCAACAATTAATCAAGCCAGCCAACCATGTTTCCACATTTTCCTCATTTCAAATAATTCTCACACAAAGCACATTCTACGATCAACCAATTTAACAATAACCAATCAATCACGTAAAGCACAACTAGTCAAACAAAGGGGCGATCAGTGCCCCACATGTTGCAAACTCTCCTGCTGTCTCCTTTCACAATTTCACATTATTGATTTATGTATCAATTTTCAATAGCGATTTCGATCGCTTTCCATCCTTATTGCCCCTGACCACCCTTATTACCTCGGCCACCCTTATCACCCCAACCCACACCTTATTTCACCACGTTGCGCGCGCAACACGACCCCGCCTTACAGTTGAAAACACAACAATTTCAAACAGCAGCAGATAAGGTACTACACACAATTTCAACAAGTTCAAATAAGCAACTTACACATTGGTTCATGTTCTCAATTTATTCTCAATTCAATATCACAACCATGTTACAATAGTTCCACAATTCAAGAATATTCACACAATTCAAGTGTTTCATATCTTTCCCAAAGGAACCATATATGCCATAACAACAATTTTTCTCAGTTCTTTACCAATTCCAATTCCTTTGTGATCTTTCAATTCATATTTCAAACCATACCACATGTAGTTCAATCATCAACTGAATACCCAACAATGATATCGAAAAATCACATAAAATCTCTCAAATTAACACATGCCAAACAATTTCACACATATGGGCGATTTTACAAGAATCAAAATTAGCCATACATACCTGGTGATGATTTTTCCTCCTACTTTATGCTTACCCAAGATATCCTACTCTTGCCAACCTTGTTTTTGAAGACTCTTACTTCTACTCGCTTCTTTTTACTAGAAATCAAGTTCCATAATCATGCATGAGTGTAAAATTCTATTTCCAAAAGCTATTATATGCAAACCTCTCTTTACCCAATTTAAAACTGAAAATCAAGAAAATAGTTAGGGTTTTTACCTTGAAAAGATTGGGGAAGTTGAATCCTTGCCCTAGGATCCCTTGGAATTAAGTAGTTGGAACAATCTTTGAAGATGAAGAACTTCTCTCTCTAAAAACCCTCTCTTCTCTCTCTAATTTTGGTGAGATGATATGATAAAATGAAGAAGAAAGGTGTTATATTAAAGAAGAGATCGGGTCAAAATGTTACAAAAATCGGGGCCGGGGTCAAATATGCGGTCACTATGCGACCGCAGAATCCACATGCGGTCCGCAAAGTGACCGCAAAAATGGCCTCAAAGTTATGCAGGTTCTGTTAAGAAATGCGGCCAAAATGCGGTCCGCATGTTTGATCTGCGGTCGCAAAAATGCACCGCAGATTTGACATGCGATCGCACATCGACCGCACTTTTGACAGATTTTTGGGAAACTCTCTGGAACGATTTGCGGCAAGAATGCGGTCCGCATGTCAGGTTTGCGGTCGCATTCTTGACCGCATATTTGACAATTTTTCTGGAAAATTTTATTCTCAACATTTTTGACTCTTAAATCACTACCAAGGGTCCGAACCGCGGCGAGCAAGCTCGCCGCGAAGAATTCTACGCATTCCTAACACATTATTCGGACCAAGACACCACAACTACTAGGTTTTATGCACAAAATTTTACGGGGCATTACAGAGATAGATTCTTATTTTGCTTGAAATGGGACGGACAAAGATTATACTTTGATTGGTGGAGATTAAAGTTTAAGAGAAATGGAGAAGAAGACAAAGACATAGCTATGCAAGGCTAGGAGACTGCTTAGAGAAAGAAACTGAACCCTAATTAGTTGGATCAACTTGGGCTTTTGGGTAGTGGGCTCGATTTTCGGGTTGGTTTTAGCAGATTTAAAGCAATTGGGTTTATTTGGGCTGCTCTGAAAATATTCTTTTGGACTGATTCTAGCCGAAAATCATGGTCTTCTCCTACTTCAAATTTATTTAACTGTGCTCCCATATCTTAATAATGTGGACCCAATAAAATACTTTAAACACAAATAAGTAAGGCAAATTTTCATAATCACTTATGTATTTATAAAATATTGCATAATCCATAACTGATAGTAAAATAATATATTCTATAAATTTGCTGATTGAAAGATGACGAAGAAGCAAACTCGGGAACAGATATAATGAATGTATTTTCAAATGTATATTATAAAATGCATATATTATTAAAATATACAATAACACAAATATACAATATATATATATATAAAATAATACATTATCACTTAAACTTGGGAAAGCGAACACTCTCTGTTAGTAAAAGTCCCAAGCCCGTTTTTTGTGATTTTGGATGATTTACGACTTCACGTGTACTCTATGGGAGAAAAAGAAAAAAAATGAAAATCTTTTATAATTTAAAATTGAAAGGGCCCGTTTCTTTTGAGAGTGACATTCTTTCATTGTATTAATAATTAATACACAAATGGTTGAGACAGTATAGGAAGTTAAAAAAATTATTTGTATATGAACTTATTAATCTAACTAACAAGTTAAAAAGTTATAATAAATTGTATTTATGAAATTTTCTAAAAGTGGTTGTAACTTTTATAAATAAATGTTAAAGAAGTTGTAGTCTGTGAAAACTTCTCAAATAAGTAATTAACTCAACAATAGTAATATTAATGGTAACATAAATAATAATGCTAATAGTGCTAATAATAGAATAATAATTTCTGTAATAGTAGTAATAGCTTCAATTATTATAATTATAATAAAATTTAGTAATAAATCACTAAAATAGGGCATTAGATTATCAATGACTAGGGAGTGTCAGAAAATTGATTAGAAGAAATGTATGACAAAATTGCGTATCAACATTGGTGCTTTTGGTTGAGGTCCTAGGAGCCTCAGAGTGATTTCGGATGGCTAAATAGGAGTTTGAAGCATTGTTGCAAGTCGGGAAAAATTTGTCTTCCGTTATTTCCGCATCTATGGAAAAGTAGCCGCATGAGCGGTTCCACAGATGCGGTGGAGAGATCACAGAAGCGGGCAAGCGTGGCCCAGGGCAAATTCCTCATAAGCGGACAGGGGTTCGCTCTAGTGGGTCCTCATAAGCGGACATTATACCGCAGAAGCGGTTGTCATAAAACCGCATAAGCGGATTATGGGTCGCATAAGCGGTCCAAAGGATTTTTAAGTAAGATCGCAAAAGCGGCCAGTTCGTCGCTTGTGCGAGACCGCAGGTGCGGTCATTTAACCGCATAAGCGGAAATAGACCTGGAATTAAAGTGAACAGTGTTCACGAATTTGAAAGAGAAGGAAATTATTTTTGGACTTTGGCTTAGGCGATTCTTGGGCGATTTTTGAGAGAATTCAAATGGGTTTCATCAGGTATGAACTAATGGACTCGTATTATGTTTAGATAGTGTAAAATCATGGACTAAACACAGAAATTCTAGAGCGTTTAATGCTAAAAATGGAGGTTAGAGTTAAACTTAAGGGAGTTTGAATTGATGATTTGAGGGGTCAAATGGTCTCCGATCCTTGTGTATTTTATATGTACGGACTCGTGCCGAGACGAGGAATTTGGTAATGTGAATTTCGTAATTTTTTCTAGAAGTAGGCCTGAGGCTCGGGTTTTGCCAACTTCGTGTTTTTGGGTATTTTTCGAATTCTTTCAATTGGGTCACGTCCCATTAGCTTATTTTAACGTATTCCTTGTGGTTTTGGTGAGATTATACACTCTAGGAGGTCGATTTGCGAGGGATGCGCAAGGCGAGCTAGGACTTTGGCTGGCTTGAGGTGAATAATGGTTATGAATGATGCACTAACAGTTTGAAACCCCGTATTTGCACTATGTGGTGTTATGTTGAGATGAGATACGCACCGTATGATGAGCGTGGTGATGTTACTGTTGGAGATTCGGACTCGGTCCATCCTGATTAATGACTCTACTATATTTTTGACTCAGACTGAGTTTATATCAGTATATTTTAGGCTAGTTGTCTTGATCGGGGCCTTGTGTCGATCTGTAGAACCCTTAGGGAGCATGTTGAGCTTATTGACCTCACTTTACTTGTTGAAAAAATACTCTCAGTCATATCCTTAACTGTTACATAATATAAATCGGCCTTAGCAATTTGCACTCTAAATGAGAAATACATGGGGTTGAAAGCCCTGTCCTAGCTGAGTGGGCCTTAGAGGCCAAGTCTATAATGAGTGAGAGGGGTTAAGGACCCCGTAGTGAGGGTATTTGATATACACCGGATCGAGCTGCACGTCGCAGCAGTATATACACATATGCATATATAAATCGGATTGCACGTCACAGTAGTATATTATATGGATCGGACTGCATGACGTAGTGATATCTTATATGGATCGGACTGCACGCCGCAGTATTATAGCATTTGGGCCATATGAGCCCGTCCAGAGTCTGCACACACCCCAGTGAGCGCAATCGATTATTATTATTGGATCAAGCTGTGCGCCGTAGTAGTGTATACTATAATTGAATCGGGCTGCATGCCACAGTAGTATTATGTATGGAACGCATCGCAACAGTATTGGTAAATAGTCGGACTATAGGAGATTTTCACAATTTTCCCTAATTAGCTGATCTTTACTGCCTTTAACGTTGGTTATAGAACTGTGTAGTGATCTTATGAGATTTCTTACTTTCAGTTATTATTTATTGTTATTACTCACTGAGTTGGAGTACTCACTCTACTCCCTGCACCTTGTTTGCAGATACAGAAATCCCGGAGGCATAGCTGAGTTTGTTGCTGCTGCCTAGTTCATTTGTCGGAGTTATCGAGGTAGCTGCTAGCGACCGCAAGAGCCAATTTCTCCTCTTGTCTTTCATATGTGTAGGATGTTTCTCAGTGTATTTAGAGGCTCTGACTCGTGACGCCAGATCTAATATGGGCTATTTTGATATTATTGTATTTTCCACACAATTTTTATTACTATCATAGACTGAGATTTTTCTTAATTGATATTTTAAATTTAATAACTAATAAGGAGTTTGTAACTTGGGTTGAGAATGTTTTAAAGGTCAGGCTTTCCTAACAAGGTGTTGGGCGCCATCACGACCGAGGTTTGGGTCATGACACATTAACAAAACACAAGTCAAAGATATTGAAAACCTATCAATTTTACCCTTTTTGATGATGGCAAACTAAGCATTAAAAACGAGGATTTAGAGCTCAAAGAACTAGATAAGTAACTGTAGACCACAAGTTCCCCCTAACTTTATGCCCTTACTTACATGTTTCCCCACAAGTCCCTCTGACTTTATGCCCTTACGTACACATGTTTCCCCATATGTTCCCCATAATTGATTACTACTATTATTTCCTCTTTTGGCATTATTACTAAGACACAAACAAAAGAACTGCACCAAGAAGTGCAGCCAAGCTAACTCATGCAACGTATGTGCACACAAACAGGATAGAGAATAGAAACATAGAGGTAGAGCACTACTATAATGAAAGAGGATAGAACCGATATTAATAAAACTTTAATATGCTTTTATTAAAAAGCAATAGGCAACATTGGACTTGTTAAAACGGGAGCGGTAGTGTTCCATCCCAACCACAAAAAAAAAAAGAAACAATAATAATTGCCAAAACAACAAAGAAACTTAAATAACATTTCCAAAAATTGGTCATTGAAAGGGTACTTAGGGGGCACTTAGGGACAAAGATTTATTCGGGCATTTTTCGAATTTTGCTCATTTAGCAATTCTGCTTTCAGGGTCTCTATGTGCGCCCTGAGATTAGCATTCTCATTTGTCAAATGAGCCACTGCATCATTTTACACCAAAACCCCTAGGGCTTGCTTACCTTCTAGGATAGCATCCGTAGCCTTCAACGGACGAATTTCCTCAGCTGCACGATTCTGAGCATGAATAAGCTGTGAGGCTGTTGATTTACTTCCTACCTCCCATTCTTTTCTGTACTCTCACAATCTTCTAAAGTTTTCTATGAGAAAGTCTGCTTCTCAATCCCAACCTTTCCTGTCCCCAGGGGAACTTCAAAGAACTTTAAACATTCGAGAAAGAAGGAACCCGTAGGGAAGGCCATGATTACCATCTTTGAAGCTGGAAACCTTTTGCATGTGTTTAATGATAGCAGGCAGACTCATATGGGTAATGCTATCCGTTTCTCCATTAAGAACATGTAAGACTTAGAAGTCACTGACCTCCTCTCAGCTCGAGGTAACAGAACTTTGTTAACTAATTCGAACAGTAATTGATACATATGAAGTAGCACTTTCTTATGGATCTGGTCCCCTTTCTGATTTTGCATTGTCTTTTACCATGACATTTCTGAAATTAAACGGACACACATCCCTTACAATTTTCTCACCAACTATAGGAACTTTAAGAATCTCTCCAAGAAACTTTACATCGAAGATAATGTCCACTCCATTGACCAAAGCACAAATGTGGTCATTTACAACGGGAAAGAAGCTAGCAAAGAAGCTTTGTGCCTCATCCTCATATACCTTAGGTGCATCCATATGAAATAAGTGCACTCAGTGTTGAAACTTCACCATATGCAGAATTTGGCACATACCAGCCTTCTTAGAGATTGTTGTGTCAAATGTACGACCCAGTAGAACTTTTTGACGTCTCAGATGTTCAAAGACAAGGCTTACTTGACTTCTCATTACAGAACTAGGTTCTTCAAAAATTTCAAACTTGCATTTGTCAGACTTCTCACCACTTACTTTTCCTTTTTCCTTGTATTTGACTAACACATCCTCATCAGACATCGAGAACTCACTCACCATCTCCTTTATCTTGGACCTAGATGTTGACCACTTCTCTGTTGAAATAGACTTCTTCTTTTTCAAAGACCGTCTAACCAGTGAACCAGGTTCATCTAGGGTTTCATCGTCCACCTCTACTATAGGGATTGCCTCATCACTTACAAGTACGCTACTACCTTTCTTGCTCTTTTGAAAAGCAGAATTGTAGGCCACATTTGCTTGAAGCCTTGTAGTTGGCGTTTGGTTTCAAACTTAGGAGTGGACACAAATCTCTGTTTAACTATCAATGCATCAAGAGCCACATTATCTACGTCCTCCACATCAATGGATCTCATTTCAGGTACTTGTATTTCCAAGGGCACAGTAGAGAATGCAGGAACAAAACTGTCCTAGGAATGAAAGCCCAAACCTAGGTCCTCTGGAGAGGGATCAGGTTTCTCATATGATGGCCCAGTAGTATCTCCTAGTGCATCCCCTTCCTAAATTATAATGTCCTCTTCGTCCCACACACTTTTTACCTCATTTATCTGAGAGATGATGTCATACAGTACCCCATCAGCAGATGTCACAAAAACGGTTACAACATTTTTCACTTCCTCAAATGGTACTACTACCACCACAGAGCCGGTAGCAATGATGGTCGAACTCTTTATGAATTTAGGGTTTTGACCTTGTTCTCCATCGGGTCTTTGAGTGGTGGGAGCCTCAGAATATAAAGGGGATAAATTAACAATTTTAGAGATTTTTGAAATAGAGAGAGATAGGAAAACTGGATGAGGAGTGAAGCGAAAGTCTCCATAGGTTTATCAGTAACAGTTACGACTGAGGCAGGGAGGTCGGAGTTTGCCTCATCCATTAATAAGTGAGAAGATGCTTTTGGGAAATTCTAACAGAGAACTTATGGTTAGAGAGAACATAAGAGGGTTTTTATTAGAAGAGGATAATTATTATGAGCGAGGAATAGGCACCGGTTCTGAAACACCGGTTGGGCGTGGAGAAATACAATATTTCATATGGAGATGGAATTATTTGAAGTGAAGAGATGTGACATCAGGATCTAAAAAATCGAATTACATGGTAGTTGGGTTTTGTACCCTTTTTAAGAGGTGTATTAAAGGATGAACAAAACTACTAACCTTTGGTACAAGATTTGAAAGAATCAATCCTCTTTTATCATTCATGCAGTGCATCTACAACTTCTATACTCATCATATGTGTTTACCTGGAACGGTATTAAAGTGAGCTAGACATGGACAGAAAACACCTTTAACCAGTTATTTCTTAAAGGTGATTTATGTAGCCAAATAATGAGGAATTGAGATTCTCAATTGGTCTTTAGAGGCCCCAACATCACTATGTTTCTTTCAAATTGTTCCATACTTAATGCCTTGGTGAAAATGTCTTCAATTTGGTCTTCTATGCTCCAAAACTTCATATATATCAGCCCTTTCTCTATATTATCCCTCAAAAAGTGATGCCTCACATCAATATGCTTTGTACTTTTGTGTTGAAATTGATTCTTGGTCATGTTGAGTGCACTGGTATTGTCACATAGAAGGGGCACACTTTCAGTGATTACCCCAAAAGTCCTCCAGTTGCTGCTTAATCCTTAATATTTGAGCACAACATGTTGTTGCGGCTACATATTCTACTTCAGCTATTGAATGAGCCACACAATTTTGCTTCCTTATGCCTCAAGAGATAAAAAATGAACCTAAGAAGTGAGCCATTCCAGAAAAGTTATTCATGTCCACAAGATAACTTGCATAGTTTGCATCTGCATAACCAATGAGATTAAAACTGTCACCTCAAGGATAATACAGAACCAGGTCTTGTATTCCTTTAAGATATCTCAGCATTCTTTTGGCAGCCTTCAAATAAGATTCCTTGGGATTTGATTGAAACCTTGCACATAGCCCCACACTAAACAGAACATTAGGTATGGTGGCAGTGAGATAGAGGAGAGACCCAACAATACCTCTATACATGGTTTGATTTACATGAGATCTTGTTTTATCCATGTCCAGTCAACTGGTAGTAGCAATGGGAGTGTCTATCGTCGTTGATGCTTCTATCTCAAACCTTTTCAAAGAGCTCCCTGATGTATTTTTGCTGAGAAATGGATATACCCCTTGGGGACTATTTTACTTGAAGAACCAAGAAGAAGTTCAATTCCCTCATCACGCTCATTTCATATTCATTTCCCATGAGTTTTGCAATTCTTCACACAGAGAATCAAATGTTGCTCCAAAAATGATATCATCAACATAGACCTGAACAATGAGTAGGTTCCTTCCCCATTTCTTCAAAATGAATGTGTTGTCAATTTTCCCTATTTTAAAGCTATTTTCCAATAGGAACTTTGACAATATTTCATACCAGGCTTGAGGAGCCTGCTTCAGCCAGTACAATGCTTTATCCAGTTTAAAAACATTTTCAAGATGTTCATGACATTCAAACCCTAGAGGTTGCTTCACGTAGCTTCTTCCTTAAGTAGTCTATGCAAAAATGCACTTTTTACATTCATTTGGAACAAGGTGAATTCCGAATTAGATGCAAAAGCGATTAAAATTCTAATAGCTTCCATGCGAGCCACCAGAGAAAATGTTTCATCATAGCCAATCCATTCCTCCTGATTGTACCTTTGAACTATTAGCCAGGCCTTGTTCCTTATGACAATTCTTTGTTCATAGAGCTTGTTTCTAAAGACCTAATTGGTTCCTATAATTGTTTGATTTGAGGATCTAGGTACCAGATGCCAAACATTATTTCTTTCAAACTGATGTATCTCATCTTGTATGGCTAAAATCCAATCAGCATATGTCAAGGCTTCCTTGATATTCTTTGGTTCTATCTGAGATAGAAAAGCTGAGAAGGCAAGTGAATTTTTGGCTCTTGAACTTGTTTGTACTCCATAATCTAGAGGAGTTATAATGTTGTTCATCAGATGAGAGCTTTGGTATCTCCAGTTAGACGTTTGAGGTTCATTTTAAGAGGATGTGGGTGCTCTTGGCTGGTTTTTCTCCCTTCTTTTCTCAGGTGCTGGTGGAATTCCCTGAACTGCATCAACCACTCTTTCTTCAACTTGAATTGTTGTAATTGAAGTACTTGGTTCCATTGAAGATGCGGAAGTATTGTCTTCACTCAGCTCTTTTACTTGACTCGTCATATTTTAATTTCCATTTTTCATGTTAATGACTTCACCAGGTACTAGTAAGGGTTCTTCATCTTGATTTTCTTTAACACTCTTCTTAGAGGACGGATCTGAATCATCAAAATAACATGAACACTTTCCTCCACATATTGAGTTCGATTATTATATATCTTGTAAGCCTTGCTTTGAGAATAGTAGCCCAGAAATATTCCTTCATCACTCTTGGCATCAAATTTACCAATCTAATCCTTTACATTAATGGGAATATAGAATTTGCACCCAAATGTTCTTAGGTGAGTCAGCTTGGGTTTCCTTCAATTAAACAAATCATAGGGGGTTTTTTTCAGAAGTGATCTGATCATGCACTTTTTCACCAAGTAGCAGGCAGTATTGACAGCTTCAGCCCAGAAGTTCTTTGCAATTCTACTGTCGATTAGAATAGTTCTTTCCATCTCTTCTAGAGTTCTGTTCTTTCTTTCTACTACTCCATTTTGCTAGAGAGTTATGAGAGCTTAGAAGTTGCGAGTGATGCCATTTTCATTGCAGAACTCATCAAATTTGACATTGTCAAATTCTGTCCCATGATCTGATCCAATGCATGCGACTCTAGACTCCATCTTCAAAAGGATTTTCTTTACGAAAGCCACAAACACCTCAATGTTTTCATCTTTAGTTCTGAGAAATAGAGTTCAAGTGAATCTGTATAAGTCATCTACTATTACAAAAATGTACCTTTTCCCTCATCTACTTTACACTTTCATAGGGCCACAGAGTTTCAAATGCTAAAGTTCTAGTGGCTTTGAGATGCTCATATCACTTTTTGACTTAAAGGAGGACTTCACATTTTTTCTTATAGCACGCGCATAACAAACTTTTTGCATCTTGAATTTTTCATAGGCAGGCCATGGACCAGGTCCTTATGAATTAGTTTGTTCAAAATAGAAAAACTTGCGTGGCTTAGTCCTTTGTGCCATAGTTCAACATCATCATCAACAGGTTTCAGACAACTCAGATCACCACTATGTTAGGACTCGAAATCAACAACATAGATGTTCTTGTATCATTTGGCCACAAGTATTACATCGCCAGTTACCAAACCAGTGAATATACATATTTTTACAAGAATTCCACGTTGTTTCCTTTATCACAGATTTGAGACACTCAAGAGACCATACTTAAGGCCATCAACAAAGTACACATTTTCAATAGAATGGTGAGTGACTTCTCAACTTTTCCAACTTCAAGAATGTACCCCTTTTACCCATTGCCAAAGGATACACTTAGTCCTTGCAGGGCTTTTAGTGAAAGAAAGTTTATGGCGTTCCCAGTCATGTACTTTGAACACCCACTTTCCATGAACCATTGTTGACCACTTCCTTTCACTATTCCATGCATAAAGAGATTAAGAGTTAGTTTTAGGAACCCAAGAACATTTGGGTCCCTTGTAGCAGACAAGAGTATTAATAAAAGTTCTCTTAGTCCATGCAGGTAGTGTGTGTTTTTGTGAGTGAAACCTGGTCCCTCATTTGTATTCACCTTTTCAACAAACACATTATTTCCTTTTTTAACAGATTGATTCCCGGCCTAGAAATCTTCTTTTAAGTGACCATTGTTCCCACATTGGGTACACGGCCAGTTATTAGATATAATGACGGACTTGCTGTGAGGATTATGAGGAGTTTTCTTCCTTTAAAATGCTATTCCCTGCCTATTTTTGTAATCACTAGTATGCGTAAGTGGTAGCTTCTGAGGACCAGATCTACTTTAGGGACTTTCAAGATCATTCTATAATCCTTCCTAATCAATTTGGAGTTTCTCGTTTTTCTCAACTTCAGCATACATCCTAGTTCTCAGAGGGTTCACGTCATTTTCAAGCCTAAAGTCTTTCCCACTAGCCATCTCCTTTCCTTTTCCAGAATTTGTAGATTTTAACTTAGTCCAAGGTTTAACTATTACACTTAGGTCTATAATATATGTCAAAAGATCATTCTTTTCTCTTTTGAAAACTTCAATGGTTTTCTTATGGTCGGTAACTACATCCACAAAGTCATCTCTAGTTTGTTCAGATTCTCACAATTCTAAGGTCAAAGAATCCCTATCCTCCACAAGACTACGAAAGGCAATAATTAATACGTTAAAGATATGAGTTTTCTTGGAGAATAGTACTATAGACTTCTCTAAATGTCCCTGAAATTTATCTCTTTTTGTCATTATCTTCATCAACTTCTCATTGAGCCATTAAAGCAAAAGTTGAGTCATATTCAATCTATTGAAGAAAAAGTTGAGTCATATTCAATCTCCACACCTTCAACTGCCATCATGGAACTATCACAAGTATCAGGTTTATTGGAAGGCCTCGAAAATTTTTTTTAAGTAATTTTAGATTTCGTCATGCAAATGTAGGCTAAAGTATTTTATCTCGTGTGAAAATAAGGATTTATAATGTTATGGATATAAATTAGATATGTTAATAAGTGTATAAGTATTATTATAAGCGATTTGAGGTCTAAGTAGAGGCCTAAGTCTAATCAAAGATGGAAAATTGCATATTACACGAAATCTGTAAAAGAGTGCGCACAAGACCTCACTCTGAACGATCATATCTCCCGTTATATGAATATTTGTGTGAGGATAAACCTATCAAATTAAAGCCCTTTGAGTCTAGTTTCCAACGCAACAAACCGTTTGTCATTTGGAGGTGTATACAAAAGGTTATCATCATTTTACTCATAAGGTGTCTCATGCGCAAAAATGTGTGCGAACTTTACTTCGCGCGTACTTCACGCATCTGAGGCAGAATGCTCAGAAAAATACACGAAGTTTGCAAAACTTCATGCATTTGGGCAACACTTCGTGCACCTGGAAAGTTTTAATACCCCAAGACCGGTCTAGAGTGTTCCCAAATTATTTTTGGGGTTATGGCTTGCTCTCTCAAGGGGTTTCATCCCATTCTTCATCCCTATGATCTAAGGTAAGATTTTTAGAGTACTTTGAGTAATTTCTACCCCTTAAACACTTATACTAACAAGGATTTATCTTCAAATTCCTTAGATTTCCCTTTAAATCCTTGAATTCTTCAAGAACACCACAAGTGGGGATTCTTAAAATTCGTACTACAAGAGGTATGTCTATCATCTCTAAATACTCTATGGTGATTATTCATGTAAGATACATACATTAGAACACATGGGAGGGTGATTGGGAGCCATAGGTGCCTAACCTAGGTTATGTTGGTATTGTAGAAGTTGTGTCATCGGTCATTGAGGTATGATTCTTGGTAAAGTAGTATTATTTAGGCCTGCATGTGCAAATGAACATAAATAGGTAATGATTGGGTTTTGGAATGAAGGAAAATCTAGTAAAAGAGTATTAAAAATAAAGACGCCCAACTAGTGTTTGATAAAATACTGCAAGGAGCTGAAACCATGAATGTCATCCTAAAATGTATTTAATTTTGCTATGTTTCAAGAGGTTGGGATTGCAAGAATTTCTGAAACGTCGTAGTAACTTAAGAAAAGCCTAAACGAGGTATGTATGGCTAACTTTAACCTGGTAAAATTGCCTTGTTGGTGTTCAAATGTGTGGTATGTGACATCCACGTGGGTAAAATTGTGAAATTGTGTGATTTGCTTGATTGTGATTATGATACGTGGTATTGGCTGAGGAAGTAAATGACGTATGGAAATCGTAAGAAATGCAACTAGAAAAATGGTGATATTAACATCTATGTCTAAATATCTATGGCTTGTGGAAAGTATTGTTGTAAGATGAAACATTTGTGAATTGTTGAATCTGACGAAAATAGACTTGTGAATCATTGTTTCTACCCCTTAAAGGAATGTTGTTGTGATCTTTGTGAACTTCTTATTGTCGTTGTTGTGATCTTTGTGAATTGTTCCTTGTTGTTGTTGTGAATTGTAAATTTATGGTGGGATCAGGTTGCACGCCGCAACACAAAGTAATAAGGTGTGAGTTTTGGTGATAAGGGTGGCAGGGTAATAAGGGTGGCCGAGGTAATAAGGGTGGAAAGCGATCGAAATCGCCATTGAAATTGATATGAATACAATTGTGAAATCATTGATATGAAATTGTGAAAGGACAACAGGAGAGTTTACAACCTGTGGGGCACTGATTGTCCCTTTGTTTGACTTGATTGTGCTTTTCGTGTATTGGTTTTTGCTTTCTTTGTTGATCTCTATTTGTATATGGGTTGAGGACTACTTGAAACAAAGTAACTGTGGGAACGTGTTTGGCTCGCTTTGTTATTTCTTGGTGTATCTGTTGGTTGTTTTATTGTCATGACTTATTTGTTTATGGCTTGAGTTTACTTGGGACAAAGCTTGTCCATAAATACCAGTACAATTCAAATGTACTGACGTTCCTTTTCCTGGAGGTGCTACATTCATGTTATGATTGTAGGTGGTTCTATTACAGTTATTCTAGTCCACCGGCAGTAGCACTCCTTCACTCTCCATCAGTTGCATTGGTGAGCCCCAGTTCCTCTTGGGGTCATGTATGGTTCATGCCACCTTCTTTTGAGTTATTGTGTATTGTAAGGTTTTGCCGAGACCTTGTCGCCGGCAAGTATTGGTTGAGTTTCTAGTATTCATAGAGGCTCCATAGACACAATGTGAGCGGTGTATAAAAGTATTTTGGGTAGTAACTGTACGGTTCGGAATTGTGGTCCACGTTGGTAAATATTGTATGTATTTTTGTAAGTAATTGGTATCAAATGTTGGAATTGATAAAAGGAAGAAATGAATACAAGTGGTAAGATTATGCTAGGTCTTAAATTTCTTTTTAAAAAGGATAATGTATATTGGAAATTACGAGGTAACGCATGGGATGGAAAGATAATTCCAGGTCCGCTTGACTGGGGTCCTCCGGTTGAGCGCCGATCGCGCTCCTCGGATTTTGGGGTGTGACAAACTTGGTATCAGAGCTTAAGGTTTTAAAGTGATCTAGGATGTCTTGAAGCCGTGTCTAGTAGAGTCCTCCTTATCGGTGTGTTGTCGACCACATATATAAGTTGGAGGCTACATGGACATTTAGGAATATTACCCTTCTTCAACACTCCAAATTGTGCGATAAATCTTGTCTATAAGATTGTTTTCTAACTCGTGCGTTGAGATTCAAGGTAAGTTTAAATGCTCTTTCGTCTATTTCATGTAGTGTTGCCATATGTCCTGACCAATGGGAAAAGACATGGATATTATGGAGATGGCACATGTATCTTGTTGAATAAACAGTATGGATATATAGTATAAGTACATAGTACTATAAGTATACTTTATTTGAGGAAAGTGTTAGAAGTGATTACCCGCCCAAAGAGACATTGATTTGATAAATTATATGTAAGCTTGAATAGCACACGTCGATAGTGCGAGAAGTATGTAAATGATCCAAAGGTGTGAAAGAATATTGGTTATATAAGCACGGGATATATGAGAGAATGATCAATAGATTAATGATGAGAGTATAAGTCTCTCACATGAGGTAAAAAAGTTATGAAATGATACTCAATTGGACCCAAGGTGACAAGACCCTTATACTACGAACTTTATAAGGACCCAGAAATGTACAAAGTTGTATTACACTCATAAAGGATATAGGCATGGGAACTTGGAATCCCATACCTGCGTGGCTGAATAAGAGTAGGGAACTTATAAGATTAATACTATGGTCAGGAGAAAGGGAACCCAAGGAAGTACTATATGTCAAATGTGAAAGATTGCGAGTTCTTAGAATGGGCTAATCATACATTTGTGATTTAACCAAAGTTCCGGGATACTAAGAAATCAAAAACGAGTGGGAGAAATAAATGTGTTGCTACAACAACCAAAGATGGTATTTAGGGCTTGATAGAGAGCCTCTAAAGAATCTTACAAACATATAAGTGTTGAGTGATATTCAGACGAACACACTTTGCTACATATATCCCAATAAGAGTTAAGAGGTGAGCCGGATGAAATACCTAAGGTAAGAGACCACGTAATATATGGAAGAGTGCGTGGCTATTCACTAACTAGGAAGAATGAGGTGAGAGAAATGGGGAGAAAACCTTTAAATTGAGATGATCATGGTTATCATAAAATATCTTGCATCAGAATGGTGGACTCGCTTAGAGCACAAGTGTTAATAAAAGTTATAAGGGACTAACCATGAACCTGACATGAGTGACACTAAATATCAACTAAAAGATCCAGAGATAGTTCATGTCTACATATAATAGGAAGTGAGAATACCGTTGGTGAAGTTGTGGTACTATAAACTGATTAAATAAGGCATAATGATATTACAAGTTCACATGAGGCAAACAAATGTGTGGGACAATAAGGCTATTAACTATGCACTATCTGCAAAATAGAATGGGAATGAAAGTTCGAATTAGAAAAAAAAGATGGCACTAGCATATTGTCCACGCCAAAGGGTGATCAATAAGGGAAAGGTAACACAATCTACCCAAAGGGCAAATAAAAGGTTCGGAATAGATTGAAAGAGGATGAACACTTGTTACGGACCAGGCGTGTTTAGCATGGAAACTCCTAAGCTGCAATATTAGGGAACTCTATTGGTAGCTACAATATGGGGAATGAGGTAAGTTACTCATCGAGGATAGAATAAGGTGGACTAAGTCTTACACTTAAGAGTAAAACCAAAAGTCGTTGTTGACGAAGTGAGGAGGATTTAAAGTTTCGGAGAATGCCCCTCTCGGACTAGTGAACCTTCCTAAATTATATACATATAAAGGTCACTGATATACGTTTTGAGAGGTGTTTAATCGTAAAAAGGGATCGTGGGAATTTTCACACGGGAAGTAGTGCAGTTTCTTAAATTCTATAATGCACATATGGGGAGAAGAGATTGGATAAGAAAAGTTAGAGCACAATGTTAACTTACATTTGATGCAATGTTGTGCAAGTTAGTATTATCAGGGTATGTGTGCAAGTTATTCGGTTGTATTCATTTGAGACAGCAGGTCATATGAGAAAACTCATTTAGTAATATCTTTTGTTGAGAATTTTGAAGAGTTAGTTGCAATTATTCACATGAGATTGTAACCATATCAGGGAAATTATAGTAGAACTCAATTCTTGGGAGGTCTTATGTAAGAGGAGATATGATAAAGATGTTCCACTAATGATGTAAAGTGTTAAGATGATAGTTTATGCCTCCAGGGTTGGTTTGGGGTGTGCGTTGATGCATCACGGGAAGGTTATAGCGTATGCTTCGAGACAAATTAAGAATCACGAGAAGAATTATCCGATACATGATTTGGAGCTCGCAGCAGTTGTGTTTGCTTTGAAAATATGATGGCATTATCTTTATGGGGTCCATGTGGATTGTTCTCAGACCATTCGAGTCTCGAATATTTGTTGAAGTAGAAGGATTTGAACTTAAGGCAACAACGATGGTTCGAATCGCTCAAGGATTATGATATGAACATTTTGTACTATCTAGGGAAGGCGAATACGGTGGACGACTCTCTCAGTCAGAAGTCTATGGGTTGTTTGGATCATTTGGGAGTGGATCAGAGGCCTTTGGATCGGGAGGTTTGTCAATTGGCCAGTCTAGGGGTTCGCATTTCGGCATCAGACGAGAGGAATGTTATGGTGCATAATGCAGCAGAATCGTCACTAGTGGCAGAAATCAAGGAAAAATAGTTTATGGATCCAGCATTGGCTTGGATAAAGGAAGCAGTTATGAATAACAAGACTTCGAAATTTTCATTGGAGGAGAGGATGGTATATTGCAATGTCAAGAAAGGATATGTGTTCCGGATGTGGATAAGCTTCGGGAAAGGCTAATGGCAGAGGCTCATTGTTCTAGATATTCCGTGCACCCAGGGTCTACAAAAATGTATCATGATCTTAAAGATATTTATTGGTGGAACGTTATGAAATGAGGTGTAGCGGACTTTGTATCTAAGTGTTCGAATTTTGAGCAAGTAAAGGCTGAGCATCAGTGGCCTGGCAGGTTAACTCAGCTTATGCAAATACCAATGTGGAAATGGGAGATGATCAACATGGATTTCATGGTAGGGTTACCTTGCACTCAGCGCAAATTTGACTCAATTTGGGTGATAGTGGATTGACTCACCAAATCATCTCACTTCGTTAAAGTCATTCAGGAAAGGATGAAGACTGCTCAAAGTCGACAGAAATCCTATGCGGACGTTTGTCGAAGAGACTTGGAATTTCGAGTTGACGATTGGGTATTCTTGAGGGTATCTCCTATGAAGGGTGTCGTGCGATTCAGTAAGAAAAGGAAGTTGAGTCCTAGATATGTTGGGCCGTATCGAGTTGCTCAAACGATAGGGCAGGTGGATTATAGGCTGGAATTTCCCCATGAAATGTCATTGGTACACCCGTTGTTCTATGTGTCTATGTTGAAGAAAGTGGTTGGAGATCCATTTTCCATCATGCCATTTGAGACTATTGAGGTGAGTGAACACTTATCATATGAAGGGGGTCTGATTGTTATTCTTGATATGCAAGTCCGAAAATTGAGGAACAGGGAAATTGCTTTAGTTAAAGTATTGTGGCGAAGTCAACAAGTCGAAGAAGCCATGTGGGAAGAAGAAAAACAAATGAAAGAGAAATATCCCCAGTTGATCGAACAAGTCTACTAGTGATCGTGCGAATGGTTATCTTTAAGCACTTTTAGGTAGTGTTCAGATTTGTGCAAAGGCACCCCATTTTCCTGAAATTGCCGTATTGCTGTAACTTCCCAATATGTACCAGATTGCAAATGTTGTTGCTATTTGGGTAATGTGCAACCCTTGAAGTAAATGAAAATTTCGTGAAACTTATGTTCTAGGTAAATGATTAATGATAGAGTAGATTGGTAATGGTTAATTGAAGAATTTATGGCATGTTAAAGTGACTGGATTGTACAGGGCTCGTTGAAATGACTCAGTTGTGTGGAAATTAAATGACCTTGATTGAACCAGGTGCAAATTATGATATAGAAAGAATGAACTACGTGTAAGTTGTTTAAAGTGTATGAATATGTACAGGTTATTGAAGTAATGAATTGTATACCAGTTGTAGGGATAACAGAAAATGTGTAATGGTGCTTGGAAATATGTTTCAGGGCTCTCTGAAAGGTGGATATGTCCATATTACAAAGTAAACTCTAGCCAAATTTTCGGAAATTTTTGGAGTTAGCCAAATTCGTGGCTATTGATATATTTCATGATGTGAACAAACTGAAGTTACATAAGGAAGGCTAGTGAACGAATCTGCATCCTCATTCGAGGACGAATGATCCTAAGGGGGGGGGGATGTAAGGCCTCGGAAATTTTTTCGAGTAATTTAAGATTTCGTCGTGCAAATGTAGGCTAAATTATTTTATCTCGCGTGAAAATAAGGATTTATAATATTATGGATATCAATTAGATATGTTATTAAGTGTATAAGTCTTATTAGAAGTGATTTGGGGTTTAAGGAAAGGCATAAGTCTAATCCAAGATGGAAAATTGCATATTAGATGAAATCTGTAGAAGAGTGCGCACAAGACCTCATTTTGAACGATCATATATCCCGTTATATAAGGATTTGTGTAAGGATAAACCTATCAAATTAAAACCCTTTGAGTTTAGTTTCCAACATAATTAATCGTTCGTCAGTTGGAGGTGTATACAAAAGGTTTTGATCATTTTACTCGCAAGGTGTCTCATGCACGAAAACGTGCGTGAACTTTACTTCGCGCATACTTCGCACATCTAAGGCAGAATGCATAGAAAAATGTGCGAAGTTTGAAAAACTTCGCGCATCTGGGTAACACTTCGCGGACCTGGAAAGTTTTAATACCCCAAGACTGGTCTAGAGTGTTCCCAACTCATTTTTTGGGTTATGGCTTGCTCTCTCAATGGGGTTTCATCCCATTCTTCATCCCTATGATCTAAGGTAAGGTTTTTAGAGTACTTTGAGTAATTTCTACCCCTTAAACACTTATACTAACAAGGATTTATCTTCAAAAACCTTTGATTTTTGTTTAAATCCTTGAATTCTTCAAGAACACCACAAGTGGGGATTCTTAAAATTCTTACTACAAGAGGTATGTCTATCATATCTAACTACTCTATGGTGATTATTCATGTAAGTTACATGCATTAGAACTCATGGGATGATGATTGGGAGCCATAGGTGCCTAACCTAGGTTATGTTGGTGTTGTAGAAGTTGTGAGATGGGTAATTGAGGTATGATTCTTGGTATAATAGTATTATTTATGCATGCATGTGCAAATAGAGTTGTGGGAAGATTGATGAACATAAATAGGTAATGATTGGGTTTTGGAATAACGAAAATCTTGTAAAAGAGTATTCAAAATCCAGACGCCCAACTAGTGTTTGATAAAATGCTGCAAGGAGCTGAAACCATGAATGTCTTCCTAAATTGTGTTTAATTTTGCTATGTTTCAAGAGGTTGGGATTGCTAGAATTTTTGAAACGTCGTAGTAACTTAAGGAAAGCTTAAACGAGGTATGCATGGCTAACTTTGACCTGGTAAAATCGCCTTGTTGGTGTTCAAATATGTGGTATGTGACATCCACATGGGTAAAATTGTGAAATTGTGTGATTTGCTTGATTGTGATTATGATACGTGGTATTGGCTGAGGAAGTAAATGACGTATGGAAATGGTAAGAAATGCAACTAGAAAAATGGTGATATTAACATCTATGTCTTAACATCTGTGGCTTGTGACAAGTATTGTTGTAAGATGAAACATTTGTGAATTCTGGAATCTCTCGGAAATAGACTTGTGAATCATTGTTGCTACCCCTTAAAAGAATGTTGTTGTGATCTTTGTGAACTACTTATTGTCATTGTTGTGATCTTTGTGAATTATTCCTTGTTGTTGTTGTGAATTGTAAATTTACGATGGGATCGAGTTACGCGCTGCTACACGAAGTAATAAGGTGTGGGTTGTGGCGATAAGGGTGGCCGAGGTAATAAGGGTGGAAAGCGATCGAAGTTGCCATTGAAATTGATATGAATACAATTGTGAAATCATTGATATGAAATTTTGAAAGGAGACAGCAGGAGAGTTTACAACCTGTGGGGCACTAATTGTCCCTTTGTTTGACTTGATTGTGCTTTCCGTGTGTGTTTGGTTGTTGCTTTCTTTGTTGATCTTTATTTGTATATGGGTTGAGGACTACTTGAAACAAAGTAAGTGTGGGAACGTGTTTGGCTAGCTTCGTTATTTCTTGGTGTATCTGTTGGTTGTTTTATTATCATGACTTATTTGTTTATGGCTTGGGTTTACTTGGGACAAAGCTTGTCCATACATACCAGTACAATTCAAATGTACCGACGTCCCTTTTGCCGGGGGCGCTACATTCGTGTTATGATTGTAGTTGGTTCTATAGCAGGTATTCCTGTCCACCGGCAGTAGCACTCCTTCACTCTCCATTAGTTGCATTGGTGAGCCCCACTTCCTCTTGAGGTCATGTGTGGTTCATGCCACCTTCTTTTGAGTTATTCTGTATTTTAAGGTATAGCCGGGGCCTTGTCGCCGGCAAGTATTGGTTGAGTTTCTAGTATTCATAGAGGCTCCGTAGACACAATGTGGGTGGTGTATAAAGTATTTTGGGTAGTAACTGTACGGTTCGGAATTGCGGTCCACGTTGATAAATATTGTATGTATTTTTGTAAGTAATTGGTATCAAATGTTGGAATTGATAAAAAGAAGAAATGAATTCAAGTGGTAAGTTTATGCTTAGGTCTTAAATTGCTTTTAAAAAAGGATAACGTATATTGGAAATTACGGGGTAACGCATGGAATGGAAAGATAATTCCAGGTCCGCTTGACTGTGGTCCTCTGGTTGAGCGCCGGTCGCGCTCCTCGGATTTTGGGGCGTGACATTTATCTTCTTTCTCACTAGATGAATCCCTCCATACTGCAAGAGCCTGTCTCATCATGTTGTCAGCGGATCTTTTTCTCTTGAAGTTCTTGAAAGATATCGGGTTTGTCTTAGTTATATCTCATGGTAGTTTTTGGAGAATTCTTTCTTCAAGATTGGACAGTCTGTCATGAAGTGTGCAGGCTTTTCACACTTGTAACAAAGATCATAGTCGTTTGATCTTTTAGAGCTGTCCCTTTTTTGTATTTCTCCATTTCTTTTGACCATCTTCTGAAATCTTTTGGTTAAGTAAGCCATGTCACTGTCTTCCTCGCTTGAATCATTGTTATTAGCTTTAAGTGCCAGCTTTCTTTCCTTATTCTGCACTCTTCTTTCACTGTCTATCTTTTTTTTTAACTTGTACATCTTTATATTTCCAATCAGCTCTTCTATGGTCAGCTCATGTAAGTCCTTTGATTCAGTAATAGCATTCACTTTGCTTTCCCAAGATCTAGGCAGAATGCTGAGGATTTTTCTCACTAGATTGTTTCTAGGAATTGTTTCACCAAGTGAGAGTAACTCATTTATAATGGACGTGAATATTGTGTGCATATCTTGAATGGATTCATAATTCCTCATTTTAAAGAGTTCATGATACTCGGTGGTGAGCATATCAGTCTTAGACTATTTTACTTGTGTGGTTCCCTCATGAGCTATTTGCAAAGCTTCCCATATATCCTTGGCAGTGTCGCATGTGGAGATTCTATTGTACTCTTCAGGTCTTATTCTATATACTAGAATATTCTTGGCACAAAAATTCTTCTCCACAACTTTCTTGTCTACTTCTGTGTACTCTTTACTAGTTTTTGCCATTAAGAATGGTTCTTCCAGTACCTTGGTTGAAACATAAGGACCATCGCAAATGATATCTCATAAATCAGAATCCTTATCCATGATAAAATCATGCATTCTTGTTTTTCACCACCCATAGTATTGTCCAATGAACCTAGGTGGTCGGTATGGATTGACGTTCTTGAAAATTTGGTGGAGCAGCCATGAGGATCCTTCCTAGGTGTTAGCCTGATAGGAGGAACCCGCTCTGATATAAACTATTAGTTTGTATGAGTCCACCAACTAGTATATTTTTAATCCTCTATGAGATTCTACTGAGAATGTTAATAAAATAGTACTTAAATAAGGCATAGCATTTTTACGTGGAAACATCCACACAAGGGGATAAAAAAACCACGACCTACACCTATAGACTTTTAACTTCAGTAGCTTGCAATCTTACTATTACAAGCCACTTTGCAATAACCTTATTATAGAGACTTCAACTAACTTGTGATGCTCTCACCACAAGCCACTCTATTACTTTTCTAGTTACAAAGGCTTTAACTAACTTGTGATTCTCTCACCACAAGCCACTTTGTCACTCTATAGTTACAAAGGCTTTTGCTTATGACTAAACCTAGTCACAATGTAAACTCAAGGAGTTTACGGATTTACAAAAGGATGTCTAATCAACGCTTCTAGCTTAAAAATTTAGGAGATACGATAAGTACAATCACAAAGTTATAACTCAACTAGGACAACAACATGCTAATTTTAGGAACTGGTCCGTAGTTACGTTCAACTTTGTTCTTCAAGCTCGTGAGAATTGATATCTCTATTTTTTCAAGCTTGAATGAGAAACTGAAACATTAAAGTAATGTTTCAATGTAAACTAATTTTGGTACACTCTGGTCACACCATTTGAAATCATGTGAGCACTTTAGTTGGTTAGGGAATGAGTGAGCGCTAAAAACAGTGCAGTGCGGCAGAAACAGTGTATGCAGTCACTTTATTTCCAGTTGTGTCCAATTGACTTTGTACTTTTATGAGGGAACCACAAGGGTAGGAGGTCCTTGTTTAGTTTCCTAACTCTTGAGGCTATAGCAGTTCACAGTTGGTTGGAATCCGTTAAATTCAATGTAATCCAAGTGAGTCAGGTTCCCTATCTAGTTCTTGACATTAAGTTTGTTAGATTATCAAAACACAAGGCAAAAATATTGAAAACATATCACATATTTTGCTTATCGGCAATGCGTGAAGTTTCACCAACATATTAAAATATACTTTTTTTAACAAATTAACATGAAAAAAATTGCAACTAATAGTATATCTAAACTTTAATTTTAAAATGTTGAATTGAAGTAATTTAGTTTAGCTTCAAATCTTAATTAAATTGACTTCCGATATGCCAAATTGTCATCAAAATTGATACAGAGGGAACAATGGATGGGTGTATATTGAAATAAATTCTTAAATGAAACAGTCCAGAATGTATCAATATCAGTACATAATTTTACATAATAGGAGGCTGATTTATTTATTTATTTATTTGATAAAAGGAAATACTAAGCATCAGGATCTGGTGAACATGGATACAAAAATTCACCTCTTTTGCATTTCTCCTCAATGATGCTTTGATTAAGAGTCTCTGCGTCGTAGAAATTCATGTAGTTGTCCACGCACTCTAGATAACAAGCTAATTCCCTTATTGCTTTAGGAGTTTTACAATTTATCAACTCTTTAGGAAATAATACTGAGACTAAAACGAATATTTGCAATAGCACTATAATTCGCTTACAAGACATCTTTCCGAGTGTATTTTCCTGTGGGGAAAAAGTTACATTTAACATTAAAAAACAATTATTAAAAGTAATAAAAAATATTGACATAAAAAATATTAATTTGAAGATTCTAATGGCATAACGGAAGGACGTTATTTGAATGATAATAATAATAATAATAATAATAATAATAATAATTAATACATATACAGGAAGATTTTCATTTACTAGCATTTACTCCTAAAACAAATAAAAACATTTTCACATGTTGAATAAATAATAGGGAACCTATAGAAGTGGAGCTAGTTTGTAGGTTTGGTCGCACGGGTAACTTTTTCTTAAATACTATTTTATACTAAAAAAATTAGTATGAACATATTTCCTTTTTAATCCGTGCGAAAAAGAATTATTCTTTTTCTTATTTGGATCAATTTACCTTTACACAAAGATTTATAGTCACACATAATATATATGCCTTATTTAAGACCACAAGATCAAAAGTCTCTCTCTTTTCTTAAACTTCGTGCCAAGTCAAATGAGTTCACATAAATTAAAACGGAGGGTGTATAAAATATTGTGAACCTGTTAACTAAGACGACATATAAATTACGTAACGAATTCAAAACTTATAAATTTCAAATCCTCGCTCCGTCCCTATGAAACTATAAATGACAGCAAGAAACTTGCAAACACTTTTAAAAGAAAAAAGAATTTGGAAGAAGGTTTACACTATATATCGTCAAATTGCTACGATCGACGAAAATTGACCTATGCAATGGATTGGCTCTAGTTTATAAAGTTTAATCATGTTTATGTTAAATAATCAAAGGATTCATTAAATAGATGTTAGAAATATGTAACGTATAGTCCGAGTGCATTTAATTTTTTTAGTAGTTATGTAAAGTTTCCGTTTCACTTTAATAAGTCATCTACAAAAATAATCTAGTGATGCGTACATTGAATGATCAGTGTACCATTATATTTTATAATCTGATAATTATAAAATAGTATGGTCACATAGGCATCACTATGGATACATGACGAACATCCTCAACTGTAACGATCCGACAGGTCGTTTTAGAAAATTACGCCCCAATCCCCAATTTAAGTGTTTCCCTAAGTTCTTTTCTGCTATTGTGGTTTGCCGGGAGAGTCGGTTCTGAAATTTGGGGCATTTTGGGATACTTAGTCCCTAAAGGAGAGCTTTAAGGCTAGAAAATGGTCCGTAACCGGAACAGTGTTAAGACGATCTCGGAACGGAAATTCCGACAGTTTCTGGAGCTTCGTTATGTGATTTTGGATATGTTCGCAAATTTTCAGGTCATTCGGACGTCGTTTGGTCGGGTTTTTGATCGAATGTGCAATTCGGAAAGTTTTAAGAAACTTAGGCTTGAATCCGTGTGTAATTGGTGATTTTGATGTTTAGGATGGTGTTTTTATGATTGGAACAAGTTCGTATCGTGTTTTGAGGTATGTTGGTGATTTTTGTTGGGGTCCGGGGGCCTCGGGGTGAATCCGGACCATCATCCGGCAATTGGAAGCAAGAAATGATCTGCTGTAAATTGCAGATCACTGGGCGAAATTTTAGCCTTCGTGTTCGCGAGGGCTATGCCGCGTTCGCGTAGGCTGGGGCCGGGTGACCATCACGTTCGCGAGGGATGGAAACGAGTTCGCGTATGAGGAAGCTGGAACGCATCGCGTTCGCGTGGAGTAATGTCGCGATCGCGTAAGAGGAAAAGGCAGGGCATCGCGTTCGCGTGGACTGGGACGCGTTCGCGTAGAGTAGAAGTCCGGAGGCTGGGAAGATGACCTTCACGGATGCATGACTTCATGTCGCGTTCGCGATGAAGGACTGGAGCAAGGCATCACGTTCGCGTGGGAGGCGTCGCGAACGCGATGAATAAAATAGGCTGCCAGTGAGTTTAATTACAGAACAGAACCAGTCGCGGGTTTCATACCCCAAAACGCCATTTTTGAGTTCTAAAGAGAGAAACTCACGGGAATTGCTGGGAATTCATCGGGGATTCGTCGGAGGTAAGTTTTGTGGCTTAATTATATCATTTTAACATGAAATCCTCGGTTAAATTTCTGTAAATGGAAGATTAAAGGTGGATTTGAGCCCTAGGCCTAAATGTTAGAAAATCTTTGATTTGAATGGGCAAACGGAGTCCGATTTCGATAAATTTTATATGCACGGACTCGTATTGAGATAAGGAACTCGAATATATAATTTTCGTGATTTTTTGATAAGCGTACCGAAAGTCGAGTTTTGGCAACTTGTGGGTTTTGGTGTATTTTGAGTTATTTTGATTGGGTAATGCCCAATTGGCCTATTTTGATGTGATTCTATTGATTTTTATCGGATACTACACTTGTGGAGGCCGACATTCGCGGCAAGAGGGTTATTTCTTAGCGGTTTTGTACCGGAATTGAGGTAAGTGGCTTGTCTAACCTCGTGTGGGGGACTTTCACCCCTAGGATATTATGTGATACTTTAAATGCCTTGTACGCGAGGTGACGGGCGTGTACATGCGCTGGTTGTTGAACACATACTTTACTTAAAATGCTCGATGAGTGATATTCCTGTTTTTAGTTGTTAAACTCGATATTCCTACCCGGTAGCATTTAGAAAAGCATGATTAGGTAGTATTTAACTGTCTAGTTGCCTAATTGTGTTACTTGAGTTTTCTTGGTAATCGCTGGCGCTGTTATCGGTGAAGTTATAGTTAAGCATATTATATTTCTCTCTGTGTATTCCTTTACTTGCTGTGTTTGTGGACTGCGGGTTCAATTCCCGGAGATCCCAGGGCTGTGGGTTCGATTCCCAGAGACCGGAGTGATAATGATGTGGACTGCGGGTTCGATTCCCGGCGATCCTGAGATTTATTGAGATGTGGACTGCGGGTTCGATTCCCGGAGATCCTGAAATTTATTGAGATGTGGACTGCGGGTTCGATTCCCGGAGATCCTGAGATTTATTGAGATGTGGACTGCGGGTTCGATTCCCGGAGATCCTGAGATTTATTGAAATGTGGGCTGTGGGTTCAATTCCTGGAGACCCATGGGTACTGTCAATGGGACTGTGGGTTCAATTCCCACAGGTCCCGGACTTGTTTTATTGAGTTGGTTATTTGTTGTTAGCTTAAATTGTAGACGGTTGCAGTAATCATTTTATTGTTGTTATTGCGGAAATTATTATCATTTAAACTATTTATTATTATTATTATCACTATATTATTGCTTCTCAGCAGGGCCCTGACCTTCCTCGTCACTACTCCATCGAGGTTAGGCTTGGCACTTACCGAGTACCGCCGTGGTGTACTCATGCTACTCTTTTGCACACTTTTGTTGTGGAGATCCAGGTACATCAGGACAGGCTCATATCAGGTGATTCAGCAGCGCTTGGGGAGACCTCGAGGTATGATCTGCTACGTCCGCGGATCCGGAGGCTTCCCTTCTATTCTAGTAGTAATAGTTGGCATTTTTCCTTCACCTCGTTGATAGATACTATTTACACATAGAGCCACAGTTGTATATTCTCTTTTAGTCTGTGTTACTGTGGGATTCCGGATCTTGGTAGCGTTTTATTCATTGTGTGACGGATGTATGTGCCAAGCGGCACGGATTACATATCTTTTTATGCTATCTTCCCGCTGTTTCTTATTTAAGTGTTTATAGCTTGTATATTCCGCAACGTTTTAGGCTTACCTAGTCGTGGGGACTGGGTGCCATCACGACATGTTCACAATTGGTGAACTAGGGTCGTGACAAGTTGGTATCAGAGCTTTAGGTTCATAGGAGTCACGGGACACAGACCGGTTACTTAGAGTCTCGTTGATCGATACGGAGACGTCTGTGTTTATCTACGAGGAGCTATGTACTATTTAGGAAACTCTTCATTTCTTTTGGATTCCTTGTCGTGCGATATTCTTGGCATCAAAAATCTAAACTATTGCTTTCTATTCTCTCACAGATGGTGAGGACACGAGCTACTCGCGATGATCAGGTGCCCGCGCCCCCTGTTGCTGCCGTCAGAGGCCGGGGCCGAGGTAGAGGACGAGGACGCGCCCGAGGTGCAGCCACAGCACCCGCGCGCGCTGCCGCTGAGGTGCCACAGGTAGACCAGGTTGGAGCGCAGGCACCTGGTACACCGACTACAGCTGCTACTACTCCAGCACTACAGGAGACCCTGGCCCGGTTCATGAGTATGTATACCACTTTAGCTCAGGCAGGACTGCTTCCTCTCGTCGCAGCTACATCTCAGGCCGGGGGAGGGGCCCAGACTCCCGCAGCCGTTACACCGGAGCAGCGTGTGCCGGTGGGACAGGTTCCAGATGTTTTGGTTATGCCTCCTGCCGCCCCAGCACAGCCCGGAGGTGGACCAGCTGCCTCTGAGGACGAGCAGCGTAGATTGGAGAGGTTCAAGAAATATGACCCTCCAGTGTTTAGTGGTTTGGCTTCAGATGATGCATTGGGTTTTCTAGAGGAGTGTCATCGTATTCTTCGTACTATGGGGATTGTGGAGACCAGCGGGGTTTCCTTCATTGCTTTTCAGTTTCGTGGGGCCGCTTATGATTGGTGGCGCACGTATGAGTTGGATAGTCCAGAGGAGTCTGCTTCATTGACTTTGACGCAGTTTTTAGATATGGTTTTGAGAGAGTTTGTTCATCAGAGCCTTAGGGATTCTTGGCACTCGAAGGTTGAGCGATTACGACAGGGCTCCATGTCAGTATCGGAGTATGCTATCAGTTTCACCCGTCTAGCCAGGCATGCACCGGCTTTGGTAGCCACGGTTCGGGAGAGAGTGCGGAGATTTATCGAGGGCCTTGTTCCGCCTATCCGATCCAGCATGGCCAGAGAGCTGGAGACAGATATATCTTATCAGCAGGCACTAAGCATTGCCAAGAGGATCGAGAGTATGCTCCCTAGAGAGCGGAGGGAGAGAGAGGCCAAGAGGTCTCGTGAGTCGGGCCATTTCTTTGGTGCCCGCACTTCATCAGCCGGTCGTTTTGGCAGGGGTTATTCCGGTCCGACCAGTTCACTCAGCTTTACCAGCAGCCGGTAGCACTCCAGCTCTTCCAGCACCTCAGGAGCGTTATTATGCTCCCCCAGTTTCCAGTTCACCTTCTGCGCGGGGTCCTTCCAAGGGTCGGACTAGTGGGGGTGAGGCCGGTCAGTCACAGCCACCGCGTCCTCCCAGAGCTTGCTTTGAGTGCGGGGATACTTGCCACCTGGTTAGGGAGTGCCCCAGGCACAAGAGAGGAGCCCCTCATTAGTCATCACAGCATCTGCGTGCTTCTCAGGGCCAGCAGGCTATCATTCCAGCCCCAGCTGCCACTCCAACTGCCCAGCCAGCCAGGGGCGGGGGTCAGGGTTCCAAAGGTCACCCTCGAGAGTGGGGACATGCCACATTCTACGATATTCCTGGTCGCGCTGCGGCTGTTGCATCTGATTCTGTTATCACAGGTATTATTCTGGTTAGTCATAGGGAGGCATCGGTTCTATTCAGCCCTGGTTCCGCTTTTTCATATGTGTCTTCTTACTTTGCTTCTCATCTGGGTGTGCCTCGGAATTCTTTGAGTGCCCCCATTTATGTTTCCACTCCGGTGGGTGATTCTTTGGATGTGGACCGTGTATGTCGGTCGTGTTTGGTTACCATTTGTGATTTTGAGACCAGAGCGGATCTATTGTTGCTCGGGATGGTCGATTTTGATATTATTCTGGGCATGGACTGGTTGTCACCCCATTATGCTATTCTTGATTGTCACGCCAAGACCGTGACACTGGCTATGCCAGGCATTCTACGTATTGAGTGGAGTGGTACTCTAGATCACACCCCTAGCCGTGTTATTTCTTTTCTCAGAGCTCAGCGTATGGTTGAGAAGGGGTGTGCTGCTTATCTAGCGTATGTGCGGGACGTCAGTATTGACACTCCCTCTATTGATTCTGTTCATGTGGTACGTGACTTTGCTGATGTATTTCCAGCTGATCTCCCGGGCATGCCGCCCGACAGAGATATTGACTTTGCTATTGACTTGTTTCCGGGCACTCAGACCATTTCTATTCCACCGTACCGTATGGCTCCTCCTAAGTTGAAGGAGTTGAAGGATCAGTTACAGGAGTTATTGGGCAAGGGTTTTATTCGACCCAGTGTTTCGCCTTGGGGTGCTCCCGTATTGTTTGTGAAGAAAAAGGACGGTTCTATGCGTATGTGTATTGACTATCGTCAGCTGAACAAGGTTACGATGAAGAACCAATATCCTTTGCCCCGTATTGATGATTTATTTGACCAGCTACAGGGCGCACATGTGTTTTCTAAGATTGATTTGCGCTCTGGGTATTACCAGCTGAAGATTCGGGAGCCAGATATCCCGAAGACTGCCTTCAGGACCCGGTATGGTCACTATGAGTTCCTCATGATGTCTTTTAGGCTGACTAATGCCCCAGCAGCGTTTATGCATTTGATGCACAGTGTGTTCAGGCCTTATCTGGACTCGTTCGTTATTGTCTTCATTGATGATATTCTAGTATATTCCCGGAGCCGGAAAGAGCACGAGCAACATTTAAGGATAGTGCTTCAGATTCTGAGGGAGAAGCAGCTTTATGCCAAGTTCTCTAAATGTGAATTCTGGTTGAGTTCGGTGGCATTTTTGGGCCACGTGGTGTCGAGTGATGGTATTCGAGTAGATCCGAGGAAGGTGGAGGCCGTGTAGAGTTGGCCCAGACCCTCCTCCGCTACTGAGATTCGTAGTTTCCTTGGTTTGACGGGCTATTACCGTCGTTTCGTAGAGGGGTTCTCTTCGATTGCAGCACCTATGACCAGATTGACCCAAAAGGGTGCCCCTTTTCAGTGGACAGACGAGTGTGAGGCGAGCTTTCAGAAGCTCAAGACAGCTTTGACTTCGGCCCCTATATTGATGTTGCCTACAGGTACGGGGTCCTATACCGTATATTGTGATGCCTTACGAGTTGGACTCGGTGCGGTATTGATGCAGGATGGTAGGGTGATTGCCTACGTGTCGAGACAGCTGAAGGTGCATGAGAAAAATTACCCTGTTCATGATTTGGAGCTAGTTGCCATTGTTCACGCCTTGAAGATTTGGCGTCATTACTTATATGGGGTCCCTTGTGAGATCTACACTGATCACCGGAGCTTGCAGCACTTACTTAAGCAGAAGGACCTGAATATGCGTCAGAGGAGATGGTTGGAGCTACTAAAGGACTATGATATTACTATTCTCTATCATCCGGACAAGGCTAATATGGTTGCCGATGCCTTGAGTCGTCGAGCAGAGAGTTTGGGGAGTTTAGCATATCTACCAGTTTCAGAGAGGCCTATGGCGATGGATGTTCAGGCTTTAGCCAGGCAGTTTGTTAGATTGGATCTTTCGGAGCCCGACCGGGTTCTGGCACGTGTGGTTTCTCGGTCTTCTCTATTTGACCGCATCGGGGAGCGTCGGTTCGACGGCCCTCATTTGCTTGTCCTTCGAGGATAGAGTTCGGCGTGGTGATGCTCGAGATGTTACCATCGGGGATGATGGAGTTATGAGGATGCGGGGGCGTATCTGTGTGCCTTATGTGGATGATCTTCGAGAGCTGATTCTAGCAGAGGCCCATAGCTCGCGGTATTCCATCCATCCGGGAGCCGCGAAGATGTATCGGGACTTGAAACAAGCATTACTGGTGGAGGCGGATGAAGAGGGATATAGTTGATTATGTTTCTAGATGCCTCAACTGCCAGCAGGTGAAGTATGAGCATTAGCGTCCGGGTGGATTGATGCAACAGATCGAGATCCCGAGTGGAAATAGGAGCGCATTACTATGGACTTTGTATCTGGACTTCCACGGACGGTTAGGAAGTTTGATTCCATTTGGGTCATTGTGGATCAGCTGACCAAGTCCGCCCATTTTATACCGGTGAGCACTACATATTCATCGGAGCGACTGGCGGAGATCTATATCAAGGAGGTAGTTCGGCTCCATGGTATTCCAGTTTACATCATTTCAGATAGAGGCACTCAGTTCACTTCACGGTTCTGGAGAGCTGTACAGCAGGAGTTAGGTACTCGGGTGGAGCTGAGCACAGCCTTTCACCCCCAGACTGATGGGCAGTCCGAGCGCACTATTCAGATTGAAGGATATGCTCCGTGCGTGCGTGATTGAGTTTGGAGGTTCATGGGATCACTTCTTGCCACCGGCGGAGTTTGCTTATAACAACAGCTACCAGTCTAGTATTCAGATGGCACCGTATGAGGCCCTATATGGTAGGAGGTGCAGGTCTCCCGTGGGTTGGTTTGAGCCGGGCGAGGCCAGGTTGCTAGGTACTAATATGGTTCAGGATGCTATGGACAAGGTCAAGGTGATTCAGGACAGACTTCGTGCAGCCCAGTCTAGACAGAAGAGTTATGCTGACAAGAAGGTTCGCGATGTGGCTTTTATGGTTGGCGAGCGGGTTCTACTTCGAGTCTCGCCCATGAAGGGCGTTATGAGGTTTGGGAAGAAAGGAAAGCTGAGTACTAGGTTTATTGGCCCTTTTGAGATTTTGAGGCATGTTGGGGAGGTTGCTTATGAGTTGGCCTTACCTCCCAATCTAGCCGGAGTTCATCCCGTATTTCATGTCTCCATGCTCCGGAGATACCATGGTGACCCGTCGCATGTGTTAGATTTCACTTCTGTTTAGCTAGACAATGATCTGTCTTATGTTGAGGAGCCAGTAGCCATTCTAGACAGGCAGGTAAGAAAGCTAAGGTCAAAGAACATCGTTTCGGTAAAGGTTCAGTGGCGGGGCCAGCCGGTCGAGGAGGCGACTTGGGAGACTGAGCAGGATATGCGCAGCCAGTACCCTCATCTTTTCACTACTCTAGGTATTTTTTCTATGCTCGTTCGAGGACAAACGAATCTTTTAAGTGTGGGAAGATGTAACGACCCGACCGGTCGTTTTAGAAAATTACGCTCCAATCCCCAATTTAACTGTTTCCCTAAGTTCTTTTCTGCTATTGTGGTTTACCGGGAGAGTAGGTTTTGAAATTTGGGGCATTTTGGGACACTTAGTCCCTAAAGGAGAGCTTTAAGGCTAGAAAATGGTCCGTAACCGGAACAGTGTTAAGACGATCTCGGAATGTATTTTGGAGGTCCGTAGCTCAATTAGGCTTGAAATGCCGAAGGTTGAAATTTTGGCGAATCCGAACGATAGGTGAGATTTTGATCCGGGGGTCGGAATGAAATTCCGACAGTTTCTGTAGCTTCGTTATGTGATTTTGGATATGTTCGCAAATTTTCAGGTCATTCGGATGTCGTTTGGTCGGGTTTTTGATTGAATGTGCAATTCGGAAAGTTTTAAGAAACTTAGGCTTGAATCCGTGTGTAATTGGTGATTTTGATGTTTAGGATGGGGTTTTTATGATTGGAACAAGTTCGTATCGTGTTTTGGGGTATGTTGGTGGTTTTTGTTGGGGTCCCGGGGGCCTCGGGGTGAATCCGGACCATCATCCGGCAATTGGAAGCAAGAAATGATCTGCTGTAAATTGCAGATCACTGGGCGAAATTTTAGCCTTCGCGTTCGCGAGGGCTATGCCGCGTTCGCGTAGGCTGGGGCCGGGTGACCATCGCGTTCGCGAGGTATGGAAACGCGTTCGCATATGAGGAAGCAAGAACGCATCGCGTTCGCGTGGAGTAATGTCGCGATCGCGTAAGAGGAAAAGGCAGGGCATCGCGTTCGCGTGGACTTGGACGCGTTCGCGTAGAGTAAAAGTCCGGAGGCTAGGAAGATGACCTTCGCGGACGCGTGACTTCACGTCGCGTTCGCGATGAAGGACTGGAGCAAGGCATCGCGTTCGCGTGGGAGGCGTCGCGAACGCGAACGCGATGAAGAAAATAGGCTGGCAGTGAGTTTAATTACAAAACAGAACCAGTCACGGGTTTCATACCCCAAAACACCATTTTTGAGTTCTTGAGAGAGAAACTCACGGGAATTGCTGGGAATTCATCGGGGATTCGTCGGAGGTATGTTTTGTGGCTTAATTACATCATTTTAACATGAAATCCTTGGTTAAATTTCTATAAATGGAAGACTAAAGGTGGGTTTGAGCCCTAGGCCTAAATGTTAGAAAATCTTTGATTTGAATGGGCAAACGGAGTCCGATTTCGATAAATTTTATATGCACGGACTCGTATTGAGATAAGGAACCCGAATACATAATTTTCGTGATTTTTCGATAAGCGTTCCAAAAGTCGGGTTTTGGCAACTTGTGGGTTTTGGTGTATTTTGAGTTATTTTGATTGGGTAATGCCCAATTGGCCTATTTTGATGCGATTCTATTGATTTTTATCAGATACTACACTTGTGGAGGCCGACATTAGCTGCAAGAGGGTTGTTTCTTAGCGGTTTTGTACCGGAATTGAGGTAAATGGCTTGTCTAACCTCGTGTGGGGGACTTTCACCCCTAGGATATTATGTGATACTTTAAATGCCTTGTACGCGAGGTAACGGGCGTGTACATGCGTTGGTTGTTGAACACATACTTTACTTAAAATGTTCGATGAGTGATATTCCTATTTTTAGCTGTTAAATTCGATATTTCTACCCGGTAGCATTTAGAAAAGCATGATTAGGTAGTATTTAACTGTCTAGTTGCCTAATTGTCTTACTTGAGTTTTCTTGGTAATTGCTGGCGCTGTTTATCGGTGAAGTTATAGTTAAGCATATTATATTTCTCTCTGTGTATTCCTTTACTTGTTGTGTTTGTGGACTGCGGGTTCAATTCCCGGAGATCCCGGGGCTGTGGGTTCGATTCCCAGAGACCCGGAGTGATAATGATGTGGACTGCGGGTTCGATTCCTGGAGATCCTGAGATTTATTGGTAGGGACTACGGGTTCGATTCCCGAGATCCTGAGATTTATTGGTAGGGGCTGCGGGTTCGATTCCCGGAGACCCAGCGGTACTGTCAATGGGACTGTGGGTTCGATTCCCACAGGTCCTGGACTTGTTTTATTGAGTTGGTTATTTGCTGTTAGCTTAATTATAGACGGTTGCAGTAATCATCTTATTGTTGTTATTTCGGAAATTATTATCATTTAAATTATTTATTATTGTTATCATCATTATATTATTGTTTCTCAGTAGGGCCCTGACCTTCCTCGTCACTACTCCATCGAGGTTAGGCTTGGCACTTACTGAGTACCGTCGTGGTGTACTCATGCTACTCTTCTGCACACTTTTGTTGTGCAGATCCAGGTACATCAGAGTAGGCTCGTGCTAGGTGATTCCGCAACTTTCTGGGAGACCTCGAGGTATGATCTGCTACGTCCATGGATCCGGAGGCTTTCCTTCTATTCTAATAGTACTAGTTGACATTTTTCCTTCATTTCATTGTTAGACACTCTTTACACATAGAGCCACAGTTGTATATTCTCTTATAGTCTGTGTTACCGTGGGATTCCGGATCTTGGTAGTGTTTTATTCATTGTGTTGACGGATGTATGTGCCAAGCGGCACGGATTACATATCTTTTTATGCTATCTTTCTGCTGTTTCTTATTTAAGTGTTCATAGCTTGTATATTTCGCAACGTGTTAGGCTTACCTAGTCGTGGGGACTGGGTGCCATCACGACATGTTCACGATTGGTGAACTAGGGTCGTGACAAGTTGGTATCAGAGCTCTAGGTTCATAGGAGTCACGGGACACAGACCGGTTACTTAGAGTCTCGCTGATCGATACGGAGACGTCTGTATTTATCTACGAGGGGCTATGTAGCTGTTTAGGAAACTCTTCATTTCTTTTGGATTCCTTGTCGTGCGACATTTTTGGCATCGAAAATCTAAACTATTGCTTTCTATTCTCTCACGGATGGTGAGGACACGAGCTACTCGCGATGATCGGGTACCGCGCCCCTGTTGCCGCCGTCAGAGGCGGGCCGGGGTAGAGGACGAGGACGCGCCCGAGGTGCGGCCACGGCCACCCGCGCGTGCTGCCGGCCGGGGTGCCACGGGTAGACCGGGTTGGAGCGCGGGCACACAGTACACGGACTACGGTGCCTACTACTCCGGCACTACGGGAGACCACTGGCCCGGTTCATGAGTATGTATACCACTCTAGCTCGGGCGGGGCTGCTTCCTCTCGTTGCGGCTACATCCCGGGCGGGGGAGGGGCCCGGACTCCGCCGGCGGGTTACACGAGCGAGCGTGTGCCGGTGGGACGAGGTTCCGGATGTTTTGGTTATGCCTCGCCGCCGCCCGGCACGGCCGGAGGTGGACCGAGCTGCCTCGAGGACGAGCGGCGTAGATTGGAGAGGTTCGAAAATATGACCCTCCGGTGTTCGGTGGTTTGGCTTCGGATGATGCATTGGGTTTTCCGGAGGAGTGTCATCGTATTCTTCGTACTATGGGGATTGTGGAGACCGGCGGGGTTTCCTTCACTTGCTTTTCGGTTTCGTGGGGCCGCTTATGATTGGTGGCGCACGTATGAGTTGGATAGTCCGGAAGAGTCTGCTTCATTGACCTGGACGCAGTTTTCGGATCTATTTTTGAGAGAGTTTGTTCCTCGGAGCCTTAGGGATTCTTGGCGCTCGGAGTTTGAGCGGTTGCGACAGGGTTCCATGTCAGTATCGGAGTATGCCATCAGTTTCACCCGTCTGGCCAGGCATGCGCCGGCCTTGGTAGCCACGGTTCGGGAGAGAGTGCGGAGATTTATTGAGGGCCTGATTCCGCCTATCCGATCCAGCATGGCCAGAGAGTTGGAGACGGATATATCTTATCAGCAGGCGGTGAGCATCGCCGGGAGGATCGAGAGTATGCTCCCTAGAGAGCGGGGAGATAGAGAGGCCAAGAGGTCTCGTGAGTCAGGCCATTTCTCTGGTGCCCGTACTTCAGCAGCCGGTTGTTTTGGCAGGGGTTATTCCGGTCCGCCAGTTCATTCAGCATTGCCGGCAGCAGGTAGTACTCCAGCTCTTCCAGCACCTCAGGAGCATTATTATGCTCCCCTGGTTTCCAGTGCGCCTCCTACACGGGGTACCTCCAAGGGTCAGTCCAGCGAAGGCGAGGCTGGTCAGTCACAGCCACGCATCCTCCAGAGCTTATTTTGAGTGCGGAGATACTCGTCATCTGGTCAGGGAGTGCCCCAGGCATAGGAGAGGAGCGCCCCCACAGACTTCGCAGCCTCAGCGTGGTCCAAAGGGTCAGCATGCCATCGTTCCAGCCCCAGGTGCCACCCCACCTGCCCAACCAGCCAGGGGCGGGGATCAGGGTGCCAGAGGCCGTCCTCGAGAGAGGGGTCGGGCCAGATTTATGCTATTCCTGATCGCGCTGCAGCTATTGCCTCCGATTCTGCTATCACAGATATTATCTTTGTTAGTCACAAAGAGGCATCGGTTCTATTCGATGATTGTTCTACTTTTTCATATGTGTCTTCTTACTTTGCTTCTCATCTGGGTGTGCCTCGGGATTCTTTGAGTGCCCCCATTTATGTTTCCACTCCGGTGGGTGATTCTTTGGCCGTGGACCGTGTATATCGGTCGTGTTTGGTTACCATTTGTGATTTTGAGACCAGAGCGGATCTATTGTTGCTCGGGATGGTCGATTTTGATATTATTCTGGGCATGGACTGGTTGTCGCCCCATTATGCTATTCTTGATTGTCACGCCAAGACCGTGACGCTGGCTATGCCAGGCATTCCACGTATTGAGTGGGGTGGTACTCTAGATCACACCCCTAGCCGTGTTATTTCTTTTCTCAGAGCTCAGCGTATGGTTGAGAAGGGGTGTGCTGCTTATCTAGCCTATGTGCGGGACGTCGGTATTGACACTCCCTCTATTGATTCCGTTCCTGTGGTACGTGACTTTGCTGATGTATTTCCAGCTGATCTCCCAGGCATGCCGCCCGACAGAGATATTGATTTTGCTATTGATTTGTTGCCGGGCACTCAGCCCATTTCTATTCCACCGTACCGTATGGCTCCTCCTGAGTTGAAGGAGTTGAAGGATCAGTTACAGGAGTTATTGGGCAAGGGTTTTATTCGACCCAGTGTTTCGCCTTGGGGTGCTCCTGTATTGTTTGTGAAGAAAAGGACGGTTCTATGCGTATGTGTATTGACTATCGTCAGCTGAACAAGGTTACAGTGAAGAACCGGTATCCTTTGGCATGTATTGATGATTTATTTGACCAGCTACAGGGCGCACAGGTGTTTTCTAAGATTGATTTGCGCTACGGGTATCACCAGCTGAAGATTCAGGAGCCAGATATCCCGAAGACTGCCTTCAGGACCCGGTATGGTCACTATGAGTTCCTCGTGATATCTTTTGGGCTGACAAATGCCCCAGCAGCCTTTATGCATTTGATGCACAGTGTGTTCAGGCCTTATCTGGACTCGTTCGTGATTGTCTTCATTGATGATATTCTAGTATATTCCGGAGTCGGGAAGAGCACGAGCAGCATTTGAGGATAGTGCTTCGATTCTGAGGGAGAAGCAACTTTATGCCAAGTTCTCTAAATGTGAGTTCTCGTTGAGTTCAGTGGCATTTTTGGGCCACGTGGTGTCGAGTGATGGTATTCGAGTAGATCGAGGAAGGTGGAGGCCGTGCAGAGTTGGCCCAGACCCTCCTCCGCTACTGAGATTCGCAGTTTCCTTGGTTTGGCGGGCTATTACCGTCGTTTCGTAGAGGGTTCTCTTCGATTGCAGCACCTATGACTAGATTGACCCAAAAGGGTGCCCCTTTTCAGTGGACAGACGAGTGTGAGGCGAGCTTTCAGAAGCTCGAGACAGCTTTGACTTCGGCCCCTATATTGATGTTGCCTACAGGTTCGGGGTCCTATACTGTATATTGTGATGCCTCACGAGTTGGACTCGGTGCGGTATTGATGCGGGACGGTAGGGTGATTGCCTACGCGTCGAGACAGCTGAAGGTGCATGAGAAGAATTATCCCTGTTCATGATTTGGAGCTAGCTGCCATTGTTCACGCCTTGAAGATTTGGCGTCATTACTTATATGGGGTTCCTTGTGAGATCTACAGTGATCACCGGAGCTTGCAGCACTTGCTTAAGCAGAAGGATCTGAACATGCGTCAGAGGAGATGGTTGGAGCTACTGAAGGACTATGATATTACTATTCTCTATCATCCGGGCAAGGCTAATGTGGTTGCTGATGCCTTGAGTCGTCGGGCAGAGAGTTTGGGGAGTTTAGCATATCTACCGGCTTCGGAGAGGCCTATGGCGATGGATGTTCAGGCTTTGGCCAGGCAGTTTGTTAGACTGGATCTTTCGGAGCCCGGCCGGGTTCTAGCTTGTGTGGTTTCTCGGTCTTCTCTATTTGACCGCATCAGGGAGCGTCAGTTCGACGACCCTCATTTGCTTGTCCTTCGGGATAGAGTTCGGCGTGGTGATGCTCGAGATGTTACCATCGGGGATGATGGAGTTATGAGGATGCAGGGGGCGTATCTGTGTGCCCAATGTAGATGATCTTCGAGAGCTGATTCTAGCAGAGGCCCATAGTTCGCGGTATTCCATCCATCCGGGAGCCGCGAAGATGTATCAGGACTTGAAACAGCATTACTGGTGGAGGCGGATGAAGAGGGATATAGTTGATTATGTTTCCAGATGCCTCAACTGCTAGCAGGTGAAGTATGAGCATCAGCGTCCGGGTGGATTGATGCAGCAGATTGAGATTTCCGAGTGGAAATGGGAGCGCATCACCATGGACTTTGTATCTGGACTTCCACGGATGGTTAGGAAGTTTGATTCCATTTGGGTTATTGTGGATCGGCTGACCAAGTCCGCCCATTTCATACCGGTGAGCACTACTTATTCATCGGAACGACTGGCGGAGATCTATATCAGGGAGATAGTTCGGCTGCATGGTATTCCAGTTTCCATCATTTCGGATAGAGGCACTCGGTTCACTTCACGGTTCTGGAGAGCTGTACAGCAGGAGTTAGGTACTCGGGTGGAGCTGAGCACGATATTTCACCCCCAGACGGATGGGCAGTCCGAGCGCGCTATTCGGATTTTGGAGGATATGCTCCGTGCGTGCGTGATTGAGTTTGGAGGTTCATGGGATCACTTCATGCCTGTGGCGGAGTTTGCTTATAACAATAGCTACCGATCTAGTATTCGGATGGCACTCGTATGAGGCCACATATGGTAGGAGGTGCGGAGTCTCCCGTGGGTTGGTTTGAGCGGGGCGAGGCCAAGGTTGCTAGGTGCTGATATGGTTCGGGATGCTATGGACAAGGTCAAGGTGATTCAGGACAGACTTCGTGCGGCCCAGTCTAGACGGAAGAGTTATGCGGACAAGAAGGTTCGCGATGTGGCTTTTATGGTTGGCGAGCGGGTTATGCTTCGAGTCTCGCCCATGAAGGGCGTTATGAGGTTTGGGAAGAAAGGAAAGCTGAGTCCTAGGTTTATTGGCCACTTTTGAGATTTTGAGGCGTGTTGGGGAGGTTGCACTATGAGTTGGCCTTACCTCTCAGTCTAGCCGGAGTTCACCCCGTATTTCATGTCTCCCGTGCTCTGGAGATACCATGGTGACCCGTCGCATGTGTTGGATTTCACTTACGTTCAGCTAGACAAGGAACTGTCTTATGTTGAGGAGCCGGTAGCCATTATAGACAGGGAGGTCAGAAAGCTAAGGTCAAAGAACATCGCCTTCGGTAAAGGTTCGGTGGCGGGGCCGGCCGGTCGAGGAGGCGACTTGGGAGACCGAGCAGGATATGCGCAGCCAGTACCCTCGTCTTTTCACTACTCCAGGTATGTTTTCTATGCTCGTTCGAGGACGAACGAATCTTTTAAGTGTGGGAAGATGTAACGACCCGGCCGGTCGTTTTAGAAAATTACGCCCCGATCCCCAATTTAACTGTTCCCCTAAGTTCATTTCTGCTATTGTGGTTTGCCGGGAGAGTCTGTTCTGAAATTTGGAGCATTTTGGGACACTTAGTCCCTAATTGAGAGCTTAAAAGCTAGAAAATGGTCCGTAGCCGGAACGGTGTTAAGACGATCTCGGAACGGAAATCCGATGGTTCCATTAGCTCCGTTAGGTGATTTCGGGGTTGGGAGCGCGTTCGGAATGTATTTTGGAGGTCCGTAGCTCAATTAGGCTTGAAATGCCGAAGGTTGAAATTTTGGCGAATCCGAACGATAGGTGAGATTTTGATCCGGGGGTCGGAATGGAATTCGGACAATTTCTGTAGCTTCGTTATGTGATTTTGGATATGTCCGCAAATTTTCAGGTCATTCGGACGTCGTTTGGTTGGGTTTTAGATCGAATGTGCAATTCGGAAAGTTTTAAGAAACTTAGGCTTGAATCCATGTGTAATTGGTGATTTTGATGTTTAGGATGGTGTTTTTATGATTGGAACAAGTTCGTATCGTGTTTTGGGGTATGTTGGTGGTTTTTGTTGGGGTCCCGGGGGCCTCGGGGTGAATCCGGACCATCATCCGGCATTTGGAAGCAAGAAATGATCTGCTTGTAAATTGCAGATCACTGGGCGAAATTTTAGCCTTCGCGTTCGCGAGGGCTATGCCGCGTTCGCGTAGGCTGGGGCCGGGTGACCATCGCGTTCGCGAGGGATGGTAACGCGTTCGCGTATGAGGGAGCTGGAACGCATCGCGTTCGCGTGGAGTAAGGTCGCGATCGCGTAAGAGGAAAAGGCAGGGCATCGCGTTCGCGTGGACTGGGACGCGTTCGCGTAGAGTAAAAGTCCGGAGGCTGGGAAGATGACCTTCGCGGACGCGTGACTTCACGTCGCGTTCGCGATGAAGGACTGGAGTAAGGCATCGCGTTCGCGTGAGAGGCGTCGCGAACGCGATGAAGAAAATAGGCTGGCAGTGAGTTTAATTACAGAACAGAACCAGTCGCGGGTTTCATACCCCAAAACGCCATTTTTGAGTTCTAGAGAGAGAAACTCACGGGAATTGTTGGGAATTCATCGGGGATTCGTCGGAGGTAAGTTTTGTGGCTTAATTACATCATTTTAACATGAAATCCTTAGTTAAATTTCTGTAAATGGAAGATTTAAAGGTGGGTTTGAGCCCTAGGCCTAAATTGAAGAAAAACACTGATTTGAGTGGGCAAATGGAGTCCGATTTTGGTAAATTTTATATGCCTAGACTCGTATTGAGATAAGGAACCCGAATATATAATTTTTGTGATTTTTCGATAAGCGTACCGGAAGTCGGGTTTTGGCAACTTGTGGGTTTTGGTGTATTTTGAGTTAATTTGATTGGGTAATGCCCAATTGGCCTATTTTGATGTGATTCTATTGATTTTTATCAGATTCTACACCTGTGGAGGCCGACATTCGCGGCAAAAGAGTTGTCTCTTAGCGGTTTTGTACCGGAGTCGAGGTAAGTGGCTTGTCTAACCTCGTGTGGGGGAACTTTCACCCTAGGATATTATGTGATAGTTTAAATGCCTTGTACGCGAGGTGACGGGCGTGTACATGCGCTGGTTGTTGAACACATACTTTATTTAAAATGTTCGACGAGTGATATTCCTGCTTTTAGTTGTTAATTCGATATTCTTACCCGGTAGTAGTTAGAAAAGCATGATTAGGTAGTATTTAACGGTCTAGTTGCCTAATTGTCTTACTTGAATTTCTTGATAATTATTGGCACTATTTATCGGTGAAGTTATAGTTAGCATAATATATTCTCTCTGTGTATTCCTTTACTTGCTGTGTTTGTGGACTGCGAGTTAAATTCCCGGAGATCCCGGGGCTGTGGGTTCGATTCCCAGAGACCCGGAGTGGTATTGTTGTGGACTGCGGGTTCGATCCCGGAGATCCTGAGATTTATTGAGATGTGGACTGCGGGTTCGATTCCGGAGATCCTGAGATTTATTGAGATGTGGATTGCGGGTTCGATTCCGGAGATCTTCGAGAATTATTGAGATGTGGACTGCGGGTTCGATTCCGGAGATCACGAGATTTCTTGAGACATGGGCTGCGGGTTCGATTCCGGAGACCCGGAGATCTTGTCAATGGGACTGTGGGTTCAATTCCCACGGAGTCCTGGACTTGTTTTATTGAGTTGGTTACTTGTTGTTAGCTTAATTGTAGACGGTTGCGGTAATCATTTTATTGTTGTTATTTCGGAAATTATTATCATTTAAATTGTTTATTATAGTTATCATCATTATACTATTGTTTTTCTCAGTAGGGCCCCGACCTTCCTCGTCACTACTCCGTCGAGGTTAGGCTTGGCACTTGCTGAGTACCGCCGTGGTGTACTCATGCTACTCTTACGCACACTTTTGTTGTGCGGATCCGGGTACATCAGAGGAGGCTCGTGCTAGGTGATTCCGCGGCTTTGCGGGAGACCTCGAGGTATGATGCGCTACGTCAGCGGATCCGGAGGCTTTCCTTCATTCTAGTAGTACTAGTTGGCATTTTTCCTTCGTTTCGTTGATAGATACTCTTTACACATAGAGCCACGGTTGTATATTCTCTTTTAGTCTGTGTTACCGTGGGATTTCGGATCTTGGTAGTGTTTTATTCATTGTGTTGACGGATGTATGTGCCAAGCGGCACGGATTACATATCTTTTATGCTATTTTTCAGTTGTTTCTTATTTAAGTGTTCATAGCTTGTATATTCGCAACGTGTTAGGCTTACCTAGTCGTGGGGGTGGGTGCCATCACGACATGTTCACGATTGGTGAACTAGGGTCGTGACTTGCACCCGTTGGACTCTAAGAATACCCACGGTGCGATGGCTATGCGCGCGACATGCAGTCAAAAAGAAAAGGCCGCGGGCGTCCTCGCCCGCTTGACTGCCGTGAATGGCGGAGGCTGTAGCCTCTCGAATCTCTCTCCAAATGACGCGCCGTATTTGGGCCTAAAAAGCTTGGAACCGTATAAGCGGGGAGTTGTGCGGTGCAGCGACAGCCTTGGAATTTTACAGGCCCCAGCCGAGCCCCCGTTTGGGGTGTCTGCGGAGCCACGGGGTCACGATTTGCTCCTGCACTGTGAAGAGGAGATGCTGCGGCTTGATGGCGCACGGCTACGAGCCAAGCCTATGCGCCTAAGATGCGAGCCTAGGGTCGCTTGTCAGCGATCCCCAGTTACAGCCCAGTCGTTGAACATGTCGTGGCAGGCGCCGGTCCCCACGACTAGGTAGGCTTCTAACACGTTAGCGGAATATACAAGTTTATGAACATTAAATAATAAATAGCTGAAAAATAATATAAAAGGAAATATAATCTGTAGTTAGACACGCACGTACACCCCAGGTACAAACACAACGTTAGAACACCGAGACCATCCACGAGGCAACCGGAACTAAAAGAGAGTATACCAGTGGATACATGTAGTATAAGAGTATCTAACAACGAAATGAGAGAAAAACATCTACTAATACTATCGGAATAGAAGGAGGCCTCCGGATCGCGGGTAGCCGGCGAATCCATGCCTCCGAAGGTGCCTCCAAATCTGCTTGATGAATCTACCCACTGGTACGGACAATCCGATCTACGGATGCGCACAGATCTACAAAGTGACTGAGTAGCATGAGTACACGCGGCGTGTATCGGTCGGCAAGTGCCAAGCCATAAGCCTAACCTCGATGGAGTAGTGATGAGAAGGGTCAGGGCCAGAGAAAACAATTACATAATGATAATAACAATAATAAGCGGTTTAAAAGATAATAATTCCGATATAACAACAATAAAGTGATTCTGCGACAACACGTCTACAATTAAGCTAACAACAAGTAACAATCCTCGAATTAACAAGTCCGGGACACAGTGGGAATCGAACCAGCGATCCCCATTCAGCCGGCTCAACACTTGGAGTCTCAGGGAATCGAACACAGCGGCCACGTCATGATAGTATATCAATAGCTCGGGATCTCGGGAATCAGCCCGCATGATCCAGTAATGCACCAATAACTCGGGATCTCAGAGAATCAGCTCGTGCATCCTACAATAGCTTCCGGGATCTCACGAGGGCAGAGCCAGGGATCCCTCCTAACCCGGGATCTCGGGGCTCAACTGCTGATGCTCTTCAGGATCTCAGGAATCCAGACCCGCCGATCCTGCCAATAGCTCGGGAGTGCTTGGAGATCAGACACACGGTGCCGCAATACCTTCCTCGGAGGATCTCAGGAATCGAACCCGCGGTGCTGCGATAGCTTCGGGATCTCAGGGAGCTCCGAGGCCACGCAGTCCATTTCTTAATAATATATCAATAAACTCACGGGTCTCAGGGGAGTCGGTCCCACGCAGCCACTTGGATCTCTCGAGGAATTGAACCCGCGGTCCTTGATATCAGTATCACAAAGCGCATAGAGAAAACATAATATTCTTAACTACAACTTCACCGAAAACTAGTGCAGCGACAATTATCAAGAAGTTGAAGTAAGACAATTTGGCAATTAGACAGATAAATACTATCTAATCATGCTTCCCTAACGAATGCCATGTAAATATCATATCATAAATTAATCAACTAAGGATAGGAATATCACGAATTTGACTATTCAAGTCAAGTGTGTGTTACAACAACCGGCGCATGTACACCCGGGGAAGATCACCTCGCGTACAAGGCGTTTAAGTATCACATAATATCACTAGGGGAATGAGTTTCCCCCGCACTGAGCGTTAGACAAGACCATCACCTCAATCCCGGAATTTTCTGAAACCGCCACAAGAGGCAACTCTTTTGCCCACGAATATCGACCTCCGCAGGAGTGAAATCATCGAAAATCAATAGGATTACATCGAAATAGGCCAGATTGAACATTACCCAATCGAAATAATTCAAAATACACCAAAACCCACTAGTTTGCAAAACCCGGCTTTTCGGTACGCTTCTCGAAAAATTACGAAAGTCACATGTTCGGAATCCTCATCTCGGCGCAGTACAGTGCATATAAGATTTATCAAAATCGGACTTACGTTCTGCCACATTCAAATCGGTGATTTTCTATAATTTAGGCTCTAGGGGCTCTCCATTAATCCCTCCGATTAACGATGAAGTAATCACGGATTGCATGATAAACTAAATTAAGGCCAAGAAACTTACCCCCGGTGATTTCAGGCGATGTCAACCGACTGCGTCAATTCGTCCAAAAGCTCTCGAAGTTGCTCAAAAAATAGGAGGAAAATGACCCCAGACTCGCGGATATACTACCCAAATTTTTTCGTCGGTACTTTTGTTCACCGCGGACAATGTTCGTGCGCGTGGGACAACGTTCCGCTTGTTCACCGTACGCGGATTCTTTTGTTCACTATTCGCAAAATGCGGCGGCTTTTTCAAGAAAATTGCAGCACGGCCATGCTTTGCACCTAAAATGTTTCTTTCCAAGTAAATACGAACTTAAAATTTGACGCGGTCGTTTTCCTATGGCTCCACCTCAGGCCGCCACATCGGATCGAGTGGTTCAAAAAAAACTGAATTTGGATCCCATTTGCTCAGTCTAGCATCAATTTCGCTCGTTAAACAGTTAACTCACATATCGACCAATCGCGACTCGATGAAATTAAACCAATATTCTAGATCAGTCACATAATTCTGACACATTGGGCATCCATGAGACCCCAGAGACCGACCAATAACACCAACCAGTCCCAAAAACACATTATGGACTCGCTCGAGGCCTCAAATCACATCAAACGATGCAAAAATTATGAATTAACCTCAAATCCAAAACGATGAACTTTGAAGTTTCCGCTTATTTTTTCGATGCGAAACTGTCAAATCAAGTGGAAGTTGACTGAAATTTGCACACAAGTCTAAAATGACATAACGAAGCTAGAAAATTTCGGAATTTCATTCCAACGAATCGGATCAAAATTTCATTTTAAATTATTTTTTTGAAAATAATGTTTTGGTTATCCATTCTTACCAAATTTTCCCTTCACTTGAAAATCTATTTTCAAATTTGAAAAACTGATTCTCACCACTTCTTCAATTGAAAATAAGAATTTACTACTTTTTAGTTTTACCAATTTACCTTATATTTTTTAAATTTATAAAATAACCACATCAATTTTTTATCTTTGGCAGAAACATCTTTGGTGACTACGGACCTCCGAATTCACTTCCGATCGCGCTCCCAAATCAGAATAACCATACGGAGCTACTCCCAGTCTCGGAATCTCAAACGGACATCAATAACACTAAAATGCATTTTAAGCCAAACTGGTGCAATTTCTTCTAAAATGCTATGCCATAATATCATGCAAAACGCAGGTTTAATACGAGCGATACGAGACATGTCACCCACAGTCAGAAATCATCTGTATGAACTTGTTGTTGAGACAGCACAAGATCCAAATTCGAGATTAGGTATACTCAAAATTTCCAATCTCGTTCATTTCTAACTGTTAAATGGAAGTAGTGCAATTCATTGACTCAACTTCTACTAATTTAATTCTGACCATATATACAGTCATCTTCACCTGAAGTGGAAGCCTCATGACCTCAACATGGATGTGCAGCAATGGCTCAGCAGCCAGCGGGCATTTACGGTCTGAAAGGGCCGAATATCCTGATAGACGCTGCCGGGAGATCTGAACACGAGTTGCGGAGCGTCTGCCCATTTGGAATACGGGTCTTGAGTCTAGGCCGGTGGTGCGGGGAATCGACCCTGGGTACAGGTGGCCTCGGGGTGGGCGGATGTGATGCTGTTGCCCCTGCCTCCCCACCGACCACGACCTACGGATGTGCGGAGTAGTTGGTCGTCGGCGCGTCCGGATTAGCTCGTGTTCTCGCCATCGGCGAGGAATAAAATATGGAAAAATTTAATTTCATGATAACACAAATCGCACGATATGAATCCAAAGAAAATGAGGTTTTTTCCTACGGTTTGTAATAGAGATGAATGGGGACGATACTGCCCAGCAGGTAGTTGAAAACCTTCATGAGCTCGTGGCTAGAGGTCCACAATGCTGAGGCTGCGATGCCGACTTGTCCCGACCCAAATCCGGTCGTGATGGCGCCCAACATTTCGCTAGGCCAGCCGGACCAACGGTACTTAACACGTCGAATATCGATCCCGAATGGACATCCGGTAAAAATATGTGGGTTAAAGAGCTCCGATGACAATAATAATGAACAAGATACGACACTCACAAGATGCGGAGGTCCTGAGTCTAAAACCTGCAACAAAACCCAACGGAATAAGAATACGTATAGAAATACTCGAGTACGAGATAGAAAATTACCATTCTTATTTGGAAAAGGAGAGGAGAAGCTAGGTTCGGCGAACGTAGGCAGCTACCTCGACAGCTCGGTATGATCTCTGAATCATCTAGGGAGTCAGCTCTGCTCACCGAGTACACGAGTGCGCAAAAGGTGCGGGGAGTAGGAGTGATGCTAAGTACTCGGTGAGTAATAAATATATGCAAGTAGGCGAAAATAGGAAATCCCGCATCATGCACGCCATGTAAGCTAAACGTACGGTTCGAATCTCCCTGCGCACTAGCATCGACAGCCTGTCACATTACCACGAGTAATTCGACGAATTAAGATGCAATACGATACACATAGCAGCTACGCGGTGGCCGTCCAATTTAACGACTCGGCGACGCTCGCGGGGGTGTGTACGGACTCGGAGGCTCACCACCGACGAGCGCAATCTTTCTTTGCGGCGTGCGTACCGATCCTCATGTCAACTCTTTGCGGCGTGCGGCCGATTCTCGGTCAGTAACAAATAAGTCACAAAACGAGTTCATTTCTAAATTCGAGTTTTCCGGTTCATAATTTTGTGAAAAATACTTTAACTTTATTGAATTGCAAACGGGATGACATTTTAAAAAATTGATTTCAATTTCCGGAATGAGATGGGAGTGATTTAAGCAAATATAGTTATCACGTAAATGTTGTCCTCACAGGACCTTACGGAGTCGGCACGAGGCCCCGAAACAAGACTTCTGGCTTTGCGGATATCAAATACGGTGTATTTCCAACTAATAACATATTATTCATCTCCGGGATGGACAGTCCCAATCCCCAGTCACGATCAATCCCGCGCCCTGCCAGGGTCGTGCGAGCCGCGCCTGCGCGTCGCGATGTGCTGGCGGGTTTGAACCCTCGGGCTACCGTATACGCGAACTGCTACTTTCTCTGGCCGTTGGTAGATTAAACGCGATGCCTTCCTTTGAATTTAGCTCCCTCGTGCGTAGAATCTAGTCAAACCACAATAATTATATCAAATACGGGTCAAAGAATCATAACTCATTTCAATTTACATGAAATTCGCATAAATACACTAAGTTGGTAAAACCCGACCCCGAGCCCACTGCTCGGAAAATTCCGAAATTAGTACCAACGCGACCCTAATCTCGCCACGAGTCCGTGCATATAAAATTTATCAAAATCGGAGTTCAAATGGCCTCCCAAAAACTCAAAATCACGTTTTTCAATACCTGGCCACATTTCTTCAAATTTCTACCAAATTTCATGAAGAATTGATGTTAATTCTGCCATAAAATAATGTTTTTGAGTCCAAGAATATTACCGCCGATGAATGCCCGATGATTTCTCCGGTGTTTTCCTCGAGTTTTCTTCTCTCTAGGGCTTAAGAGCGAGGTTTTTGGGTTGACGAACCCGCGAGCCATACGTTGCGTGATTTAATTCACGGCCCGGACCCGTTGACCTTGCGCGATCGCGACTGCGCCTCACGCGATCGCGATGTTCGAAAATCCGGACTCACGCGATCGCCTCTCTCTTCCTGCGATCGCGCAGCACAAATTCCCTGGACCCCCGATTCTCTCCTACGCGATCGCGCAGATGCTCATAAGTGCGATCGCGGTGGCCACTCGGTTAACTCTGCGCGATCGCGACGAGATGCTCACTGCGGTCGCGTGGGTCCCCTGGCCACGGCCTGCGTGATTGCGTCCCCCCTCGCGGGCACGCGAGGGGCGCCCGAAATCTCTGCTGCGTTTATGACGGCAACCAACCTTCTCATTTTCCCCGAAAATGAGGTCGGGTTTTGGACCGCCGGATTCTGTCCAGAGACCCCGGGAACCCCGGCGAAACACCACAGCAGCCACTCCAAGCACGATGCAGGAACTTGCATTCCCGATCCTTAAAAACACCATACTAAACATCAAAATCTACATTTACTCACGGATTCAAGCCTAAGTTTTCTTCAAAACTTTCAAAACTAACATTCGATCCAAAAGCCGATCAAACGATGTACGAAATGATCTGAAAATATACGGACGTATCCAAAATCACATAACGAAGCTACGAGAAATTGTCGGAATTCCGCTCCGATTCCCGGATCAAAATATCGCCTACCATGCGGTTTGCACCCAGAATTCAACACTTAGCCAGTCGAAGCCTAAGCCCCACTGCCCAGGAACGCTCCAATTCAATTCCGGTTGTTCATCTAAGTCTATAAATGATCCCCCAAGAGCTAGTGAATCCATCGAAATGCGGTTCCGAAACCTCTGATCTCGATAGAGCGCAACTCTTGGATATGACTTCCCATCCCAATCATACCCTTCTAACGTACTATTTTCAGCCATTTCCAATCCAAAATCACTCCACCAACTGCGATATGCTTTCTAATACTGTTTGATTTAAGCATAGCAAATGTGTGTAAATGCGAGAGGTAACGGGGTGGTAATTCCCACAAGTAACGACAAGTCGGGTCGTTCGGAAAGCCACCAATACACCCCAAAACACGATACGAACTTGTTCCCGTCATAAAAACACCACCACCTAAACATCAAAAATCACCAATTACACCGGATTCAATCTTTGATGGTTCTACAAAAACTTCCGGATTACGCATTCGATAAAAAACCCAGCCAAACGACGTCCGAATGACACCGAAATTTTGCGAGGCACGTCCGAAATAACCCTAGCGGACGCTTTTGCGGCTGCCGAGATTCCATTCGCGACTCCGAGATCAAAATCTCGCCTACGGTTCGAAGTTCGCCAAAATTCGACGCCAGCGTAATTCAAGACACTGTTTCTACGCCACGGACCTCCGGAGTCGATTCCGGTCGCTCCTTAAGTCACAAATCACCTCCACGGACGTTAGCCGAATCATCGGAATCCGATTACGAGCCCTCTAGGCCAAATAGCCAACTCCGGGTTGACTTTTCCTTATTCAAGTTTCCTTCAAAAAGGCTATATCCCTCATTTTCATTTCAATCCAATTCACTCCTAATGCACCCGATAGACTCTAACAACTGATATAAAAGCATAAAACATGTAATTACAACGTAACGGGGTGGTAATTCCCGTGACGACGGGCCGGGTCGTCACAGGCATAATAGAATTAGAAAAAGAATTAAACATGTTAAAAGAACTATATTGTCAGGACCCTAGTTCACCAATCGTGAACATGTCGTTTACAACTTGAGATAAATAGATTCAAAGAACAATTAGAAGAAGGAAAAGAAGAAAAGTTAGAAATAATTAGAACAGAAGAAATAAATGAACAAAATAATAATAGTGATTTAGAAAATTATTCAGAAACAAGTGAAACATATACGGAACTTTTAGAAAATATAGCACAAGTCGAACAAAACGAAGAAGGTAGAAATGATCGTATAGAAATAAATGCGATAATAGATGAAAAACCTAGTACATCAGGAACAAAAGATACACAAATAGAGCAAAAAAGTTATATAAATTATGAAAATAATTATAAGAAAACATATAGAAATGATAAAGAACCAAGATATACAAAATGGATTCCAACACAAATACCAACAACAGTACAAAATAATTTCTTAGATGTAGACTGTGTAAAAGATATAAATAAGACAATCCAGTTATGGGTAGGATACATGACGAAACAGATTATAGACAATAAAATAGGAATATCAGATGTACCAGAATACATAGAAAGAGTGTTAGTAGGAACGACTAAGTTATGGTTACAAAATATGACTAAAGATGCCTTAGGAGTATTAAGAAATGATAAAAAATTTAGATGGTGAAAAAGCTACAACAGCTATAGAAATTTTGCATAAATATGAAACAACTATAAGAAATGAATTTAGTAGTGCAGAAACAGAAATAGTAGCACAACATAGAGAAAAAATAATTAAATAGAAATCTAATGTCAAAATTAGCAATATGTAATATGTGTTACATAGACGAATATAGGAAATTTACCACCCCGTCATGTTGCAATTACATGTTTTATGCTTTTATATCAGTGTTAGAACCTATCGGGTGAGTTAGGAGTGAATTGAATTAAAAATGAAGCAAATAGCATGTTTGAAGGAAGTTTGAATATGGAAAGTCAACCTAGAGTTGACTATCGAGTTAGAGTGCTCGGAATCGGATTCCGATGATTCGACTAGTTTCGAGGGATCATTTATGACTTAGGAGAGCAATCGGAATTGAATTTGGAGGCCCGGTGTAGAAATAGGCTTGAATTGGCTAAGGTTGAATTTTGGCGAAATCCGAACGGTAGGTGAGATTTTGATCCGGGAGTCGGAATGGAATTCCGACGGTTGCAGTAGCTCCGTTAGGTGATTTTGGATATGCCTGTAAATTTTCAGGTTATTCGGACGTCGTTTGGTCGGGTTTTTGATTGAATGTTAGTTTTGGAAGTTTTGAAGAAACTTAGGCTTGAATCCGTGTGTAATTGGTGATTTTGATGTTTAGGATGGTGTTTTTATGATTGGAACAAGTTCGTATCGTGTTTTGGAGTATGTTGGTGGTTTTCGTTGGGGTCCCGGAGCCTCGGGATGAATTCGGGGGTCCAAACGGACCAATTTGTGCCAAAGGCACTGCTGTTTCTGCTGCAATTAGTGCAGAAGATTTTTGTGCTTCGCGATCGCGAAGCTAGGTCTGTGATCGCGTAGGGTAAGCTGGGAAGCTCTGCGATCGCAAGGGGGAGACTGCGATCGCGTAGTGTATTGGAATGAGGCCGGAAAATTATTCTTCGCGATCGCGGAAGGAGTGATGCGATCGCGTAAGGTCGACTGGTTGTGCATCGCGATCTCGATGTGTAGTGTGCGATCGCGTAAGTCTGGGATTTAGTGCAGTGCAATCGCGGGTGGTTTCACGCGATTGCATAGTATTGAGGCGTGAGTCAGTGCGATCGCGTAGAGTAATTTTAGGGTCTGGTGAATTTGTTCATCGCGATCGCGAGCCTGGGGCTGCGATCGCAGAAGGTCGCCTGGCAGTCGTGAATTAATATAACAGAACAGTCCAGTCGCGAACCCCATACCCAAAACCCCCATTTTTGAGTTCCAAGAGAAGTATTGACGGGAGATTTGCTAGGAAATCATCGGGTTTGTGGCTTAATTACATCATTTCATCATGAAATCCTTGGTTAAATTTCTGTAAATGGAAGATTAAAGGTGGGTTTGAGCCCTAAGCCTAAATTGAAGAAAAACACTGATTTGAATGGGCAAATAGAGTCCGATTTTGGTAAATTTTATATGTATGGACTCGTGGCAAGACGAGGGTTCTGGAAATATGAGTTTCGAAGTTTTTCGAGATGTGGGCCCGGGGCTCGGGTTTTGCCAATTTCGTGATTTTTGATATTTTTCGAGTTCTTTCGATTGGGTTATGTTCCATTAGCCTATTTTGATATATTTGTGCTGATTTGTGCTAGTTTTGACGTGCGTGGATGCCGGTTCGAGGAGCTAAGGCGTCGCGGGCATGAGCTTTCGTCGGTTCGAGGTGGGTAATACTTGTAAATGATGTCCTGAGGGTTAGTAAACCCCGGACTTGCACATCTTAGTGCTGTGTCGAGGTGACTTGCACGCCGGATAACGGGCGTGGGGTAGAGCACCATTGGGGATTGTGACTTGGTCCGTCCCGCGTAATAAATAATAACACCTAATTGTTGAAATGAATTGGACTAATTATCATGTTTGGGCTTCGTGCCAATTATTTGAGTCCTTCGGGGATTGGTATCACTGTTTTGATAACACTGTGCATATTTTATTCTAAATTTAAGTTTTAAAATGGTATTTTTGCTATTCAGCATTTTTATAAGGTTATGAAAAACTTGAACAAGGTCTTAATAAAATTTTAGTTGTGAGCTAATATGATATTGTTGCCGTAGGGCTTTCTTGATTATTTGTTAGACTGATTGGGGCCGAGGGCCATATGTTAGGGCATGACATTCATGTGAGCATATGCATACACATGCATGGATCGGACTGCACGCCGCAGTGGTATATGGATCGGGCTGCGCGCCGCAGCAGGTGTGATATTGATATTGTGCTTGGGTTGTAGGAGCCCCTCCGGAGTCTGGACACCCCCAGTGAGCACGGGTACCCAAAAGGATCGGGCTACACGCCGTAGCGATCATATGCATTGCATGGCATACATACATTGGTTTACGTGTACTACGTGGCATAACATTTTAGCACTCATACTTTACTAGCACATGTGCATTTGTTGCTTTATTGACCAGATCTCCTGGTATAAATTGTTAAGGAGTGCTGAGCCCGAGAGGCTGATTTGAGTGCTGACTTGCACTGCTTGAGATTCTCCTAGGTATTGGTATGTTATAATGAAAGAAAGTAGCTAAAAATTGAGATTTCTAAATAATCTACTCACATATGCTGAAAAGGGAATAAAATGATACTGTTTTGAAGTTTTATGATAGTTCTGTATTGTGTAGCAAGAGATAGTGCCTTGCGTGGTTTTCTTCCCTTCAGCATTATTTACTTTTATTACCGCCGAGTTGGAAGTACTCACACCCGACTCCCTGCACCTTGTGTGCAGATCCAGGTACATTTGGCAGAGCTGATTCCATTGCGGCTCGGGAGTGCTTTTGGACAGTCGAGGTAGCTGCCAGCGTTCGCAGGACCTGATTCTCCAGTTTGTCCGTATTTTGTTCTGATCATCCCACACTTGTGCACAGTTATATTCACTATTTACACTTTGTATACTCTGTAGAGGCTCATGACTCTTGACCCTTCGGTCTATGGGAGTTGGCACGTGTTGGGACTTGGTTCCCTATTTTTAATATATCTATCACCGTTAAATTATTCTGTTATGCTTATATTGGATAAAGTGAGCTTGTGGTGATTGTTGTTAATTGGTCGGGCTGGCCTAGCAGTGTGCTGGGCGCCATCACGACCGGATTTGGGGTCGTGACAAGTTGGTATCAGAGCCTAGGTTTACTAGGCCTCACGAGTCTTGAGCCGGTTAGTAGAGTCTTGTGGATCGGTACGGGGACGCCTGTACTTATCCTCGGGAGGCTGCGAACCTTTAGGAAACACTTCACATTTCTTGGAATTCTTATCGTGCGCACTTGATTCAGCTTGGGATATAATTTTTGAAATTCCTTCCACACGTCTGTGTACGCATCGAGCGCTCAGTAATATAATTGACTTATGGCTTGCAATCCCCCGATCGAGGGGCGAGATATAATCTTCGTGAGTTCATGTTGGGCCAGTCGGGAGGACTTGAGGCCAGATCCTTGTCTATGGCTTGTGCACCAAGGTACTAATTTCGCGAGCAGGTATTATGAAGTTCATACGATCGATATTGATCTTTATTGTGATTTGATATGTAGCCCTAGCTATGGGCGTGAGAAATATTTTCATCGCCTCTTAATTGGAAGGTAAAGTGCCTTATGTGTAATGGAACGAGTTCAAACTCAGGAAGACTAAAATGATTATGCTATGTGTATCCTGGTGGAAGGTATGCTGAAATGCTAAATTGAGGCGAGATAGGTGGATTGGTTCTCATGTGTAATTGAAAGGTAGTTGATATGTGTTATGATTCGAGCAAGTACAACGCATGTTCATGTACCAAATATGATAATATGATTTGTGTAGTATTGAGACTAATGTTGTCGATATGCATTGTGATGTCTTGTCGAGTTGTGAATGTATTGCTAGGATGGTTTTGGTGATTCTCTCGCAGGTGGATAGGCCAATTTACAAAGGGAACTCTGCCGAAAAGTTTTGGAAAATTTGGGGACTTAGAAAGATTTCTGTCACCTAAAGAGAGTGGGCTTATTGGTGGTGAATGTATATCTGCAAGAATTGCAGAAGAGCTAAGGTCTCTGATGATTTGAGTCTCTGTCAAGGCTTGTATATGACTTGAGTTTAATCTCATATTAACATTTTGGCATCATTTGGGTAATAATGATATGAGTGGTTGAAAGTGCTTTGATGAATGGCTTCGAGCTAAGTTGGGGAGGTTGCTATTGATTAACCGATTGCACTATTGTGTGCTATGTTGATTCTGTCTCTAAGTATGTTGGGAAATTCTGGTAAAGGTTATGGTGCTTCGTAGATCTGATGAAATACTAGGATGTTGTGAACTTATGTTGGTAAAGAATGTTCGGTGTATAGAAAATAAAGATAGCTAATTGTATCTGTAAGTAATCATGTTCTGCGATGTCAGAGTTCTAACAAAACACGAGTGGTTCTACTCAATAGGACAGTTGAATTACAGCTGAATAAGCGTGAATGACGCCCGAGAATTTATTTTACAGTGTTCAAGATTTTTGCTCGTAACAGTCAGGTGCCTTAAGATTGCGCATGTGGCTAAAGACGGTGGTTTCGTTAGAAGAGATCAAGATTTGAGTTATATTATATGAATGATGGGATTCTATGTAACCGTATTGGAAGGTAATGATAACGAATTCAAATCGCAAGTTCTTCGAAATAAAGTATTGTAGAATATGGTCCTTCTGGGAAACATTGAGAGAGTATTAAATGGCCTATGGGTCTTAGACGGTATGGTCTTATGTACGAGTCTCGTGTGGTAACATGAGTTGGTATATTATGGTGTTACAGTAAGGGCTAATATTAAATTAAAGATGAATCAGAAAGGAAACTGGAACAACTTGTTAATAAACCAGAATGGTATAAAAAGGAGTACGATTGATTCCTGGTATGTGGTTGAAGTAATGAGTCTTGCAGACATTGTGCAGCAAAGCTCTTGAGTGCTGGCAGTTGTGTAACTTGATATGGGTATAAGGACTCAGTCCTGGCAGTTAAACTTATGCAACGAATGGGAATAAATAGTTTGTGATGTGTTTTATCATGGTTTGAAGATGAGTATATTCCTGTCGGTATGCGAAGCGTGGAATGTGTAATGGGATCACGAAAGTCCGTGACTAGTGGAGTGCGCCGATGTTGAGGCGGAGGAAAGGGATATGAATTTCCATGTTGTCTTAGTGTGATATGGTATACACGATGTGTTATGGAAAGTTGATAATGGTATATTCTAGATTTTGAGATAAGTGCATAATATATGGGAAGTCAATAAAGATTATTGAGCAGCGCGGACAACTGCAGGTGAATTAAGAATCGATCTTTCTGATGATTTAAGAAAATGGTACTGCTATTCTATTAACTTGGCAGGGAATATGGTCCAAAAAGGACAAGGTAATGTAAACTGATAATATCTAATGGCATGGTGGTGTTCTCTTGTTGGATCGATTGTAATAATTGAGTCGTTGATGGCATAGTGAAATTCTTGGATGGCTTTCGTGGAACGAATGGGCGCTTGATGTGCATTATGTATTCGTACGGTGGAGTGTGGAACCAGGTATAGCGATTCATGTGTTACATATGTGTTGGAGACTTGAAGCTCTCGTTAGTCTGCCTATGCAGTGGTTGTATATCATGTGTATCGACACCGTTTATGATTATTGGAGATCGGAAGTCCTAGAGGCTCTCTCTTAACTTGATAAGACAAATTCGAATTATGATACTTGATTACTGACTGGTTGTCATAGGTCAGATTGTCTAGACAAATGTGATATGGACTATGTCGGAAAATGGCACAAATTGCGTAGCAAGAGCATCAGAGTATGCTCCAACAGAGTAGTTGTACACAGGACCAGCGGACGGCTGGTAGGCATTGCTTTCTCAGTTGGACCTTAGTGGCGGATGTCAGGGAGGAGGTATCTACCATTGATTCAGTTCCAGTATTGAGAAACGTTGTCAGATGCGTTCATGTGGCCGAGCTTGAGGCTATATGTATATATATGTTTGCTATAATGAGAAAATTCGACTCGATATGCATTTCCTTTGCGAGATTTATGCGTGGATCGGGTGGCACGCCGCCACAGGTATGGTATCCGGATCGGGTGGCACGCCGCCACGGGTATGTCGTTGGAGCGGGTTGCACGCCGCAACAGAATATTGTGAAAATATAGTTAGTTATATGCTACCTGGTATACAATACTTCTTCACTTCTGAGGAAAAGTCCGTTTTGAGTATCGCTTGGCGAATGGCACATCGGTTGTGTCCTTTCAGGATTTGATAGCATACGTTAATTGTTTCATCGTGGGTGAGGCTGATTCCTTGGGTTCAAGACCTAGATATGTTCGTGGCTAACCGTTTTAAGCTTAGTGGCTTGAGGTTCTTCATGAGTAATAACGTTGGGATAGAATCAAGAATCGTGGCAAGGCCACGTGATGTTATGACCTCTCGAGGAGGATTCAGGTACTCTATTTCTATAATGCGAGACGCGATCTCGGTTCTATGTTATGATGACACAGAGGAATTGAATTGCAGCTCTTTTGCTGGAGACAGTTATCATGATTTGAGCTGTCATGATTCGAGTGTGTTCAGGACGTTTCTATTGGAGCCTATGTCGTGCTCGTCGTGGCTTAGGCCGGTGTTGAGGTGTCTTATCACCAGTGCGGTGTGTTATAATCGAAATGACCGTTGGAGTCATTAATGAATACGAGCATATTGGATCTTAGCTTGTTAGAAAGGTAAAAATCGAGGTTTGGCTCCGAAACATTTTGTGGTATCAGTTAAAAGTGAAATGGATTCATGAATGGTTGACCTGATAGATGGGTTAGATATATCGCGTGTTCGGTTGTCGTGGGCATGATATGAAGGTGTTGGAACAAGACTCTATCTAATAAAAAAAAGGGTTTTTCGGTTGGTATTTGGTTATCATGGGAAATTGTGTGATTAGAGACTATTGTCTCGAGTGATTGGGTTGTTTGATACATCATATGATCTCACCCGGAGTAGTGAATATGGGTTATTGCAGTGGATTCGAGTGTATCCCGAGTATAGGCATGGGATTTGCATTTGGCCTATGATTTCAGAAAGTGCAATGTGATTTATGGTTCAGATGGTTTGTGAAATTTTGACTATATGTTGTTTTCGGACTTATGTGAGATAGGGTGACGTATGATCGCCCGAGTATATGCTTGGTAAGGTCATTCAGCTATTGAGTTATTTCTAGTACAACTCTGAGTCGCTCGAGGACGAGCGTTTGTTTAAGTTGGGGAGAATGTAACGACCCGGCCCGTCGTTACGGGAATTTACCACCCCGTCATGTTGCAATTACATGTTTTATGCTTTTATATCGGTGTTAGAGCCTATCGGGTGAGTTAGGAGTGAATTGAATTGAAAATGAAGCAAATAGCATGTTTGAAGGAAGTTTGAATATGGAAAGTCAACCTAGAGTTGACTATCGAGTTAGAGTACTCGGAATCGGATTCTGATGATTCGACTAGTTTCGGGGGATCATTTATGACTTAGGAGAGCAATCGGAATTGAATTTGGAGGCCCGGTGTAGAAATAGGCTTGAATTGGCTAAGGTTGAATTTTGGCGAAAACCGAACGGTAGGTGAGATTTTGATCCGGGAGTCGGAATGGAATTCCGACAGTTGCAGTAGCTCCGTTAGGTGATTTTGGATGTGCCTGCAAAATTTGAGGTCATTCGGACGTCGTTTGGTCGGGTTTTTGATGGAATGTGTAATTTGGAAGTTTTGAAGAAACTTAGGCTTGAATCCGTGTGTAATTGGTGATTTTGATGTTTAGGATGGTGTTTTTATGATTGGAACAAATTCGTATCGTGTTTTGGAGTATGTTGGTGGTTTTCGTTGGGGTCCCGGGGGCCTCGGGATGAATTCGGGGGTCCATCATCCGACATTTTTGGAACTTAAAAATCTGCAGAAAAATTGCAGATCACTGGGCAAAATCCAAGCCTTCGCGTTCGCGTGGCATGGGCCGCGTTCGCGAAGGCCAGGCGAGTCAAGCATCGCGATAGCAAGACTGGGTATCGCGTTCGCGTTGGCCAGGATTCTTGAGCTTCGCGATCGCGTTCAGGATGTCGCGTTCGCGTAGGTTTGTCAGGGTGTGCATCGCGTTCGTGTGATGGTTATCGCGAATGCGTAGAAGGAAAATCAGACGGCTGGGAGCTAGTGCATCGCGAACGCGTTGGGGAGGTCGCGTTCGCGAAGGGTCAATCCGGAGCCGGGCATCGCGAACGCGTGGCAAGGAACGCGAACGCGTAGAAGAAAAGTCCCAGGCAGTGAATTAAAACCAGAAACATTTCACATACGGGTTTCATTTCATAAACCCCCATTTTTGAGCCCCAGAGAGAAGAAATCACGGGAAAACGCTGGGAAATCATCGGGTATTCATCGGAGGTAAGTTTCTTTTGACTTAAAAACATCATTTTATGGTAGAATTAACATCAATCTTCATGAATTTGGGTAGAAATTGTGAAGGATTGTGGCCTAGATATTAAAAACAAAAATTTGGGTTTTGAAAGGCCAATCGAACTCCGATTTTGGTAAATTTTATATGTACGGACTCGTGGCGAGACGAGGGTTCTGGAAATATGAGTTTGACAAAATTTTTCGAGATGTGGGCCCGGGGCTCGGGTTTTGCCAATTTCGTGATTTTTGATATTTTTCGAGTTCTTTCGATTGGGTTATGTTCCATTAGCCTATTTTGATATATTTGTGCTGATTTGTGCTAGTTTTGACGTGCGTGGATGCCGGTTCGAGGAGCTAAGGCATCGCGGGCATGAGCTTTCGTCGGTTCGAGGTGGGTAATACTTGTAAATGATGTCCTGAGGGTTAGTAAACCCCGGACTTGCACATCTTAGTGCGCTGTGTTGAGGTGACTTGCACGCCGGCTAACGGGCGTGGGGTAGAGCACCATTGGGGATTGTGACTTGGTCCGTCCCGCGTAATAAATAATAACACCTAATTGTTGAAGTGAATTGGACTAATTATCATGTTTGGGCTTCGTGCCAATTATTTGAGTCCTTCAGGGATTGGTATCACTGTTTTGATAACACTGTGTGCATATTTTATTCTAAATTTAAGTTTTTAAATGGTATTTTTGCTATTCAGCATTTTTATAAGGTTATGAAAAACTTGAACAAGGTCTTAATAACATTTTTAGCTGTGAGCTAATATGATATTGTTGCCGTAGGGCTTTCTTGATTATTTGTTAGACCGATTGGGGCCGAGGGCCATATGTTAGGGCATGACATTCATGTGAGCATATGCATACACATGCATGGATCGGACTGCACGCCGCAGTGGTATATGGATCGGGCTGCGCGCCGCAGCAAGTGTGATATTGATATTGTGCTTGGGCTGTAGGAGCCCCTCCGGAGTCTGGACACCCCCAGGTGAGCACGGGTACCCAAAAGGATCGGGCTACACGCCGTAGCAGTCATATGCATTGCATGGCATACATACATTGGTTTACGTGTACTACGTGGCATAACATTTTAGCACTCATACTTTACCGGCACATGTGCATTTGTTGCTTTATTGACCAGATCTCCTGGTATAAATTGTTAAGGAGTGCTGAGCCCGAGAGGCTGATTTGAGTGCTGACTTGCACTGCTTGAGATTCTCCCAGGTATTGGTATGTTATAATGAAAGAAAGTAGCTAAAAATTGAGATTTCTAAATAATCTACTCACATATGCTGAAAGGAATAAAATGATAGTGTTTTGAAGTTTAATGATAGTTCTGTATTGTGTAGCAAGAGATAGTGCCTTGCGTAGTTTTCTTCCCTTCAGCATTATTTACTTTTATTACCGCTGAGTTGGAAGTACTCACACCCGACTCCCCGCACCTTGTGTGCAGATCCAGGTACATTACAGCAGAGCTGATTCCATTGCGGTTCGGGAGTGCTTTTGGACAGTCGAGGTAGCTGCCAGCGTTCGCAGGACCTGATTCTCCAGTTTGTCTGTATTTTTGTTCTGATCATCCCACACTTGTGCACAGTTATATTCACTATTTACACTTTGTATACTCCGTAGAGGCTCATGACTCTTGACCCTTCGGTCTGTGGGAGTTGGCACGTGTTGGGACTTGGTTCCATGTTTTTAATATATCTATCATTGTTATGCTTAAATTGGATAAAGTAAACAGTGTATTTACAAAACCATTTATGCCAAAAATACCACAACAAATACCTACAACTCCACAAACCACAAGCTATGCAAATAGTTTAAACCAAGATAAGAAATCATATAACCACATTACTAGAAACTATATTGAAAATATATACCAGATCCAAACATACTTAAACAAAAACCCCAGATCTACTACCATCACAAACCCACAAGAAGACTACGTAACACAAAAGCTACAAAGTTATAATAGGTTGATTGCTCAACCTAAAACTAGAACAAATTTAGTAACAACTTGTTTTAATTACGGATTACTTAATACCATATACACATATGATGGAGAAGAAATAAAAGGGATACCAGAACTATACAAAGCATTTATTACTTTCAAAAGAATTACAAAAGGAAACTTATTTTTCATTAAGGTCTACCCAGCTACAGCAGAGATATTATTCGACGAAATAAAACCTGTCATTCAGATCGTAAAGATAGGACTGACACAGCAGATGATCATACCAGAAGATATAGGCACACAGCCAGAAATACAAAGGACAGATATACCCGAATTTTATGCGAACAAAAGAATTATTGGCCTACCTACAATTATCCAAGAATTAGCTAATAATTATTTAAATGGAAATCCAATATGGAGTTATTATAACAGAGATCAGTTAATGATATACGCCAACTCCAAGGAGCAAAGGAAAACAGATATGGATGAAGTCCGAAATTGGATCTTATCACTACTTAAACCAGAGATACAACCAGAAACCAGAGCACTGAAGAACGGATTTATCTCTACAAAGCTATTAACAAGATATTGTAAGATAATAGGACATAAATATCCAGATCATATAAACGACGAAGAATACGTACAAATGGAATACATAGACTATGAATTAGAAAGTAATGATAGTATATATGAATTATCAGAAAATGAATTAATGAATATTGATAGAATCAGATAATGAAGACAATGAATTAACAGATGACTAAGAAAGAAATAAATATAATAACCCAAGAAGAATACCAAGATGAAGAATCTACGGAACAAAAAGTAATATTTGATGAAAATATATTTGAACAAATAAAAGGAAACGAATTAGACTTAAGTGTAGAAAAAATATTAGATATACCAAAAATAAAAAATTAGTTCAAAAGAAGTAAAGAAGAATACTATGTAATTAGCCAAAGAGAACATATAATAGATTGCAAATATACCAAAGGAAAAGCTAAAATACCAATAATAAATAAACGTATAATAAATAAAGAAATACAAGATATAAAGGCAAAAAACCCAATTAAATACGTACATCTAGGAGGAACAGAAATATTAATAAAGGCATGTTTTAGAGAAGGGATAGATACACCAATAGAAATTTATCTAGCAGATGATAGAATTATACAACCTATAGAAAAAAGTATAATAAGTGCAGTACGAGGAAATTTGATATACCAAAAATTTAAGTTCATAATTAGTGCTAACTATTCAGTAGCGATAAATGATAAAAATATAGATAAATCACTCGTATTATACTGGAAAATGTCAGGAATAGAATTAACCCCAAGTAGTAAGATATTTACAGCAAGATGTAAAAATCTATATATATTAACAACTAAACATAAGATAATGGCAAGAAATAAAATAAACAAAATAAAGATAGAAAATCCTTTTGAAAGAATAGTTACAGTTATAGATAACAATGAGTATAGTTATAATGAACTGGACATAGAAGAAGATTTAGACATAGTAAAAGAAAGACTAAGCACATCAAAAAGATTGAGTTTTGAAGTGGGACAAACATCATCAAATAAAACAAGCACATCAGATAAGGTAGGATATAAAATACCTAAACTTATAGAGCAATTACCAGGAGAAATAAAACATCATCATTATTACATAACATGAGTAATGAATGGAAGAAAATACTTAATACTAATAAATACAGGACAAGAAGAAAACTATATAACAAGAGAATTAATCACAGAAGATGAGATACTAACTAGTGAAAAATTATACCCCGAATTACCTAAAGGAATGATAACTAGTGAAGAAATAGCGGAAAAAGAAATAATTATAGGAGGAATAATTATGATAATAAGATTTAAAATATACCAAGGAGATAAAAATATTATATTAGGAATAAAATGGCTAGAAAAAGTTAAACCATACAACTTAGATAATGAACAACTAATCATACATTATGAAAATAAGAAAGTAACAATAAAAAGAACTATATTATAAATATGAAAATACATATACTAGTAAAAATAATAGTGGAAGGATACTACAATAGATACTACACACCTATGATAGACACATGATCAGAAGTAAATTTATGTAGATATAATTGCCTACCAGAAGAGAAATGGGAAAAACTTAGAACACCCTTACCAGTAACAGGATTTAACAACGAAGGAAGCATAATTACCCACAAATCAAAAAATATAAAAATACAAATATGGGATAAAATACTTACTATAGAAGAAATATACAATTTTGAATTACCCACAAGAGATATTTTACTAGGAATGCCATTCTTAGATAAACTATACCCACATGTAATAACTAAAACACATTGGTGATTTACAACACCATGTAAACAAAAAATAGGAGCAAAAAGAGTTCTAAAAAAGAAATGAAAAACAACTGATTGGATAAAAGTGTCACGACCCCAAATCCGGTCGTGATGGCGCCCAGCACACTGCTAGGCCAGCCCGACCAATCAACAATAATCACGGAGCCACAGGCTCACTTTATCCAATTTAAGCATAACAATGATAGATATAATAAAAACATGGAACCAAGTCCCAACACGTGCCAACTCCCATAGACCGAAGGGTCAAGAGTCATGAGCCTCTACTGAGTATACAAAGTGTAAATAGTGAATATAAATGTGCACAAGTATGGGATGATCAGAACAAAAATACAGACAAACTGGAGAATCAGGTCCTGCGAATGCTGACAGCTACCTCGACTATCCAAAAGCACTCCCGAGCAGCAATAGAATCAGCTCCACTGTGATGTACCTGGATCTGCACACAAGGTGAAGGGAGTCGGGTGCGAGTACTTCCAACTCAGCAGTAATAAAAGTAAATAATGCTGAATGGAAGAAAACCACGATAGGCACTATCTCATGCTACACAATACAGAAACTATCTTTTTATTCCTTTCAAGCATATGTGAGTAGATTATTTAGAAATCTCAATTTTAGCTACTTTCTTTCATGATAATATACCAATACCTCGATACAATCTCAAGCAGTGCAAGTCCGCACTCAAATCAGCCCCTCGGGCTCAGCACTCCTTATCAATTTACACCAGGAGATCCGGTCAATAAGGCAACTAATGCATGTGTGCCAGTAATGTATGAGTACTGAATGTTATGCCACGTAGTACACGTAAACCAATGTATGTATGCCATGCAACGCATATGACCGCTACGGCGTGTAGCCCGATCCAATTTGGGTACCCGTGCTCACTGTGGGGGTTCAGACTCCGGAGGGGCTCCTACAGCCCAAGCACAATATTAATATCACACCTGCTGCGGCGCGCAGCCCGATCCGTATACCACTGCGGCGTGCAGTCCGATCCATGCATGTGTATGCATATGCTCACATGAAATGTCATGCCCTAACATATGGCCCTCGGCCCAATCAGCCTAACAAATAATCAAGAAAGCCCTACGGGCAACAATATCATATTAGCTCACAGCTAAAAATGTTATTAAGACCTTGTTCAAGTTTTTCATAACCTTATAAAAATGCTGAATAGCAAAATACCATTTTAAAACCTTAAATTTAGATAAAAATATGCACAGTGTTATCAAGACAATGATACCAATCCCTGAAGGATTCAGATAATTGGCACGAAGCCCAAACATGATAATTAGTCCAATTCATTTCAACAATTAGGCGTTATTATTTATTACGCGGGACGGACCAAGTCACAATCCCCAATGGTGCTCTACCCCACGCCCGTTATCCGGCGTGCAAGTCACCTCAACACAGCACTAAGATGTGCAAGTCCGGGGTTTACTAACCCTCATGACATCATTTACAAGTATTACCCACCTCGAACCGACGAAAGCTCATGCCCGCGACGCCTTAGCTCCTCGAACCGGCATCCACGCACGTCAAAACTAGCACAAATCAGCACAAATATATCAAAATAGGCTAATGGAACATAACCCAATCGAAAGAACTCGAAAAATATCAAAAATCACGAAATTTGCAAAACCCGAGCCCCGGGCCCACATCTCGAAAAATTTCGAAACTCATATTTCCAGAACCCTCGTCTCGCCACGAGTCCACACATATAAAAATCTCACCTACCGTTCGGATTTCGCCAAAATTCAACCTTAGCCAATTCAAGCTTAAAACTACACCGGACCTCCGAATTCAATTCCGATTGCTCTCCTAAGTCATAAATGATCCCCCGAAACTAGTCGAATCATCAGAATCTGATTCCGAGCACTCTAACTCGATAGTCAACTCTAGGTTGACTTTCCATATTCAAACTTGCTTCAAACATGCTATTTGCTTCATTTTCCATTCAATTCACTCCTAACTCACCCGATAGGTTCTAACACCGATATAGAAGCATAAGATATGTTAATGCAAGGTAACGGGGTGGAAATTCCCATAACAAAGGGCCGGGTCGTCACATTCTCCCCAACTTAAACAAACGCTCGTCCTCGAGCGGACCTATAGTTGTACTAGAAGCAACCCAATAGCCGAATGACCTTACCAAGCATATATCCGGGCGATCATACGTCACCCTATCTCACATAAGTCTGAAAACACCATATAGTCAGAATTTCACAGACCATCTGAACCATAAATCACATTGCACTTTCTGAAATCATATGCCTATACTCAGGATACACTCGAATCCACTGCAATAACCCATATTCACTACTCCGGATGAGATCATATGATGTACCGACAACCCCATCACTCGAGACGATAGTCTCTAATCACAACAACTGGCCACAATCACCAAATACTAGCTGAAAACTTCTTTCATTAGATAGAGTCTTATTCCAACACCTCCATATCCTGCCCCTGCCCACGGCAGCTGAAGCACGCGATATACCGAACCCATCTCTCAGGTTAACCATTCGTGAATCTATTTCCCTTTTTAAAACTCATACCACGATAGGTTTCGGAGCCAAACCTCGATTTTTACCTTTCTAACAAGCTAAGATCCAATATGCTCGTATTCATTAATGACTCCAACGGTCATTTCGATTATAACACACCGCACCGGTGATAAGACACCTCAACACCGACCTAAGCCACGACGAGCACAACATAGGCTCCAATAGAAACGTATGCACACACTCGAATCATGACAGCTCAATTCATGACACTGTCTCCAGCAAATAGAGCTGCAATTTAATCCCTCTGTGCCATCATAATATAGAACTGAGATCGCGTCTCGCATTATAGAAATAGAGTACCCGAATCCTCCTCGAGAGGTCATAACATCACGTGGCCTTGCCACGATTCGTGATTCTATCCAAACACTATTACTCATGAAGCACCTCAAGCCACTAAGCTCAAAACGGTTAGCCACGCACACATCTAGGTCTTGAACCCAAGCAATCAACCTCACCCACGGTGAAACAATTAACGTATGCTATTAAATCCTGAAATGACACAACCGATGTCCCATTTGCCAAGCGATACTCAAAACGGCCTTTTCCTCAGAAGCGAGGAAGTATTGCATACCCGGTAGCATATAACTAACTATATTTTCACAATATTCTATTGCGGCGTGCAACCCGCTCCAGTGACATACCCGTGGCGGCGTGCCACCCGATCCAGATACCATACCTGTGGCGGCGTGCCACCCGATCCAAATAACCCGTGGCAGCGTGCCACCCGATCCATGCATAAATCTCGCAAAAAGGAAATGCATATCGAGTCGAATTTTCTCATTACAACAAACATATATATATATATATATATATATATATATATATATATATATATATATATATATATATATATATGCCTCGCATCTTCTAACTAATCAAAACCAGAACAATGGTAGATACCTCTACACTGACATCCGCCACTAAGGTCCAACTAACAAAGCATTGCCTACCAGCCGTCCGCTGGTCCTGGGTAAAACTACTCTATTGGAGCATACTCTGATGCTCTCTGCTACGCAATTTGTGCCATTTTCCGACATAGTCCATATCACATTAGTCTAGACGACCTGGCTTATGTCAACCAGTCTGAAATAAGGTATCATAACCCAAATTCATCATATCAAGCTAAGAGAGAGCCACTAGGGCTTCCGATTTCCAATAATCAAAAAACGGTGCCGATACACACGATATACAACCACTGCATAGGCGGGCTAACGAGAACTTCAAGTCTCCAACACATATATAACACATGAATCACTATGCCTGATTCCACACTCCACCATACGAATATATAACGCACATCAAGCGCCCATTCGTTCCACGAAAGCCATTCAAGAATTTCACTATGCCATCAACGACTCAATTATTACAATCGATCCAACAAGAGAATACCACCATGCCATTAGATATTATCAGTTTACATTACCTTGTCCTTTTTGGATCATATTCCCTGCCAAGTTAATAGAATAGCAGTACCATTTTCTTAAATCATCGGAAAGATCGATTCTTAATTCACCTGCAGTTGTCCGCGCCGCTCAATAATTTTATTGACTTCCCATATATTATGAACTGATCTCAAAACCTAGAATATACCATTATCAACTTTCCATCACACATCGCATATGCCACACCACCCTAAGATAACATGGAAATTCATATTCCTTTCCTACGCCGCAAACATCGGCGCACTCCACTAGTCAAGGACTTTCGTGATCCCATATAGAAGAAAACTCATTACACATTCCCAGCCTTGCATACCAACAGGAAAAATACACTCATTTTCAAACCATGGTATAACACATCGCAAACTCTTTCTCCCAATTACATTGCATAAATTAAACCGCCAGGACTGAGTCCTTATACCCATATCAAGTTACACAACTGCCAGCACTCAAGAGCTTTGCTGCACAATGTCTGCAAGACTCATTACTTCAACCACATACTAGGAATCAATCGTATCCCTTTTTATACCATTCTGATTTATTAACAAGTTGTTCCATTTACCAAGTTTCCTTTCTGATTCATCTCTAATTTCATATCAGTCTTTACTGTAGTACGATAATGCCTCAACCCTTTTTACCACACAAGACTCGTACGACAGACCACATGGTCTAAGACCTATAGGCCACTGAATACTCTCTCAATGTTTCCCAAAAGTACCACATTCTACCACACCTTATTTTGATGAACTTCCCGCGATTTTTAAATCGTTATCATTACTTCCCAATACGGATACCTAGAATTCCACCATTCACATGATATAACACAAGCCTTGATCTTCTCTAACGAAACCGCTATCTTTTGCCACATACACAATCTTAAGGCACCTGATTGTTACAAGCAAAATCTTGAACATTGCAAACCATTCTTGGGCGTCATTCACCCATATTCAGTTGTAATTCAACTGTCTTATTGAATAGAACCACTCGTGTTTTGTTAGAACTCTGACATCGCAGAACATGATTACTTACAGATACAATCAACTATCTTTCTTTTCTATACGGTGAATATTCTTTACCAACAGCAGTTCAAAACACCCTAGTACTTCAATCAGATCTACGAAGCACCATAACCTTTACCAGAATTTCCCAACATACTTAGAAACAGAATCAACATAGCACACAATAGTGCAATCAGTTAATCAATAGCAACCTCCCCAACTTAGCCCGAAGCCATTCATCAAAACACTTTCAACCACTCATATCATTATTACACAAGTGATGCCGAAATGTTACAATGAGATTAAACTCAAGTCATTTACAAGCCTTGACAGAGACTCGAATCATCAGAGACCTTAACCCTTCTGCAATTTTTACATTTATACACACACCACCAATAAGCCCACTCTCTTTAGGTGACAGAAATCTTTCTAAGTCCCAAATTTTCCAAAAATTTCGCCAGAGTTTCCTTTGTAATTTGGCCTATCCACCTGCCAGAGAATCACCAAACCATTCTAACAATACATCCATAACTCAATAAGACATCGCAATGTATATCAACAACATTAATTTCAACACTATACAAGTTATATTATCAAAATTGTTACATGAACATGCGTTGTACCTTCTCGAATCATAACATATGACAAATACCTTTCACCGCAATACTCATACCACAACCAATTCAATTTTCTTGAGTCTAAATTCATACTACCACACATAGTGCACTTTACATTTCCGCTAAGAGGCAATGAACATATTTCTCACGCCCATAACTAGGGCTACATATCAAATCACAACAAGAACTGAATACCTTACATCTCTCCCATTATCAAACTGCCATTTGCACAATAAAGATCAATACCGATCGTATGAACTTCATAATACCGACTCGCGAAATTAGTACCTTGGTGCTCAAGCCATAGATAAGGATCTGGCCTCAAGTCCTCCCGACTAGCCCAACATGAACTCACGGAGATTATATCTCGCCCCTCGATCGGGGAATTGCAAGCCATAAGTCAATTATATTACTGAGCGCTCGATGCGTACACAGACGTGCGGAAGGAATTTCAAAATTATATCTCAAGCCGAATCAAGTGCGCACGATAAGAATTCCAAGAAATGTGAAGTGTTTCCCAAAGGTTCGCAGCCTCCCGAGGATAAGTACAGGCGTCCCCGTACCGATCCACAAGATTCTACTAACCGGCTCAATATCTAAAAAAGTAGTAAAAATGGAGGTGTGACAGCTCTGACATCTCTGCTGGGGATAAGCAACCCAGAACTTCGATTCAGGGTTTAAGAATTCGAGCTCGATTAAAATTGCTATTTTTGATATTATCTAGTTTCATTATATGCTTTGATCAATGTGCTACATGTTTACCGGTTTGATATTACGTGAATTGTATATATAATATTGTGCCAAAAACCCTTCTCTTCTTACCTCCAGGGATGTGCTTACTGGTTGAGACTCCCCTTTCTGTTAAGTCAATACCCAGTAAGGAAATAGAGGCCGGATAAGTTACAAAGCCAGATAATCCCGTGGGTCCCTGGTACGTAGCCCCATCCTCGATCCGAGTTGTCCACTCAGGTACACAGTCTAGTACCATGAAAAATCAGGATATTGAGCCTAGATTTAGGATGTTTGTTTGAGATTATTCGAAACCCGAGTCATGAGAAACTGGGGCAAGTAAAAGAAAACCGTTAAAGGCAAGCTGCCAAAATTGACACGGGGTCGTTCATAATAATGAAAATGAGAGTGTTGCCCAACAGTGCTTTAAAGATATGACGAATATTAATTGTATTTCTTCTATTTTTTTTAATATCATTCTTGTCGGTGTCATGGATCCTAATATCAGGAAGCAAAATAATAACTTATATTTATGGCAAAAAAATCAAATATTTAGACAATAAATGACTTTTTGAATAAGACTTAACTCTTTTACTACTACTTGAAAATCTCCTCATTTTTTATTTTTGAGCAAACTGCTCCGTCTCTTCGAGTTTTGTGAATCTATTTACTTTTGGTCAGTTTAAAAAAGAATTATATATTTCTAAATTTCAAAAGCACTTCCGAGCCGCAATAGAATCAGCCCTGCTGTGATGTACCTGGATCTGCACACAAGGTGCAGGGAGTCGGGTGTGAGTACTTCCAACTCAGCAGTAATAAAAGTAAATAATGCTGAAGGGAAGAAAACCACGATAGGCACTATCTCATGCTACACAATACGGAACTATCTTTTTATTCCTTTCAAGCATATGTGAGTAGATTATTTAGGAATCTCGATTTTTAGCTACTTTCTTTCATGATAATATACCAATACCTGGATACAATCTCAAGCAGTGCAAGTCCGCACTCAAATCAGCCCCTCGGGCTCAGCACTCCTTATCAATTTACACCAGGAGATCGGGTCAATAAGGCAACTAATGCATGTGTGCCAGTAATGTATGAGTGTTGAATGTTATGCCATGTAGTACACGTAAACCAATGTATGTATGACATGCAATGCATATGACCGCTACGGCGCGTAGCCCGATCCAATTTGGGTACCCGTGCTCACTGTGGGGGTTCAGACTCCGGAGAGGCTCCTACAGCCCAAGCACAATATTAATATCACACCTGCTGCGGCGCGCAGCCCAATCCGTATACCACTGCGGCGTGCAGTCCGATCCATGCATGTGTTTGCATATGCTCATATGAAATGTCATGCCCCAACATATGGCCCTCGGCCCAATCAGTCTAACAAATAATCAAGAAAGCCCTACGGGCAACAATATCATATTAGCTCACAATTAAAAATGTTATTAAGACCTTGTTCAAGTTTTTTTTTCATAATCTTATAAAAATGCTGAATAGAAAAATACCATTTTAAACCTTACTTTTAGAATAAAATATGCACGGTATTATCAAGATAGTGATACCAATCCCTGAAGGGTTCAAATAATTGGCACGAAGCCCAAACATCATAATTAGTCCAATTCATTTCAACAATTAGGTGTTATTATTTATTACGCGGGACGGACCAAGTCACGATACCCAATGGTGCTCTACCCCACGCCCGTTATCCCACGTGCAAGTCACCTCAACACAGCACTAAGATGTGCAAGTCCGGGGTTTACTAACCCTCAAGACATCATTTACAAGTATTACCCACCTCGAACCGACGAAAGCTCATGTCCGCGACGCCTTAGCTCCTCGAACCGGCATCCACGCACGTCAAATCTAGCACAAATCAGCACAAATATATCAAAATAGGCTAATGGAACATAACCCAATCGAAAGAACTCGAAAATATCAAAAATTACGAAATTGGCAAAACTCGAGCCCCGGGCCCACATCTCGAAAAACTTCGAAACTCATATTTCCAGAACCCTCGTCTCGCCACGAGTCCATACATATAAAATTTACCAAAATCGGACTCCATTTGCCCATTCAAAACCTTGATTTTCTAAAGTTCAAGCCTAGGGCTAAATCCTCCATAAATTACCCCAAATTCCTCCCTAAGTCACAAATGATCCCTCGAAACTAGTCGAATCATCAGAATCCGATTCCGAGCACTCTAACTCGATAGTCAACTCTAGGTTGACTTTCCATATTCAAACTTCCTTCAAACATGCTATTTGCTTCATTTTCAATTCAATTCACTCCTAACTCACCCGATAGACTCTAACACTGATATAAAAGCAATAAATACAGTTAAAATAATCCAAGAAAAACTAGAACCATTGTATAGTGAAAACCCATTACAAGGTTTGGAAAAACATAAAACAAAGGTAAAAATAGAGCTAATTGATGAAAATATTATAATAACACAAAAACCCTTAAAATACAATTTCAAAGATTTAAATGAATTTAAAATACACATTGACGAATTACTAGAACAAGTTTATATACAGGAGAGCAATAGTAAACATACAAGTCCAGCATTTATAGTAAATAAACATAGTGAACAAAAAAGAGGAAAAAGTAGAATGGTTATTGATTATAGAAACCTAAATGCAAAAACTAAGACATATAATTACCCAATACCAAACAAAATACTAAAAATAAGACAAATCCAAGGATATAACTATTTTAGTAAATTTGATTGTAAATCAAGATTTTACCACTTAAAGTTAGAAGAAGAATCTAAGAAACTTACAGCATTTACTGTACCCCAGGGATTTTATGAATGGAACATATTACCTTTTGGATATAAAAATGCACCAGGTAGATATCAATATTTTATTGATAACTATTTCAAACAATTAGAAAATTGCATAATATATATTGATGATATATTATTATATTCAAAAACACAAGATGAGCATATAAAATTATTAGAAAAATTTATAGTTAGGAGCGCGTTCGGAATGTATTTTGGAGGTCCGTAGCTCAATTAGGCTTGAAATGCCGAAGATTGAAATTTTGGCAAATCCGAACGGTAGGTGATATTTTGATCCGGGGGTCGGAATGGAATTCCGACAATTTCTGTAGCTTCGTTATGTGATTTTGGATATGTCCGCAAATTTTCAGGTCATTCGGACATCGTTTGATCGGGTTTTGAATTGAATGTTAGTTTTGAAAGTTTTGAAGAAATTTAGGCTTGAATCCGTGAGAAATTGGTGATTTTGATGTTTAGGATGGTGTTTTTATGATTGGAACAAGTTCGAATAAGGAATTAGGATGTGTTGGTGTGTTTGGATGAGGTCCCGGGGGCCTCGGGGTGTTTTCGGATGGCCAAACGAGAGAAAATGTGGAAAATTGCAGAACTGGTGCACTGCTTCTGTTGTTTTCGCTCCTGCGGAAATGGGAGCGCAGGAGTGACTCCGCAGGAGCGGACAACGAGGCGCAGAAGCGGAGCCGACCGCTGAAGCGGAGCCTGGTCCGCAGGAGCGGCTTCGCAGAAGCGGAAAGTTCCGCTGGAGCGGAGGAAATTGTGTAGGAGCGGACGCGCAAAAGCGGTCCGCGGCTCGCAGGAGCGGAAATGGCCAGTTAGGCCTATGTTCGCAGAACCGACCAATTGGTCGCGAAAGAGGTTCCGCAGTGGCAGAAATTGCCCGCAGAAGCGGAAATCGCAGAGGGTTAATTATATTAGAAGTTAGAAAATTCTGAAACATTTCAAAACATTTGGGTCTCGGCTTAAGAGGCGATTTGGGCGATTTTGAATAGAAACTCAAGGGAAATCATCAAGTAAGCAACTATGGACTTAAACTATGATTAGTATTGGTATTATTATGCAATTATATCATGAAAATGGAAGAATTTGGGGTGATTCATGGAAGATTTAACCCTAGGCTTGAACTTTAGAAAATCAAGGTTTTGAATGGGCGAATGGAGTCCGAATTTGGTAAAATTGATATGCTTAGACTCGTATTGAGATGAGGGTTCCGAATATGTGACTTTCGTAATTTTTCGAGAAGCGTACCGAAAGTTGGGTTTTACCAACTTAGTGTATTTATGAGAATTTCATGTAAATTGAAATGGGTTACGATTCTTTGACCCGTATTTGATATAATTATTGTGGTTTGACTAGATTCTACGCACGAGGGAGCTAAATTCAAAGGAAAAGGCATCGCGACGAGTCTACGACCGGCTAGAGGTGAGTAGTTTGTGTATATGGTAGCCTGAGGGTTCGAAACCCCGGCTTAGCACATTGTGACGCTAGTAGGCGTGGCTCGCACACCGTGGCAGGTGCGGGATTGATTGTGATTGGGGATTGAGACTTGGTCCATCCCGGAATGAATAATATGTTATTAGTGTTGGAAATACACTGTATTTGATATAATTGTGGGCTGTAAGCCTTGTTTGGGGCCTTGTGCCGATCTGTAGCGTCCTTAGAGGACAATATTTACGTGATAGCTATAATTGCTTAAATCACTGATCTCAGTCCTGGAAATTGAAATCACACTTTTGAAATGCTAAGTCACCGGCTTTTGCAAATTTAATAAAGTTAAAGTATTTTTCATAAATTATGAATTAAAACCCGAAAATAAATAACTGAGCTGTTGTGTGACTTATATACTTGTTGTGGACTGAGGATGGATCGGGCTGCACGCCGTAGTGGTTGATATGAGGATCGGGCTGTACGCTACAGAGGTATTGCGCTTGGGCTGTAGGAGCCCCTCTGGAGTCTGTACACACCCCTAGTGAGCAATGTCGACGTTAAATGGATCGGGCTACATGCCGTTGCGGTTATGTGCATTGCATTGCATCTTTATCTGTTGAATTATCTATGATAATTGTATTGTACTGTGGTTGCTAGTTCGTAGGAGGATCAGACTGTAGTTTAGCTTCACTCTATGGTATTCTGTGAATTTCTTGCTTTCAGCTACTTGTATATATTTATTACTCACCGAGTACTTAGTACTCACCCCTACTCCCCTCACCTTTGTGTGCAGATTCAGGTACTCAGGAGAAGTAGACGAGCACTCCAGCTTTTTCATATCGAGTTGCTGAGATAGTTGCCGACGTTCGCAGAACCTAGCTTCTCATCTCTTTTCAATTATTACCTTATGTTTAGATTTGAGTATTTCATACAGTATTCTCTATTACTATTCGGTTTTGTTTAGAGGCTCTAGACTTGTGACTCCGGATCTTTGGGAGTGTCAGTATTTTGTTCATTATTATTATTATTGGAGTTCTTTGACTCATATATTCTTCTTGGAATGTCCATTCGGGACTGATAGTCGTTGTGATAAGTAATAGTTGGTCTGGCTGGCCTAGCTTAATTGGTGGGCGCCATCACGACCGGATTTGGGTCGTGACAAGTTGGTATCAAAGCCTTGGTTTACTAGGACTCGCGAGTCATGAGCCGGTTTAGTAGTCTTTCGCAGATCGGCACGTAGACGTCCGTATCTATCCTCGAAGGGCTACAGAAACTTTAGGAAAAACCTCATTTTCTTGGATTCATATCGTGCGATTTGTGTTGTCATGAAATTAAAATTTTCCATGTTCCATTCTCTCACAGATGGCGAGAACACGAGCTAACGGACGTGGCGACGACCACCATCGGCACCCAGAGGCCGTGGTCGCGGTAGAGGTAGGCGCAGCAAGACAGCACTGCGTCGACCCACCAGCTACCGACCCGCACTCAGGTAGTCGATTCCCGCACCAAGCGCCCGGACTCGCGACCAGCATTCCAGGTGCGTACGCTCCGACAACTCGTAGTTCAGCACCGGCGCTAGGCCTACCGTGATACCGAGTCCTCGCGAGACCTTGGCTCGCATCTTATCACAGCAGTGCATGTGCTTGCTCAGTAGCCGCAGCCACCGCCGCAAAGATCTTCTTCACGTGCAGGAGGGGAATCGGCACCCTCGTGGCTCACACACCCGAGCCACTCACCGCTTAGCAATACGTAACTGAACGAAGTA